>VXBN01007771.1:1287-467895 GCA_013397395.1 Sinosuthora webbiana
TTTTTTTTGTCTGTTTGCTTTGTAATACATACTAGTAAAGAACTGCTATTCCTATTCCAAAACTCTTTGCCTAAGAGCCTCTGATTGTAAATTTATAATAAAAAAAAAAGGAGAGGCTTACACTCTCCGTTCCAAAGGGAACTCCAGCTTTTAATCTAGCAAATACCTGTCTTCCCAAACCAAGACACCTGGCTTAAGGAGTTTATTTTGTTGTGGGCAAGATGCTTCTCAGAGCTGTTTTTTGCAATACACACATTATTTGAGAGTGCCTTAGGATCATACTGTTTATTGAAGAAGGTGAGCAAGAAGTTACTGTTGGAAAAGGGTGTGAAAATTTTAGATTTTTTTCTATTTTCTCACACTTTCATTTGAATTTTACTGACATCTTGCATTGTAAATGTTTCATTGTGATTCTGTATGCTTTAAAAATAGTTAAAGGGGGGGGGAAAGGTAGGTATAAACGCAGCAATTTCCTAATCACACTAATGATTCTTACAGTTTGCAGAGGACAATGCATGTGACTTCCAAAATGCTGAACACCAGAGAAACCGTAAATCACTTACACAGCACTATATCTTCTGCAGCATTTTCTAAATATAGACTAAATCCTTGTCATAAAGGGTTTGTATAGTTAAAACAAAACAAGACTTGACATGACACAGAACAGCTTGAGAGAGACACTTTAGCTATAGGTGAGGAACTGTGAGAAATTAAACAAGTGTTTGAAGTGAAGGATTTTTTAAGGCTTGGAAGGACAGTGAAGATGCCCACCCCCTTCAGTTCGGGAAAAAAAAAAAAAGGAGCTTAAAGTCCTTTTGTTGCCTAGTTTTTGTATTAGTAGGTTTTTAAAAACCACTATTTCTTTCTAATTTAGATAATAAAAACAGTAACTATATGAAATCTACAGAAGTTGGTTTTTTGTAATAAATGAGAAAGGAATTTAAAGCTGTTTTCAAATGTACACTTGTGCGTCTAGATCCTCAGCTACTGTTACAGCACTGCTTCCTTCAGTGGAGCTCAACACACGTATTGCTTATAGCTCCTTTTTGTGTTTATTAAGCTGAGCAATGGCTGCTGATGGCAGTGAAAGAAGGATGGTGTAGGCAGAAAATGCAATAGCTTTTGATCTACAGTGCCTCTAGCACCCCTTCCTTGATATGTTGTTGGTTCTCCTCTGTTCCTCTTCAAACTGGTTTTCTGTCCTAGTAGTTAAAAATGAAGCTTGTCAACCTTTGGTGAATTATGCTGCTTGGACAAAAAAATGAAAACACATTACAGAGACAACAACTTCTGATTTTCTATGGAAACAACACTTGCTTACCGTATTGTCCAAGGATCTTACTGCACAAGCTGCACCAGATGTTTTTGAACTTCTTGGTTGCTTTCAGTAAATCACAGTGTTATTTGACAAAAGAGTGGAAGTCTTAAAAAGTAAAGTTTTTTTATGTTTTGAGAAATCGGAGGAGAGGCACTCATGTAAATTCTCTGGCTGAGAGAAAGGCTGCATTTTATGATCAGTATCAAAGAGTCCATCTAGGAGAGGAGTCTTGTTTGTGTCCCGGCTGCTCGGAGCTTCTTAGATATTGAAATGAACCAACCCCAACATGCAAATCTGTAGGTAACTAGCTAGGCCTGTTGTTAGATCTGGCATTCATAATGGCATATGGGGAAAAAAAAAACCTGGGTGCTTTTCTTAAGTTGTTTGGGGCGCTTTTTTTTTTATGGTCTTGGTCCCTTCCCCTGGGTTATTTTATATCACCTGTTTTGAAAGTGTGAGGTGGAGCACTTATTCAGGGTGTTGGACTGACGCCTGCTTGATGAGAATTGATTTGTTTAAGCCCTTATGTTGTATCCATTTACAACACACCTGAAGATTTGCTTCTTTTTTTTTTTTTTAATTACTTACTTACCTGAAGTCCTCAAGCAAGCATATTGCAGCCATGAACCTTTTATTTAACTCGGCTTTTGACTGGAAAGATAGCATGTATTTTGTTTTTTTAATTGGTCTGTTCACATTGTCACTCAGCACATCTGTCAGCAGAAGCAAAGAAGGCCAGACTTCTTTTTGTTCCGTGGTGTCAGAAAAGAATGGAAAGCCCAAACAAACCTTGCTGTGCAGAAGGCACAGTTGAATTTGTTTTGCCTTGAACTAACCTGTTCTGTCTGAAAGGACAGAAGCTGTGCCTACTTAGGGAAGTGTGTATTGGGCTGTCTGGCCGTAGTGTAATAACTGAGGGAAAGATCCCAGTTACAGATACTCAGCTGAAGGTGGGAAGCCAGTAGTTTATGCTCTGTTGCCATTCATCTTCTCTCTGGTACCTCTGGTTTGAGAAGGTTTGTTAAAAATAGGGAAGCAGGAGAAAACTTCAGAGGCATCTATTTTCTGGGCAGTAGCAAAACACTTAGCAATTAGTCATGAATGCAAAAACCAAATATTTGTATTCAAATAGAGTGCATTCCTACTGAAGTACTTTAAGTGATTTGTTGCTCTAGTAGAAAATGAGCTTAGAAATAAAGCAAAGGAGTCTTTGTGTCAAGAGAAACTTAATGGAACGTTATGTTTCAGTACTTTAGTCTTTTTGCTAAGATTTGGAAAGCATATTACTTTTCTGAACTGTACCTGAGCACAAATTATGGTGAAGAACATACAGAAAAAATGCTGAAGAGAGTGACTGTGAAAAACAATGATATTGTGTGTTTGGCACAGTAACAACATCAAAACCCTCCTCATGTGTTTATTTTGGAAAACAGTTTGGGCAGGGCAGTACTGTGATTACTCAAGTCATGTTTGGATATAAAATGAGCTTGGTTTGCTCTGTCAGGCAGGTGTTGCTGCGTTCCAGTAAAAAAACATTTGCTGAGCTTGTCTGCAAAAAATGCACCTGTTTATGGGAATGACAATTTCAGCTGAGACAAACTGGTATGCAGGGTACAGCAAAATGACTGCAGGGTCACCTAACCTTTTTTTAAGCTGGGATTCTTCCTTTGGCACTGTGATAGTTTTGCCTTTGCTTCTGTTAGTTGTGCTTCAGTCAGTGCTGGTTGTACTTCAGTTGAGCTCTGGTTACTGTATGTGTGTGTTAAAAAGAGCTTTTATATTTTATCTATTATGTATGATGGTTATTGGGGAAAGTTATTTCATGGGCTACTTTATTATCTTGAATACAGCAGCTTGTAATACTTATGGGTTTACCAGAGGGGTTTAATGAATCTGTGACAATAGAAACAATTACATGGGTGGTAGAAAGAGTCTGTGAATGTATTATTTTTATTTCCCTGGAGTTAATCTTCACATATCAAAGTAAATTAACCGGAATATGCTGTGTGGATATCTTCTGGATTCCCAAGTCAAAAGCTATTATGAACAAAATGTGATTCTCTTTATTCCCTGTCCTACAATCCTTTCTCAAAGTATGCTCCTAGTGAAGTCTATATAAGTGAATAAAGTAATCTTCTGCATACGTTTGTGGTATTAAGGGAAAGACACTAGTCACTGGGATATGTACAGGTGAAATTATTTCAGGAGATATTTTTGCTTTTCTTCCTGTATCACTCTCTGTCTCCATCCAGCTGGCTGGTATCACCCGTCCTCATGCTCTTTGTTATCCCAAGGGTTGGCAGTTCATGGCCTCTTGTCCAGGTTTCCACCTAGAGCTCAATCTGCATTTCAATCTGCAGCTTGCAAGCCGAGCTACCTGCACCAGGTGTAGTTCTCAGCACTACAATAGAGTGTCTGCATGCCTCACTTTGTCCCTTTAATGTCCTGCGGGATTGCCATCGGAGTGGCATTTACCGAAGAGCTCAGGTTTGATGGAAACTGAAATTGTAACCTGGCTGGAGATGAAACAATATATTTTGTATTTGTTTATTTCCCTAGGAGCAGATACATGCAGAGATGAATTTCAGTGTAATCCTCAAACTGTGTGCTATGTTGTGCTAATCTCTACAGCTACATCTGATTACAAAAGAAAAAAAGGCCACTGTTAGGCTTTAAAAGTTTCTGCCATCTGTCCTGGTGCTTACCCTTCATTCACCTTAAGGATGTATTGTGAGAGGCTAGGCCGCCTCTTAGGCTGTTTTTACCTTCTGTTTCTCTTTTGGACTCTTTTCAGATGGAGCAGCATGTGGGTCTTCTGTTTTACCACAACAATGGAGGTCCTCATATCCTGTGCTTCAGTTGTTTAACCTAGCAGCTTTGGATTCGGGACTTTCTTTTTCCTGTGTACCTCTTCACCGCAGCTTGCAGAGGAGTTATCACAAGGAAGAGTGGAAGGGTGTGCTTTCCTTCATCCTCGGGTTTTAATGCTTGTGGAATGGTTTCACACTGCATACCCTTGTTGGCTGAGTGCATCTCCAGGTCCCGGCCATGTAAATGACTGTAGCCTTTGGGTGCACTCTGGATCAGGCTCCTCCTTTGTCCTCGTCTGACACTTCACTGTTTCTGTCTGCTGGGAGATCTGCCTAGGTTTGAAACGACAGAAAAAGGGGGGATAGCGTGTACTTCTAGCAGGACAATAGCTTTCCTGCAGCTCCTAGCCTGCTTTCTGGTGTGCATGAGTTAGTGTAGTTGAAAAGAATATGATTACTTGTGATTGTGTGGAGGAACAGACTGATGTCTTTGGGAGAGCTGAGGAGGGTGAGTGATTTACAACAATGTTGTTCATGCTGAAGTGCTTCATTCATCCTAAATCACATTTTTGTCCGTGTATTCAGTGTAATGAACACTATGTTATTAAAGCTAGTAACAACCACCATGGCTTTTGAGAAAATATTATCGTTACTGAAAAGCTAGGTTAAGCTCTCCCTAAAGCCAAAAGTAATTCAGGCTGCTAATGGGGTTTTAGGACTCTTCCCTAGAAAGTGCAGACCAGGCAAGTGGTGGAGATCAAGAAAATAAATACAGATACCAAATTTGAGAGCTAACCCCTGTATTTTTAAACATTCAATGAATAATTCAGCAAAACATTTTAAATATTTAAAGCACCATTTTAGCAATTCCTGTATCTTTGGATTTTTCTTTCTCATCTTTTTGGTTAATGATAAAGGTTTCAGGTATGCTGTTATTTCCATGCCTTAGGCTATAATGAAATGAAGTATTTAGTTCAAGATATGAAATTGTTGATGTCACTTCTTGGGCACAGGTAGGCATGGAGACCTAAAAGATTTTAATTTTATGATGGAAATCCATTATAATAAAGTTGGTGGGTTTTAGAGAAAAGGTTGGACTTAGTTGGAGTTATTCACACAACTTGATGGGAGGAAAGAGTGCTCTTAGAAAAAATAATGGTCGACTTTTAAGGATTTTTGGCTTAAAGAATTTTTGCCTCCACAATGTATACATTCTCTAGATCAGTTGTAGTGTGAAAAATTGTATTGGTATGGTTTTTTTACACTTGAAATATATTATTTTTGTTTATTGTTTGTCACTGGCTGTGGCAAATAAAAGTAGCTGTAGCCAGTATACAAATAATGAATTTAACATGCTCTTCATGTAGTGGGTGTGTAAACTTGATGCTTGGTGCCAAATTGTGTGTTGATGGTTAATAGCCTGTGTGTTCCAAAGGGAATGCAGGACAAGTTGAAGTGAAGTCCAATGGGTGTTATCAAGTATGCAGAAATTCTGGCATGAAAATGGTAGGAAGAATATCTTGGGGCGGGTTGGTATCTTACGTTCTTCCTGAGGATAAGATTTTGTGTGTGCATGAGATGGGTGCGTGGCCTGGCTGCATCGTAGGAATGGCTGCACCAGATCCAAGTTCTGCCTGCACAACACATCCTCAAAAGCATTTAAAATTGCAGAAATTAAGAACTGAAAGTCTCCGTAAGAGCTGGTTATGTCTGCAGTGCCCAAGGTAATGCAAATTGCATGAGCTGACAGTCTTACTCTGTGAGCTCAGGGAATGCTGCTGATCTTTTTGTTTTTCGAACTTTGATAATCCACTGTCCCGTGTGGCTAAACAAGGGAGAGAGATCTTGTTTTCTATGTATCTAATGATGGCAGCAATTTCTTGGCAGCTGAATTAATTTCAGATTCTGTAACATGACTTAAGATTAACATTAGATACCTCGTAGCTAATGGTATTTTAACCTCTCAACTCTATTCACAGGAAGAAAAAATCCTCTCTCCAGAGGTACTGGTGTTTTACATCTGATCTCCCCTACTTTTTTATATAGCATGTGTGTCACAGTTTGACCCTTTAATAGACAGAGGTGTGAAAAGCACCATGGTAATGACTAGCATCACTTCTTTTAAAAAATTAGTTCTTAAACTTTTAGATTCTACATGAACAAAAAGGTTATTGGTGTATACATAATAAGAGGAATTCAATTTCAGAGTGATCTTTGCTGCATAATAAGATGAACTAACTTGTACAGGGTTTATTTTAATAAGCTAAATGAAACATTAAACAAATAGGAAGGGAAGATTTAGGTCACTCTTAAACTACATTAGAAAAACAGTGACTCACTGAAGTTGTGGGTCGCCAATCCCCTTGTCACACAGGGGAACTACTGAGCAGAAATAAAGGAGCTGTTTTCTGTGCTCTATGTTTTGTTAGTGAGGCTTGTTGGAACGAGTCAGTTTGGTGTCCTACATTGAAAAATAGGATGTCCTTTCATGGAGGATTTAAAGAAAATGAGGGAAGCTTATTCAAAAATGAGAAAATGTTTTACCCTGAGGGCTTAAAAAAAGGGTCTGCTTGTTTGATTTCACAGGAGAAGAAAAGGGAACCTGCTGCATAGGAATATTTGAGTGCAGGTGAGAGGAAGGCTCTTGAAATAGAATGATGCTTAGTAGTTGAAAGTACAAAAAGTACTTCTAAAAAACTTGGAATCCATATATGAAGGAATAATCTGTGTAGACTGTAATATAGAAGGTCAGAAGCAGTGCTCATTTTGGTTACTCCATCACTAAAATCTGAGATAATGGAATCCCCATTCCTGGGATGCACACAATCTCATGGTAAATTTTTTTTAAGACTTTGCAATGGATAGATTAAAAAAGTAATTATTTTAGGGGAGCACAGGTATTTTCTGTTTAAAATACTTTAAAAACGGAAGCAGTTTTCACTGTACATACCGATTACTCTGCTGATTTATTTTTTTTTTTACAGCTTAGAATAGGGAAATGATCTAGCCTCTTCCATCTTCATGTTCTTACACATGAGGACAGACTTAATAGAAAAGTTGATGGAGAGAGGTTAATTAATTTAATTGGTTTCCATGGGACTTATAAAAATAAATATGGATACAGCTCATTTTCTCATAGAAGGCTGTTTTCTGTAAACCTAATAGAGTGAGTTAAATTTGGCTTAAAATCTGTTAGGAGCAGCTTACTTTGATGTGGCCTTAGGGATAGGATGGTTCGTGTTTTTTGGGTAAAGAGGGATCCAGGACCTGAAAAGTGCTTTCCTCCATCCTTGGTAGCAAATGTCATTCCCCAGACCACTGCAGAAGTGGCACCTGTGTCGTGTGCCAGACTGTGCTCGAGAGGAGCTGTTCAGCTGCTATGTGTGCAATCACTGAACAGCTGTTCTGTGTCTCCTGCAGGGTGACAGGCCAGATGGAAGTGTCTCCTGTGCCTGGTGCAGCCCACAGGCTGTCTGTCCTCTGGATGGTCCACATGGCTGGCCAGTGCTCATGGTGGCTTCTCCTGCTGGCATCAGTGGGTTTTCTAAAAGCTTGCAATGCTGTTGGGTCTGGGTATGCTTAGAAGCCTTGCTGAGAATACTGAGGTAGAAAGATCAGGCGTCTTTCTAACTCAGACACTGCCTGATTATGGATTTTTCTAACCAGCAACTTGGGTTTCTTCTCCCCCACTTATGACTGCAACTTCTTTCCATGTTATCTGCTGGATTTTTGCCCTTTACATCTGTGAATGCATGCAGTCAGTCAGTCCCTATCCCGCATTAGCATTCTGTGCTGGGAGGAGCCCTCTGAGATCATGGCTTAGCTCTGCTTAGGCTTTGCTGTACAAGCCTGTTGCTAGACAAAGCTTCACATTGAATTCACGTTTTCATTATGAAAATGTGCATCTAATTGGTTCTTTCAGCTAACTGAGATGAAGGATGGGTGGCATCTGTTCAATAAGTCCATTATCATTTGGAGATTAAAGAGGGAAATATTTATACTTTGCTGTATCTAAGTGTATCGACTCTGTGTTTCCGTAGGGGGTTCAGTTCTGACCTGGAGTTTTATAAGAAACTTAATGCAGTCAGTACATATCTTGAAACTGTTATGAACCTGTGACCATATTGATATTTTCTTGGACTCTAGTGGGCATCTAAATACAGTACCTATAAATTTGAACCTACAGAAAAGAAGGTGTGCATTACCAGTCTTTTATCTGAGCTGTCCCATACACACACCCCCTAATTTAACCAGGTCTCTCTCATTTATTTCCACCATGATTCTCTGTATTTTTAGGCACTTAGCATATGATATTTTTTCTTTATTTATTTCTTCATACTTTGCAAGAAATCTTTGTGCTGACAGCTATAGTCAAACATATTGACACAAACTGAAAAAGTATGTAGGTACTTGACCGTATATTGTCCTCAGCTTTGCTGCAGCTGGATATTTCAGAAGCTTGTCATGAAGGCATTTCATGGGGTGAAGTGTATGGAGGGCATATGGCATTATTGTTGGCAGACTATGGATTTCTGATGTTCTTGTGTATAAGCAAAGGCATAATGCTTTCTTTATATAGGTATTGTGTGTTTGTGTGGGTGAATATTTTGTGTGTATATATATATGTATATGAGAGCTGATTTTATGCTACACTATTGCAGAGTAAGTGTTGTAAGGTATAATTAGACAAGCTATCATTAAACTACTACTGAGTTATGTAGTTTAGGATTATTCATGAATTCATTTTGGATTGAGGCCATTTCTCTCATGTGGTTTCCATGTCTGTGATTTCTTGTTCTTCAAAATACAATTAAAGACTCAGCAGACATATACAGCTAATGACATAGAGAGAAATTAAATGTTTTAATGACTTGAAGTGTAAAGCACTATCCATTTATTTCTTTATTAAAATATTATTTAATACTTAATCTGTGCTCATGAAATATGACAAAGATGAAACCACAAAATACAGCATCTGTGGTGAAGCTGAGGCTGAGATGTTTAGGATATTATAAGTAAAGGGTGTGTTTAAAGGTGTCTTTTGTGCATCAGCTGAAACTGCTGTTATGCCTTGTCATAGCAAGAGACTATAGTAGGAGCACTAATTTCTGGTTGAGTGATTGCTTGTAATTGTTTTGGTGACTGAGGGATTTTGGTGGGGTTCCCCTGCTCCAAGGACTGTCCTTGTTTCTGCCCAGTCAGTTGTGATGGATAAAATCCAGGTTTGGTTTAAATCAGCCTCTTCAATACCATAGCTCATGTTACAGCAAAAGGGGAATTCTCAGGACATCGGTGGTGCCTGTGAGAGAAATGGAAATGTGCCCTTATGGAAAAGTGTGGACAATGAGTGATGTAGCTAGAGAGGGACAGTGTTAAAGGGCCTGTGAGGAGGAAATGGAGAAATCTGGCCTCAAGGGAAGAGAGATGTTTTGTGTGTACATGTACAGGTTGTGTGCTGGGAGCTTGATATTGTCTTTAGGGGATGGCAGTCAAACTTCTGACTTTGATGCTCCTTCTGCCTCATCACAGCTGGACAGCTGTTGCTCTTTGGAGTTAACCACTTCAGCTGGGCACCAACAGAGGCTTTCAGGGAAAAGGCAGTATCAGATGGATAGCTGGCAGTGAGTGTTGCTTACCCTCTCTTTTTATCAGGAAAAAATTCTGGACAAACATAACTCACCCAATGTTTGTGCATATATGCTGTGCAAAATGTACATATTTACGTAAGCTTCAATCCTTTTGCATGCATGATTTCTGTGATAAAGGTATTTATTACTGCCTGGTGAAAATTGTATGTTCAGTTTGAATAAATGTTTTTTTCAGGATATCTGCAGTAGTAATCTTAGAAATAGATTGGTTTTTTTTTTTTAATTTACTTTTCTCTGAGAACTGTGGTTTAGTTAAAGGTGGCTTAAAACTTAAGAAAAAAATAACCTGTTCTGCTATAAGAATAAATAATGCTTTATTAAAACAAAGAGTGTGTATTTTTCAGCTACTTTAAACCTTTCCCATCTCCTTACCATAGCAGTAACTTTTTAGTGCTTACGCAGTACTTGACTTTTCCAGAAGCACTTTAGGAATATTAGTTAATTGTTTTCCTGGATTGGAAAAGCTTCGCTGTGCAGACATGTGGGTGGGAGCAGCTGGGGACAGCCAGGCCAGCAGAGCAGTGTGTCTTGCTACACCTCATTATTTCCTGTTGTAAAGATGATTGTCAAAGGTGCCAGCCACCTTTCATTGTCCTTCCCTCTTGATAGCTCTTATCTGGAGGAGTCCACCCTGTATGTTTCTTAATGAATCTCTCCTCTGAGAATACACCAAGTCTTGCCTCATATATAATTTTAGGCCCACTAAGATTTTCACTGCAAAACAATTAGTACTGCTATATTTACATAGCGTGGCTCAAACTAACGGCGATTAGCATTTGCGTGGTGCTTTCCAAATAGTGATCTCGAGGAGTCTAATGAAGTTGGCATTTCCTTATTTTGGTGATGTACAAAAAAAAATTAAAGTTCAGGAAGACAGAATTGGAAATAGCATATTGGACTTGTGGCAAATAGCTTCTCTTTGAGTGAATGAATAAGATTGTCTTAATGTGGAAAACAGAAGTGCTTTGAATTATGAAAAAGAGTAAGATTACAGGAGTTAAGAAATGCAATATATTTCACATCAGAGAAAAGGAAAAGCCAATATCCATGCATGTTGAATTGGATTCGCAGTAAGATAGTGAGTGCATACACATGAGAACTTGTGTAAAAATTAATTGCTGTTTAGTTACCTTCATAATTATCAATCACCAAGTAAGAACTGAGTAGCCACAGCCAAAACTCTTGTCTCAGAGCACACCCATGTACTGCAGTGGACTTTGTGTTGCGTTTGGGCAGCAGAGGAGTCAGCACAAATCTGTTTAAATCCCGGTTTTGTTACCTGGATCCATCTTGTTGTTCTCTCTTCAGATACTGACAGGCATTGATCAAGTTCCCTTTCAGTTGTCTCCTCTCAAGGCTGAACAGGCCCAGCTCCCTCAGCCTTTCCTTGGAAGAGAGATGTTCCAGCCCCTTAATCATCTTTGTCACTCTGTGATGAGCCTGCTCCAGGAGCCTCTGTCCCTTCCTACAAGTCATGGGTGACTTGCTAAAGGCCCTGAAAGTTGAGATTTAAGAACTTATTTGGACAGGATGTTGACATTGAAGACTCCCGTGATCAGTGTTTTCTTCTTCATAGAATTGAACACAGCTTTTGATTAATTCTGAATTCTGGTCTTTACAGCTGGTAATGGGCCAGGTATCTGCAATTCTTTGTGCTCTCAAGCAATGAGAGCTGTGGACATAAATCTCTGTGTTGTGAAGTACCTGAAATTGTGCAAAAATCCAGTGGAATTACAGATTTTGATCATTGTGTGCAGCAAAATGATTACCTTTAAATGCAAGTTTTTTTTTTTTTTTTTCAACTGAAAAAGCTAGACTCTAACAACATAATTAGCACAGATTATCTTCAGTGTTGGTCTGTTTGTACTTTTACTTCAAGGGGCACTTAAGGATGAATGAATATTTGTTGGAGGTACCTTGTAGTAAAAACCATAACCAGCTGGAAAGTTAACATATATATACACAAATTAGTTGTAGGTAAAAGCTCACTTTGCTTTTTAGATGTTAGTTTTAATACTCCTCTTTGCTTAATGATGCTCTCCAGTTCTTTTCAAGTCCTCTCCATTTTTGTGTGCATAGCTTTTGCTATGATAGTACATACTAATATTTAGAATTTTTTTTTTTTTCCAGAAAAAAGCTGAAGCAGCTATAATTTTTTTTTAAAAAAGACTGGTCTCAGTAGGTATAATTAAACACCCAGTTTGTCACCTCAGGAGGCAGCAATTCTACTCTTGTTCTAGTATCTTATTGCACTGTGTCTGGTCACACTTGGTTAACATGTTATCTGAACGTCTAATCTGATCTGAGCAGTGGTGAAGTTCTTAAGCTGATCTTTGGACTGCTAAGTTCATGCATAGCTTATATGAATACAGGCAATGTAGTGTTACACATAGGCCTATGCTTTTAGTCTTCTCTTGATTCAGAGAAATAACTCTGCTCTGTTTCCTATCTACTTATACTGAAAATCTTTATTTTGGAGCATAGGATTTTCTCTTTTTTTGGCAGAAGTTTTTGCAAGAATGGTAAATCCTGTGATCAGAGAAGGAATTCTGAAGGTTTTTTTTAAATGTGAGGCTCTAATTGCTGCTTACTAAGAAGGTTGAATTTCCATATTAGCTAGGAGGAATTGAAAAGAAGTGACATTATGCTGTAATCTCTTATTTGCAATCCTAAGGTTTTTAATTATCTGACTATCAGATCTGATTTGTTTGTACAATTCTTTAGAAAATTATTGGAATAGTGTAGTGGATAGTAGCCCTAGAAGCTTAACAGAAGTTAAAACATCTCTGCTGCCTAAAAATATACATCCCAGGACAGTAGATAGAGTATCAGATATCTCAAAAAACAAACTTGGGCTATTGCATATACAAATCATGTTATGATTTCCAGTATCAAAGTAGCTACAATGTCGTTGATCAATGGTCAGTCAGGGGCTGCTTGGAACACCTCAGGTAGAGGGAAGACTGATAATGGGTAAAATTTTGCCTCAAATTTAGGCTGTTAGGAGCCTGCAGTAACTCTGCCAAGGACAGTAGGGTTATTCTGTGTTTATGTCCAAATAGATGACTATCCAATTAGTTAGGAAAAAGACTAGAAACCACTGAACTGAAAGATGTTTGGTTTTTTCAAGGATGTTGTGATATTCATGGTTAAATACTAAAATATGAATGAATATAGGAAAAAAAAAAAAAAGAGTGATAAGAACAGCCTCATTTTTCTAGACATCTGGATGTTACTAAGAGCTTAATGGTGAGGTAGGTGTTTTATATCTGTATTGGGACATTCCTTGTGGAAGCATTGAGCATAAACACTGCATACCCAAGCAATTTTTGCAATTTAAATCATGGAATGTTTTCTAGCAGGAAATGTCATTGCACACTGCTTGCTTGAGGTCAGTGAGTTAAATACTGGAGTTGGATAATTTAATAACCCATAACAGCATTAGCAGTTAGGCATGCAAAGATAAAGGTTATCATGCTTTTCTCTATAAGCTGATTGCAGTGGGACCTATGGGGTCTCCTCGTATCTCTGCTCACTTGTGAGCAGCACAAGAGATGCTCTCTTAGAGTCAAATCACCTTTGTAAAAATAGAAATACTAGACTTTAAAGTTCAGTGATTTCAGCTTATACAGTTGATGTTGCATCATTCTGTCTACTCCAATAAGATGAAATGCCAAAGTGTTACAAGAGGGTTGGCACAGCACCACAGAGAGGTCAAGTGCTCTGCCTATTGCCCAAAAGTTTTTTTTGGGTAAAGGAATAGGAGCAGCTTCGTATGAGTTAGAGAATTTACAAGTGGATTAAGAACTCTTCATCTCCATGCCAGTACAGATGGATACCCTGATAGAGGGAATCTGGTAAGCTTTTTGGAAAAGATCTGTAGAACTGAGGCTATTACAGAAGCTAATCATAGCTGAATGGCTTTAATCTGTTTGTTTACTGCTCAAAAAGTACACACAAGGAAACATAAAATAAAAACTGAACTTAAAGGGAGTAAAATGTTTCTTGTTTGTTGATTTATCATGCTTTTAAAATAAAATTTGCAGTCAATTAGTGATGTGAGAGAAGGGAGGGGTGAATGCACCTGACAGTCATCTTGGGAGAAAGAACAACTCAGCTTCTTAGTATCTGCTTATTCATGACTGGCTGCAGTTTTTAAGCATGTTCTCTGTTGATCTGGACTTTAGGAAAGAATACTGAGCAGAAGGTACCGTGTTCTTTGGAGATTAATTGATGCTAAAACACACTAATCCAGCAGCTGAGTATGTGCTGAAATGTATTATACTCTTATAACCAGTCTTGGTATATAGAAGATGTCATTATAGTTAGGTTTTTAATGCTTGGTGGGGAGCTGTTGGCCTAAAACACTTGTCACTCAAAATATTTAATCTCATAGTCCATTCCTCTCTTTGTTACATTGCTACTCACATTTTGCTGGAAGTCTGTTTCCTTCTTTACATTTCCGTTTTTCTTCCACGTTTCCGTAATTAGTGGGCTGATGAAGGAATATTGGAAGTGTTGAATCGTTGTTTACTTTCTACTGACCTTGCAGTAAACTGAAATATGGGCTTTTTTCTAAACCAAATGAAAACAATCAAAAAACCTGGACTATCTTCTGTCTCAAGCCATTTAGAATTGAACTTTATCCCTCATTGCATATTTAACTGGAAAACTGGAACGTGCCTAGGCTGAGATGCTGTATTGAAGATAATACCCTGACATGTGTGGGCTATTGCTCTGCAGCACATCTGTCTTAATCATTTGGTGCACTGGGGCTACAGGCCCACCTAACATTACTCTCTGTCCTGATCAAGAGATACTTCAAGGAGACTTGGTGTGTGAATAAGATAAGCTTTAATGCTGTGCACATTTAATGGATAAGGGAAAAAAAATGCATAGGTTTTTTGTTTCATTTTATAGAAGACTTGTAAGAGGATTGCAGAGGGACTTAGGGTTTCCCCCTTTTCAGCTTTTTTTCGATCTTGTAGTCACAAAGAAAAAAAAGGGGCTGGGGATGTACAGAATGTCTTAAGCTTGCCAATAACAGGGATTCCCTCCCCCCTTCTCAACCTTAAGCTGCAGAGTGAAAAACAATCCCCTCATATAACTGAGTATCTAACCAGTATGCTGGCTGTTCTCATACTGTAATTCTCATGTTCTGAAATTGGTCTAGTGGTCTGCTATGGGACAGAGTAAATGATTTCTTATATAGCTATGATTGATCTCTCTGAATGTAGTTTGTCTGGTGCCAATGTGAAATGTCAGGAACAATGCACAGAAATCAACATTTCAACAAGGATTTTTACCTAAGTCTTTGAAATTGCAGAGACCTTTTAAATCTGATTGCTTAGATTAGAGGCATAGGAGACAGAAAGAAGGCTTGGTTTTGAGTGTGACTGCATTGCTACACACCAATCCACTGATACTATAAATATTTGCACTTTTATTCTCTTTAATTAGTGAGAACTAGTTAGAAATAATGATTAAAAGAACTGGTTTAAAAACTGAAAATTATTTCATCCTCCTTACGCCTCCTCAGGAAGGGAGAAACTGACTTATCCAGGAACAGTGAAGTTACTCTAACAAAAGTGTGGCATAGCCTTGGAAAGGGCAAATGACAGGTGTATTTATGAAGGTGTAACTTCTAAGTGTGCGTCTTTTGCTGTAGCAGCTATGGTATTAATGTTGGAAGAATACTGAGTAGAACTGTTAATTATTGCAATGGGTGATGGCATTCTCTTTGTTAATGCTAAATCTTCTTCCCTAAAGAAGAGTAAGTCCAGTGTCGTAAGTTAAGACTTGTGCAGGAGAAGCCTATCAGCAGTTTATTTAGAATTTGCTGAGGATGGTTACTAAGCTTCCTGTGTGAATTTTCCCTTGGAAATTATATTGATGGCACATGGGCTAGAAGGTTCTCATCTCTTCTAACCTGACCAGAGGTTAAAATGCAGGCATGGTCGCCTCACTTGGAGGCAGCCTAGTGTTTGAACAGTAAAACCTGTAATGCTGCTTAAGCTCATTGTCAGAAGGAAAGACTGCCTGCCTTATAGTGGGTTGTACGATATGTGAATTTAGCATACAGGAATTCCCACTTGTGGAGAAACAAACGGGCTTCTAGAAATGGCTACAGCTGGTAAAAACTCCGATTGCTAGCTCAGAGTCAACATGCAAGTTATAGTGTGAGCATGAGTTTGAAAAATCTTGATTAGCTTGTGCTTCAAGTGAAATAAAAATAAGATACCAACTCTTTTCCTTTCCTTTTCTACTGAAGTACCTGCTATACCTTTTTTTCTTTAAAATGAATTCAAAAAAAATCAAGTGAAATTGTTGCCTGAAAATTGGCATTAAGTTCATTGTGTGTGTCATTTACACAGAAACAGCCCTAGGATGGAAACCTTACAATTCTCTACTGAGGAATTCAATTTCCTTATATTTCTAAAGTTGTTAATTTAAATATTTTGGCAGTAGCAATTTTTCATTTTAGAAACCTTACTGAAAATACTTTGTGTGGGCAACAATTCCAAACTTTTATGCAATGGACTATATTTCATGACATTTTTGCAAATTAGATTTTTTTTTTTTAATTGCATTTTAGATGTGTTTTAATTTTTCTTATTGATTAGGAACAGATGGTTAGCTTAATGCCAACTAAGCTTAATATGGCCAAACATGTTATTTTTCTGGGTTTAAACCTCCAATATGTGTCAGAAAAACTTTGGATAATTTTCTGCTATCCTCAAAATATGGCGAGCCATATTTGTAGTTTCTAGGGTAATCTCTGCATAGCACTGCATTGTAGATAATGAATAATCTGACATTTGTTGAACAGCCTCCTGGAAGTGGTGTCTTCTCCATAACCCTTCCTAATCTCCCTTGTCAGTAAATACAGGCTCTGAGCGTGCACCTCTCTGGGGCTATGGTGCCTTATTACAGCATTGTCACAGCCAGGACCGCAGTGGCAGTGAGCTTGCTGGTGGTTTAGCTTTATTGAATTAAAATCAAGTGACTTCAGACAGAAAGTTTGTGGAGAAGAGGGGGCTTCTGGTCGTCTCTGATGCATGTTCGGGTTGGTGTGAAGTGAGGAACAGGTGAGAATGGCATTTCTTTTAGTGTTGCTAGTGAGAGGAGTGTAGATAGTGTAGAACTTATCTTAGAACTTAACTTAGTGGAGAAGAAGGCAGCGTTTTCTATGGTGGCTGCTGTCTTGGCTTACAAGCCAGTGAGTGAACTGGTCCTGTGAGTAATTACAGTGTTGCAGGGCAGAATTGTGTACCTGCAATTGCCAGGGGTCCCCTTAGCGCTGGTGTCAGTGGGGGGTGCAACACCAGTTGGTTTCTTCTTCAGGGAAAGTGAGATGTGACATAGGGATTTATGTTTTTGAGATGTGTCTTCAGCTTTGAAAATCAAGCAGTAAGTAGTTGTATTTCAGAATGTGTTTTGATTTTCAAGATGTGCATTTTTGAGGGGAAGAAGCATCCACATCTTCTAACTTCTGCCACATAACTGAGATTGCTTTATTAGAAGTCTGTTCTTTCTCTGTGGTCAGTGGGCACTGAGAGAATAGTCTGTAAATCAATTCAGAGCATCTAAATTGGATTATGTCCTTGGTTTGTTCCCTTATGGAGCCCACTGTTCTGCACAGAGGAAGCTTAGAGAAGCTAATGTCATTATATAGTCTCTCATGTCGGCTATGGTAGAACTTCTCTACCCAACTTCATTAATATTTGCATTACGTGGTGGAAAACGACCTGAAATTTGGTATCATTCCTTTTATGTTTCAGACAAACTTTTCCGTGAAAGATTGGTGATGAGCAAATATTACAATACTATAGAATGGTACTTTCAAAATGTGTTAATGTATTTATATTGCCTTGAAAGTAACAAACTCCAGATGCTTTCCAAAATCTCATTCAAGATGGGATAATAAAGAATTGTGGTACTTTAAATTTGAAAAAAAATATTACAACAAGGAGGGACAAAAAGAACTTAGTCAATTGTAATGAATGTGTGATTTTATCTCTGCAAAAGCAGTCTTAATGCTGTCTGGAGCATTTCAGTTTTGGATGTTTTGCAGATGAGAAGTTTGGAGTTATGGTCAGAGATAGTTTTGTAAAGTATTACACATATACTTGGGAGTTTTTATAAAGTAATTAGTTGACTGAGTAAAACTTCTCTAGTGTGTGGTACAAGTGTTTGGAGTTGTCTGACTTGCATACATTAAAATGGTAACAATTACAATGTACAGAAGTACTGCTTTTGGATCTCCATCCCTGACCTGCAGGGTTGGCGCACAATTGCAAGAATAATTGTGGGTGGTCAAGCTTTCTCTTTGGCTGACAGTAAAGCAGTTTTTCTAGTAGCTTGGGAGAGCTGCATAGGATCACTTTGTGTACTTGAAGTTAATCATTGGTGAAGTGCCTTGTTGGATCAGGGTCAGCGGTTCACTTCCTCAAGGGATCCTATCTCTACTTACCATAATTTCTTATTCTGATTTTCTGTAATTTTCAATTCTAGAGGGACATGCTTTGTTTTTTTTTTTTTTTTGTGGGTGTGGTGGGGTTTTTGTTTGGATTTTTTGTTTTTGTTTGTTTTCAAAAAGAAAAATCTGAAATAACTTATTAGCAAATGCCTGGCAATGAGGTGACTTCTCTCAAGTCTATGTTTCTTAAAGTACAAGCAGCAAGTCCCTAGTCCTAGGGACTTGCAGCCCGGTAGGAGGCCATGGGAACCAGGGAGGCGGTGTTCAGTTGGCCAGGCCTGGGAAAGGAGCCCAAAGGTTGCTGCAGTGAGATCATAAAGTTGCTCAGTTTATGAATATTTGCATCTTGATTCAGTTCCTTTGGTGTAAGAAATGAGTTTCTCACTCAGCTGAAATAAAACATACTGAAATGTAAAAATACATTCTTGGAGCTTCTTGCTTCAGTGATTTTCATATGAAATGAGAAACGTTAAAAATTAGTCCGAAGTTGACAGTGTTTATACTAGCTGTTGTTCCCATCCCTTGCAGTAGCATATTCTTAGTGGTCTTGATCAAAGAGGGTGTTTTCATGCAAAAGAAATGTGCCATGGCAAGCAGCAGAATGGCCAGACACTTTGGCTGACATTAGAGAACAGTATTAAATGAGAAAATGTTTAGAATGATGTTGTTGGTTTGAAATATGTATACATATCGCTTTATAATCCCATAATGAAAGTGAAATCAAACATATAAATCTGAGAGTGCTGCATTCAGTGGACAAGGCTGGCTTGTCAGAAAGGACATAAACCAGAAAAATATTTTAATGAACTATAACTCTTTCTGGGGAATATTTGGGTTTACAGTAGAGGCAAGCATAAATAAAATAGTCTTAGAATAATTTACATGATGCTAGGCTAGTGATTGCAGTGGTCTTGCAAGGCTTCATCTGTTTGAAGAATAATATATATGTATATCTGGAGATAAAAATACAGTATCTCAATGACTGAATTTAAGAGCTGTTCCATTGTAAGAAGCACAAATTTTCAAATTCAGGGAATTCAAACCCAGAAAGCTGCTGTCTGACTTAGAAGATCGAGTTAATTGCTGACTCCACAGGCTTCGGCTTCATTCTTTGCCTCCTTACAGTCTATGAAATAACTTGACACCAAAAAAATGTGGTGTGTGACACTGGAAAATGGCCTGAGAGCTCAGAGTGTGGCATGGCAGTGACTTGTAGCATCCTCAGAGCTGATGGGAGAGCCCTGCAGTGGGAGTGGGGCTTTTCCTGGTGCTCAGAGAGGCAGCAATGCCCCTGTGAGCTCAGCACAGCCTTTGCTTGGGTCCAGCTGCCGTGTCTTCTCAGCACTGCTTCCCACACAGACAGAACAACAACTCTGAAAAGGTCACAAAAGCATGGGTTTTTTAAATGACTTGATAACAGTCTGCTGCACTGAAACATGGAACAGAGTACAAGTTTGGGTTGCGGTGGTGTCTTTTTTGCAGAATGTTTTGATGGAATCTGGGTTTTTTTTTGTTGTTGTTGGTTTTTTTTTTTTTTTTTTTTTTTTTTGACAAAAAATTTTATGAATCTGTTACTTGAAAATAAATTAGTCTAGGCTAAAATGGAAAACTGTTGTTTTAACAGAAAGGAAGGCCGACTAGCTGTCTGTCATCTCTGTCGTCAGGTTTAAGACACTAGTATTTTCTTGGGAACAGGTATTTTCTGCAATTAATTACATTTTGACTTTAAAACTCATTATTTTGAGAATGTTTAAGTAGAAAATTTTATCCCACATGTGGAATATTCTTTTCTGTTCATTATTGGCAAATGTAGTCAGTCCATATAAGATTCCATCATATGGACTGCTTCCTATTTTATGTCAATCTCTGCAGACAGAACAGGGAATGACAGGGCTAATTATACTCTGTCATGCTTAGTCATCCACATACACTTCTGTTTTCAAGGGTAAAAGTCAAAATGTATGTGCATCTCATTGCAGTCAGTACAGATATATCTTCTTGGAAATATTGAATATGTGCCAGAAATACTTGGGACATTTAAAAAAAAATCATGATTAAAAATGAATTGGATAATCACTCAAGTTTCTTACTTGATTCTGTCTGTGGCAACTCTAAAACCAAAAAGCAGGGAGGATTAAAAGACTACAAGCTTTTTTATTGCTTTTAGTTTAGAGATCCCAGAGTTTGGAAAAGCTGCTGTCTTTTTTCAAGTGAGCCTTTTTTTTCTTTTTTTAGTGAGAGTGTCACAATTTATAGGAGAGCATAATACTTTTATTGTATTATAGATTAGTTGTCAAGAAGACTTTGGAATGCCCAATTGACTATTTCTGTTCACTGGTAGAGTTATTGGTTGCCTACGAAGTTGATGATTAGCATAACTAATTACATCTAATTGGGTGATCATATCCTGGTGCTGTGTCTTGAGTTCAACACATTTTTACAAGTGTTGAACAAGTGTTTGCTCTCTTATGGAAGTTTTTTAGTCCTTTTCTTCTCTGTTTGAGTGTGCTATGTAAAGTCTCTGAACTGTACTGCAGAGAGACAGGCAGTGCGATGAGCCCAATCTCTACAAGCACATTCTCTATGCAATGCAGGACCAGACCTTCCCAGAGCAATAGCAAGATTCTGATAAAGCCTGAATTATACTCAGTGTGAATGTTTGTACCCTGAGGGCATCTGTCCCCTGCTTGAAGTGGTGTATCAGATCACGTCTGTGAGCATATGTAGCTGCTGTTGAGATTGAGAGAATTGAAAACATAATTGAAAGTGATTTGTAATCCCCTTACTGGAATTATATCTGAGGTTGTTTTCTCATATTCATTTAGTTTTAAAGCTGTGTCTATTAAATTAAGTTGCTTTTTCTTCAATGCTTGCTTTCTCAGATTCTCAAGAAAATGAGTGAAAACTGAATGTCACGTTGTGACCTTCTCCATTTCTGTTTAGTGCTCCCAATCAATCACAAAGATGTATATGTTGTATCAAATCCATATTTAACATGCAGTCTGAACACAGAGATGCGATGGTGAAACGGTGCAGAATCAATAAAAATCAGCTCCAGGCCTTGCTGTTTAGCTGCATTGTGTTTCGGCACTGCAGGGAGAGAAAGCTCAGGTCCTGCCTTTCAAAGGAGAGGCACTGCCAGCGTGGGAGCTTTAAAACATTCCTCCTGCAGAGTCCAGCTTGTGTTAAATAGTCTCTTCATTCCTTGTAACTCCAAACCCATTCCTTTGCAGGATTCTTTCCCCCTCAAGAATCATTTACATCAAGTGATGTCAGTTCTGTTTGGTAGAACACAGAGGGGTGTGGGGGTTGATGAAATGTAGCTAATGACACACATTTTATAGCCCCTTGGTTGGGAGCACCAGGCTTCTCAAACATCACTCTAATATGTTTATTCTGCTGAAATTTCTTGACACAATTGAAAGGTGTTTGTTTAAAAGCAAGGATCCTCCAGTTCCTGCAATACTTTGATGGGGTTAAATGGACTCTCAGTTTCCTGCTTCACAAAAAATGCCATTGTGACAGGCACTTAAGTCTTGGGGCTATTAACCCTTTCTCAGAAAGAAGGTGACTGTTAAAATTAAAGGCACTGTCACAGTAGATGCAACTTTCTATACAAAGAAAGAGTCTCAGAAGCGGAATATTGTTAATTCCCTATTTAAAGGACTGATTTTAATTGATACATATATTTGGAGACATTCAGGAGCCTTATTTCAGTATTCTGACAACTGGTCCCTTCCTGCATTCCCTGTTCAGAGGGAAATAGCTTCAAGTATTATAAATTTGTTTTCATACAGCTAGAAAAAGGAACTTGTAAGTAAGATTGAACATGCAAAAAAAAAAAAAATTACAAGAATCTTACCTTTTAATGCAAACCTTGATTTAGAGTAAAAAAACAAACAAACAAAAAACCAAAAAAAACCAGGAGAAGATATGGCAAAAAAAAGGGCAGTGCATTTAAGGGATGGTCGTAGGGCTTGAAATTGGCCTTGTTTTGCTTCTTCTGTTCTAATTTATTGAAAGTAGTGTGGAAGAAAGTATTCAAACCAATAAGTGTAAATATAAATAGTAAATAAACTGATTATCCTTAGAGGTTCAGTAAAACTGTAGAGAAGTTCTATTAGAACTTCTATTATTACTTCTATTAGTAGCAATAGAACAGGAAGAGGAAGATGTATCCTCAGGGTATTTTCCTGCAATTTCGGAGCCTTTTTTTGCCTGGCTTCTAACAGGAATGTGATAAAAGCTTCTGGAAATCTGTTTGACACAGATCTTTCTTGTGCCATCTTCCTGGTATCTTCAGGATTGGCCAAGGGCGGCTGAAGCTCTGACAAGAGCAGGATTTTTTCTCCCTACTTTCTCTGGCAAAGGGCCCTCAAGAAAATAGCCTTCATTTGTGCTTTAGACCCGGAGCCAGCACATAATTCATCAGCTGCATCTCTTATCAAAGTGCAGTGGAAGGTTGAGAAGGAGGGAGTTCAGAATTTAAGAGTTTAATATTTTGGAGTATATGTAAGAAAATGTTGCTTTTCTTTGTGGCACCTCTCCTGCTCTAGAGAACTGATTTTCTTGGAGCACAAAAGTGATTGTTTTGGAAAACTAACTGGTATAATGTAGTAAACCAGTTTCTTTATCTGTTTTGACTAGTGGAAATTACTGTTGCAAGACACAAAAATGAGTGCTATGGACAGCTTAAAATTGGAGGCTGTAGAGGAATTAATTTCCCTAAAAGCTTTTCAGAAATATACTTCTATGTATAGCATATCTATACATATATATAAATATATCTAGCACTAGGCAATGTATATTTCTTTCCTTTAAATCCTGGAAGTGGAACTGCTCTGGGCAGTCTTTCAGTCTCTTCCCATAGAGGAAGCACAAGAAATGAGGCACAAAATTAGACTTGGTTGGAAGGTGGAAATTTGTCCTGTGATCATCCCTAAAGGATAGAAGATGTGTAATACTTATCACAAAGCCCCGTACATTGGTTCTTAACGCTGCATTTAAGTGGATACATACTGTTCTCTTGAGGTGGCATGAGCAGATACTGGCCTAAATAGGAAATGATGTGAAAATTTGTGAAGCTTTCCCTTTCCCCCTCCTTGGAAGTAGTCAGAGTACGGTTGAGGGTACAAGGTGAATGTAGGATAAGATTTGACAGGTTAGGATGCTTGATAAGTGGGAGGATGTGCGTGTCCTAGGTTTGGCTGGTGCTGGCTGCACAGTTATTGCACCTGGAACACTATTAGTGGTGACAGCACAGCCTTCCTGTGTGCAGAGAAGTTCTCTTTGCAAATCAGCATAGAATAGCTTGCAAAAGCCTCTCTGCCGCAGAACACACGTGAAGGGAAAGAAGGTCTTTGTGCAGCCATATGGTTACAGGAAGGAGATGGTGAGAGCAGTGTAAAAGCTTCCTGCAAAAATTTGGATACATGTAAAGGTTAAAATGTTATCCTTTACTCACCTCACAGGAGAACAAATTTTAGCCACTTATTCTGAAAGGAAGGAAGGAATAATTTGTTTGAAACTTGGCGGAAATGGTAGAGTTCCCTTACGTACACAGGTGTTTCCTGGATGGAATGTGATGTGTCTGTATATTAGTGTATAGTTTTGCATATCTTTGGGGATTCTCTGGGGCCAAATAAGAAAATGAGCTTTTCTTGGGCTTGGAGTTGGAGAAGTAATGACCACCTTTTCAGCTATAGTGTACACTGATGATTTCTAACCATTAGCATTACTCATTTTGTTACAAATCTTTTTTGTCACTGGGTTAAAATGGAACAGGATGCTTTCTATACGAGTAGCAAATTAGAAGCAAAGAATGTTGATGGTTAGTGCTTTTGACAAAGCCTTACTTAAGTCAACCCCTAGAGGATCATGGTGAATAAACCATTTGAGACATGTTGTAAAATTAAACTGTGCAAAAGTATAATGAGAGAGTATACTGCCACCTCATTTGTGACTACTGGACGTTATTACGTGTTGCAGCTGTGATTAGAATTAATTAAATTCCTGAGATGTCCATGCTGCCACCAGAATGATATTCCTGCCATTGTTTTTGTCCCAGGCCTTAGCATCCATTATTTGGCTGTTCTTCATCATAGCAGCATCATAATTGAGCTTGTGGAGAAATCACTCTGCTTCTGTCTGATTAGATTTCAATGGTTAAATTCTCTGATCTGATTTATTCTGTGCTCTAATTGCACCCATCCCTAGAGGGAAAGGGTGACAGTGCAGTGAGACCCAGCTGAGTGGGAGAGGAAGCCAGAACTTAGTTGCAGTGGGAGGATGGGTTGAAGTGTATCTCAGCTGTTTGTGGGGTGACTTGACAGGTCTGAAAACAAACAAAAAACAAAGTGAATGGTGTATTTTGTTTCTGCTTTAAGAAAGGAAATAACTAAAAAGGAGAAAAATAAAGAAAAATTACTAAGGCATTTCTTTAAATACTAAAAACAAAGATGAAATTTGTAGTGCTGGATTTGGTCTGCCATTACTATCCTTTTACTTTCTGAATATTGCTGGGGCATACACATTTATGATGGGGAGCTATCTTAATGGAAAGCAGCATGTCCAGACAGCAGTGTGACAGCCAGGAGGAATTTCCAACTGCTGCCAAATGTGCTGGTGCTCCAGCCTAGTAGCATGAATTGCTTAGGATGCAGGTTGCACCTCCTGCCACAGATGTTGTTCTGAGTCCCTCTGCAATTCAGACTGGACTGCACTTTGAAGTGCTGGTCTTTATACCCCCCTCCCTCAGCTGGCCTTGTGTGAAGGATTACAGCAGAGGAATTTGAGGCTCCAAGGGAATTTCTTTTTTTAACACCTAAGGGCTTGTCTGACCTATGCTTTTGTGTTTTAATGCATTGCCAAGTGCATGGCTGTTCCGTGTGGCCAGTGCATTGCTGACAGGTAGAATTCCCATTGCTTAGTTTGAGGACTCTTTCCACAACCCAGTGAAGTTGTGTAAAATGTATTTAACACTTGGTAAACAAGCCCTTGAGCTAGCCTTTATATTTTTCCAGTTATTGTAGTACTTTACAAAGCACAGCTACTGTCCATCTGAATCTGGTATGTATTCTGTATCTTTTTCTGTCCATACACATTTGAAAAGGGTTTTGCTAATTACAGTTCAGTAGTTCAGACCTATTGTATGTTGAGATCACTCTGATTAAATTCTGATGGTTTAAATTCTAAGCTGTATGGTGATGCTCATGATTTTTTTTTTAATTGAAAACTGCTGCCTCTCATCTCACCCATGGAGATGCTTTCTTTCTGAAACACAGCTACATTATGATTTTCTGTGATTAATGTTAATTGATAAATGATAGTTGGAGTCTCTTGTTTCTACCTTATTAGAGATTCCAAATTGAAACTCAGCAAGCATGTTCCTGAATGCATGAATGGTACAAGGAATGAGGAAAAATAGCTTTCGGAAAACATGTAAAAGATTGTACAAATGGATAGGTAAAATTCTTAATGTCATTTTTTCAGCACATGGATGATTCTTACATTAATTACTAAAGTGAACACTAAAGTAACTCCTTTTCTAATAGTTTCAAGTGATATACTTAACAATATGTATTTCCTGTTCATTGATGTATGAAAAAAAATCTTTTTTCCAGCTTTTGTGAATATATCTCGGAAGGTGATTTATGCTCTTACTGTATGTAGTTTTATTGTAACTGAAAGCTGCAGCTGCCATGTAAATTCAGCAAACAAAATCTCTTAAGGTTAAAAGCAGTCTTCGGAAATACAGTAATTACTGAATTGGGAGAAATCTAGGTCCAGATTCCAGAAAGCAGATCTCAAAATCATAACACTTTAGTCAGAAGTGGGATCTCTCTGAAGTAGATTTCTGGCTGTATTCTATATGTTAGCTAATATGTGTAGCTTCATTTTGACAGGATGATGTAGCTGATGGATGTGAGTTCCACCCTGTCTCCCAGTCAGATCTTTATATGTCCATTGCCTTAGGAACCTTGTAGTGGGAGTACAGTTGCACCATGATTAGCCTGAAGATTTACAAAATGATATAGCAGTTCTGATCTGTCAGTCCAGTTCATGATATGATGCCAGTGCAAGATCTGGTGGATTAATTGAAAGGTGTATTTTGACACCACCTTTATTTAGGAAGGGTAGGAAGGTACATTAGTACATATATATATATATATAAATATATATATATATATATATATATAAACTCTCCTGGTGCCAGACTCTTCTGTTGATTTAACTTACTTTAATACCATAATTCATTGGAACCAATTTCACTGTTATACAGTGAGTGATACTTCGTACTGAGAAGTGGAAGAGTGAGGATTGTTTTCTGTTTCTTTGATATGTGTACAGGACACACAGTTTTGCTAATCTCGGTATCAATCTATGTGCATGTGTCTAATTTAAGATTACCATTTTTGTTATATGAACACCTATCACTCTGCATATTGGAGTCTGTTGACTTCAGAGTGTAATTGCATATAAAAACATCACATGACCCTTTCCACTTATTTTCTTTGAGATTTTTTGCACCCTTTTAGAAAACATTCTTGCAGTAAAAAGGGACCTTTATCTCAGCCTGTGTCACAGTAATACTTTTTTCAGTTTAATATGGCTCTATGTGTTTAGAGCATAATATGTGTGTTTTTATTAATGTTGACAGTGCTTGTGTAAAATGAGCATTGTGTATTTTAAAGATTGGATAAGTGGTGTGGTAGGTTTTAGGAATGAAGTAGGCTAGTTTCTGTTACCATTTGGTGCAGCAATGTTGCTTATACTTCTTTAGGCTTCCTGCCTTCTCTTTTCATTTATCATAGAATGAAAATGCATAAGTCAAATGAAAAAAAGTCTGATGGGCTAATAAAGTCTAAAGCCTCACAAGTGGGGCTTTCACCAAATTACTGATCTTTGGTTTCTATATGTCCTAATCCTTAAAAGCTGTAGAAATTGTACTGAGGTATTAAAAGGCTGTGGTCTAAAATTTATTTGATGTTTAGTTTGGAGTATATAAAATAAATGAATTATATAATAAATGAAAAAAAAATTTGCTGGTCAAGGACTATTGCTTCATTATATGGCAGACTGAAATAAACCCGGAAAAAATTATCTTATTAAGACAGAAAAATCAATATTTTAATATGATTCTTGGCCACAGTTGAGTAGAAACAAAAGAATTAAGGTTCCCGAGGTTTGCAAGAAAAATATAGGACTGTTGATACTTTTCTTCTCCATCAGGTGTCCTGATTTGACTTTTGTGAGATGGGTGGCTCTGGAATCAGTCACTTCAGTGGGACAGCTTTCTTTCTTTTCTCCTGCTGAGTGCATGTTTGTATTTGGTACAAAATGGAATTGGTTTGACAGGAGAGACTGATGTGGAGAGTTGCCAGGATCATTACACCCTGTCAGTGAGACACTGCCTGGCAAAGAGTCCTTGGTTCACATCTCTGCTTGGAATCACGCAGAGGGGGAAACTGTGGCCTTGGTCTTCTCTGTCCCTGGCAGCTGGATGGCATCTTGTTCATGGAAGGCAGTTGTAACCTTGCCAAGGGCCAGCTGGTCCTTCACCCTGTCCTAACACCTTTCTGCCTGCCTCCTTCAGTTACTTGATCAGTTACACACCTGCGGGATGACTGCATCCATCAGGGAAGATGCTGTGGGAAAAGCAAGAGGGAAGGGGTAGGAAGCTCAGCACAGACCATGGGTGAATTTTTATTTGTGTTCAAGAAGGTGGAAAATCTGTGAGGTGAGCAGTGCTTTCTGTTTTCCCTGCGAAGCAGTGGACAAGTTTTTAAAAAAAGAATTTTGATCTGATTTTACTTTAAAGGATTACAACCTCCACGGCAATGCAGATGCTGGTAGAAAAATTGTGCCCAGAAGACCACTCAGAATGTGGAATTAAAGGGCACAGGAATGAAGGACTAATTAAAATTATTGGACTGTGAGGATATGAGTTTGGGATGAAGGAGAAGGGGAATGGGTGTATGTGGCAAGTGAAAAAGAAGGAGGTGGATGATATGGAATTATGTAGTAAGGTTATACGATTTTAATAATGCTTGAATACAGTTCTAGTAATGCCTTTCATGTCCCTAAAATTGATCAAATTACTGTGCTGTTTAGAAAATGAATCAGACTTCTTTTCTTTGGTCTAATCTGCCCAGGTGCAGAAGGGCAGTTTTTTTTTAAATTAGTGCAAGCTCCATCTAAGTCCTGGGATCTGTGCACAGGCAGCTGAAATGAGGCAGACTGGAGATACCTGAGCTTCCAAAAATAAAATGAGGAAATCAAAATTCTGCCTCGGTGCTTCTCTTAGCAGTAAGTTTTTTTTCCATCTCTGAAATGTCAGTCTTTGTCTCTTCTGACATTCCTCACTCTCCTCTTTGTAAGCTCACTTTCATCTACTAAACTTATTTTCCCTTATCTCTTCCCTAGTCTTCTTCTTTTCCTCAGGGTTCTTGTAGGATCCTTAGCTGTAACCTTTCTTGCTAACTCTGTTGGTTTTTTGCCTGGTGACTTGTGATTGATGACTGTGCTTCTGATGCTTACCTTTCAATTTCTATAAACCTATCTGGCACCACCCAGAAGCACCTTTGAATGTCTGGAGCTGAAACCTGGATGAACAGTTCTTAGCCTGTTTGCCTTAGGGTGGCTATAAAGAGAACGCTGCTGGTGGATCTTGTTTGAGAAATGCTGTCTTTCAATGTAAAAAATATCTAAGAAATGAAGTGTGTAAACCAGAAATGCAGTAGCATAATTTTCTATGACTTGCTTCTTCATTTATTTGTATGTTTAAAATTATATTTACATTTACAACTGATTCTAGGATTTTTTTTCCCATGACTGTTGTTAAGATTCCAATTAATTTAATTCTTCATATACTATCCTATTCTACTGAATTTTGTAATAAATCCTATGGCAGTCTGCTTAAGGGGTAAGGCTATGTAGTTCAAAAGTTATTTCCTTTTCTCATAAGAATTTTTAACTTGAAAGAGTATCATATGATTATTTACAGCAGAACTTTGAGGGGCTTTGCTCTTTTTTCTTATTTGAGGAAGAGTAAAATTTTGCTGTAAAAATTGGCTTCTTTGGGAAGTTGAGTAGTTGCCATTTGTAGAACTATGCAGTTTATACATCTATATATTTACTAAGAGAGAGTGAAGCAGTGTACAAAATTTAGCAGCTGACTAATGCCAGTTACAGACTCATTCTGCAAATAAGTGGTTTATTTTCTTACAGGCAAAAAATGAAGATGTAGTAAGTTTTCACCTGGTTAAATCAACAGGGTATTAACTTTCTTTGCTGGTATGGATTTTCTTTATCAATATTGATTTTGGGGAGATAAACCTCTTACCTTATTTGCTTATGGAAAAGGCAAAGCAGCACGTATTGACTCATTCCTTCGTTCCAACTGCAGTTGTAATTTGGTAGTGAAGTTTATAAGAGTAAATGAGCTGTCTGAACTTTGAGCTCCCTCAATAAGATTCAGCAAACTCTTAACAGTTTTTAAAAGAAAGAAGGTACTGAAAAAATGGAGATTTTCATTTACTTTGCTGTACAAGGAGTAAACTTACTTGGAGATCCACACAGACACGTACATACAGTCTTATTTTTGAAAATGAACCAATTTTATTCTAAAAATTACCATGTTTGTGGGTTTTGGTGTTTGTCAGTGAAAACCTTGTATCCTTTGTCTGTTTATTCTTGTGTAATGTCACTGTATGTAAGATGGGTGTGTGGCTCAGAGAACACCTACAAACCACCACAGTATTTGTATGGAAAAATTCTGAGAGGTCTTTAAATGGATGAGGATTTTACGATGTAATTCTAAAAACAGCACTTTGAGGTTTGAGTGTTGTGTTTTTGTTGGTTTGGGGGCTTTTTTGAGGATTGTGGTGGGGTTTTTTTTAATGTGTTTGTTGTCGGTTGTTGGGGTTTTTTGCTTGGGGTTTTTTTGTGGGTTTTTGTTCGTTTACATTTTAATTTCTCTCTTCCTGACACATTTTTAAAAACCGTGATAAAATGTACTTCTCTGACCTCGCACAGTTATTTCTACGTGTATTTTCTTGGAAATAGTTTTTCTTGGAGGCTCTTTGTTGCTTGCCAAGTTTATTCTGAATCTGATTTCAGTTTAAAACATGAAACCTTTTTTCTGGCTGTAAATTGCTGGGTCATCTTGTTTGATTATAAAATGAACTCTAGTGTTTGGTAAACTGTGTAAGCTAACTGCATTAGAGCAGGTAGAGACAGACAGGCTGTTGGCAAATGCTCCTTGTGGACAGGACCTTTGGGAGTTGCTCTTCCTGTTCCTCTTCAGTCTTGGATAAAGTGCTGAAGAGGCTCAAACAAGGTAAGAGCCTCCCAGGCTCTGCAATGCAGTTCACACAGTCTGATTCTCTTGATTGAAATGCCAAGTGTTTTCAGCAAGTAATTACCCTGATGGTTTGAAATTGTGTTGGTGCCACTTACCTGCAGAAAAACAAAGACTTTTTTTCCCTAATTTGGGTTTATTTGAAGGAATAATGTCATTCTAGTTGTGATGTAATGGCAGTTTTTAATGTTTCCTGAAGTTAAAACCAATACTGTTAAAAACAAATACTGTATTTTTATATCTAAAGACAGAACATGGTACTGTTACAATGAAGTGTTAATTTCAGCTATTTCACTTGTTCTGATTTCTGCTGTCATTTAGCTCCTGCCTTAAATACTTGTGGAACAGCTTTTTTAATGTTTTTAAGGGTCCTATTATAGTCTTAGAGAAGTAGCATTGGAAGTATTAAATGATTGTGAACGTAGTGTCAGAGGATTAAAGCCTAAAGCTCATTTTCCCTGTACAGCTATAACAATACTTTATTCTGGTCAGTATTATGCCATGGATAGTGATACCACAATCCTCAATGACTGTGAATCAAGTCAAGCAGAGAAAATACAATGTTGAAGAGACTTAAAGTGCAATATCTCTGTTTGCAACTGCTTTGAAATTTTATTGGTGGCATGACTTGCAGCATCAGACTTCAGGTCTCTTGAGGTGAATCCTTCTGTTTAAAAACCCTCAGGAAAGAGATACACCTATGTCTAGTAGAGTTAATTTGTTCAGAGTTTTGAAAGTAGGGCAGTTCTTCTAATTGTACTACTTCCAAGAGCTGTTCTGTTGTTGATTTACCTTTCATGTATGAGAGATTCTGCTTTTGAGAGGTTCTTTAGACTTTCAAAATAGGAGATTTTATAACACAGATTTCTGATCTGTTATATGGAGGGAGATGGCAAAAGGTAATACCAGCAGTCATAAGATCTTTAAAATCTTGGAGTAAGCTAAAGCTTCATTCACATTTTTTCATGATTGATTGTACAGCTTAGAAAAAAATTCTTTACAGAGTTAAGTGGGTAGTCACAAGCAGTTAGGCTATTGTAGTATGTACGTTAAGCTCTCTAGACTCCTGCAATTAAGCCTTCAACATTCAGGTGTAGTCAGGATCTTGAAACTCTGATATTAGCCCTCACTGATTGCATGGGACAAGTGTATTTAATTGGCATCAGATGTCTGTAGGTGGCCTGACTTGTCGCATGCACAGGATCTATGTGGATCCATCTGAAGGAAGAATATAAAGTCTGCAGATGTGCGAGGGTCAGCAGTCATGTATTATATTAAGAAAGACATGTCAGCTACACAGCGTGTTCCTGAGGTTTCCGTGAGTGCATTTCATGTGCAGATCATTACGCCCATTATTCTCCTTCCAGAGACAGGGAAGGTGAAGCACAGAGACATTACCTGCCTAAAGACACAAGCGAGTCCACGGGCTGGACTCCCTATCTCATAAACCTCTTGTCCGTCTTACGTCCACAGAACCAGAATAAGATATTTTTATTGAATCATTTTCTTAAAAATCTCTGGAAGGGCTTCTCTGTTGTTACAGGCACTGTATTTCAGAATGCTTTTAGATGTTTTTAGGCATTATAATTGTCTGTATTCAGAGAAAAGTGGAAAAACCTCAGACCCTTTTAATGCAGTGAGAAAGGCATTCATACCTAGATGGCAAAATTCCATCCCAAAGCTAATTTTACAGCTCAATTATTAACCCCTGGATAAGAATTCATAATGAAAGTGCTTTCAGTTCTTTAATTACAGTGATTATAATAGAACCTGTAATAATAAAGCAGCACCCAAGTTTTTGAGCTGCTGTGTCAGCTGTCGAACCCAGGCTCACAAAAATCCCTTTCTGAGTGGAAATGTGGTGTATTGCTATTGGAGGGGGACTTGCATCTGCTCTTTTCAATGAGCACATCAGCTAATGTATGAAACAGTCTTCCTATTATTACAGCTGCGCAGAAAATACGTCTTAATGCGTTTGCAGTTATTTCTGCTTCTTTAAAAGAAAAAAAGCGTTTCATTCTTAGACTAGATAAAAACCGCTGTTGTTCATGGCAATTGCAGAAGTATTAGCACTGTTAAAAATGTTCATTATTCTTTTTTGCTAAAAATATCTTTACAGCAAACTTTACTTTGAAGCATTGGCATTTCATTTATGCATAGGTTATAGTGCCTAAGTCTTCCTAGCAGTACTTGCCCACACAGTGTGTAAGATGATACACCAATGACCCGATTTATCAAGATCCGCCGATTTTCCATTCTGCTCCATCACTACAAACACACTTTCTCAGCTTGTTTACTTCAGACTACAGAAAACAGTTAATGAAGCTTAACTTGGTGAGAACAAGGGCCACAAACTGGCATTGAATGTCCAGTGCTGACAGTTCATCTGTGGAAGGAATCCTTTTCTAGGTGAGCAGCCAGAAGTGAGCACTGGGCCACACCATAGGTAGGTAGGTAGGTGAACCATGGTTATTTTGAGTCTCCAGGAAAGGCTCATATTTGGAGGTTTTTTGTGGCTCATGGCATGTTGCCAGTACAATACCTGACAATTAGCATGGATGTTTCTGAATTGAGTTTGTTAGCACTTAAAAAGGCATTCATGAACAACTGGTACTTTTATATGTGATTATTAGCTATTCTGTTTCTTTGTTTACAAAATATTTCATGTTGGGTAGGTGTTGAAACTTCTATTGTCATTGTCCATCTCAAAGTTGGTTTGATTGGGCTTTTACTGTCAGACTCATCTGCAACATGACTTCCAGAGTACGAAAAAGATAAAAAAGACTGCTGCTAAAGACAAACGTCTATTTTTTTGTCTGTGATTTTTTTAAAAACATACTTTGAATATGGCATGAAAAAATACCTTTTTGGAGTAACTTTTTGTGGTAAAGGAATTTGAGATAAGTCATGATAGTATTTGTGTGTGTTCAAGGAGGTAATTCTCTTAAAAAGAAGAGCTTTTCAGAAGACTTCAGGTGGTCATATTGATCACTTTGCCGCTGAGACATATACTGTGCTTCAGTAACACTTGGGGTAAATAATCATATAAAATAAACTTCAGCTTTATTTTTCAAGTATTGTACTGTCAGGAAAAATAAAGAAGTCTTGACCAATACTTAAAAATCAGTTTCATTTGTTATTCAGCAGTTATAAGGTTTTAATTGATTAGTAAAATTTTAATTCATTAGTAAAAAAAAAAATCAGAATTCTATTTATTCTTTAAGGTAAGCAGTTAAATACTAACTGAAATAATTTCTTTGGCGTTCTTGGAGGGGAAAGGAACTCATTGTTCTTTGCAGGTGGATTCAAAAACATGGCTCTAATTGCTCATAATGCAAAGTCTCCTTTTCTTTATGTTATAAAGTACAAAAAAGGCCCCTGTCTGGTTTTGATGCTGCCACGTGTCCTCTGCTGCTAATGTTTGTTTGGGAGGAATAATGACTGGAAAATGCTTAATAAAGGTGCAAGGTCACAGGCTGCATTCTCATAGACAGCTGCTTCTTCAGGTCAAGTCCTTGAGGAGCCCTCTGGGGTGTCTGCAATCTGCTTTTGACTCTCACCCATATTTATGCTATTACAAAAACCAATGGGAGAGCGGTGGTTACCCAGAAGTCTGGCCCAGGGGCACAGTATACAGTTCCTTGTTGCTAACCTAAATAACAGTGTTGGTTTTTAGGTGCTAGGGACTGTGGGTACCTGCACCATTTGATACCAGTCAGTCATTTCTAGTGCTTTGATACCGATGGCACCAAAATATTAGTTCAGAAAGAGATATCAAAATGAAAGCTATGCTGTGCCCTAAAACCACCAACAGACAAGTGCTGTGCAGTTTTCTTACTATTCCTGTGTTTGTCCTGTATTGATCACTGTGATGGGTGCTATTTGCGGTTTACTGACAGAACCAGCATTAAACAAAGATGTTGCAGAAACCCACTTCTTTTGTCACCTAATCAGCAGACAGGCCGTTGTGGTAATGGATAATGAACATCTGTTCTCCAGGTGGAGTCCAGTAAAGCCTGCCCCCAAAACAAAGCTTCTCCAGATTTTGAAGTGGCAGTGATATAATAACACATTAGCATTAAATGATGTGGGTAGGTGGGCAAGCAAGATATAATTGGGAATAATCTGTCCTTTCTTGGATAACTTAGTATGAGTTGTGCACTCTGTTATTGTGGGACCTGTTGTGGGAACTGCCTTGGGCAGTTCTGGTTGTGATCTGTGTACTGTGTTTACAGGTGAAGCTTCAGAGGACACTTGTAGCTGAATCCTGTCACATTGATGTAGTTTCAGCTGATGTGGGATGTCACCTTCTTGTGACACAGCTGTGGCCATCCTCTCCTGGGAGCATTGTAGCTCTTCACATCTTGATGCCATCACTGCACCTCACCTGTTATGCTCGGATATTTGTCAGGACAATAAATATGCTTCCTCCTTCATACTGGGAAGGAGGAAGTATATTCTCAGAATTTGAATTGACTGTTTAATTATAAATTAATTAAACCCTTTCCATTTGGCTTTTCCCATGCAGTTTAAAGTAAGGTTATCAGAATAGGAGTTTGTCTTTGGGTTTTTGTTTCTCTAAAGTATTTCTATGTCCCTCAAAGAAAGACTCCAAATAATTCGTGTAGCCCAAAAGAGAGCATCAGGGAATTGTTTCCAGCTACTCTTCTAGTTTTTCCTTTGGAAATGCTTCCTTTTAGGTATTGTACTTCTGTATAGCTCATTCCTAAATGGGGGAATGACTCAAGTAAGTATTCCTGGTCGACCTTACAAGCCTTTTCTTCTCTCATTCAACATTGCTTTTTACTTATGTCTGGCAACAGTAACTTCTGAAACTATTAAATGGTTTTAGTTGTGTATAAAGATAGAGGAGACTTATAAAATCTCACTGTTTCACTTGATCTGCCTTATGTATTTCAGCACTCCTGACCACAGCATTGAGATCTGGTATTTTCATAAGCTCCAGAGGAGCAGTATAAGCATAGCATAATGTTATGTTACACTGCTGTCCTCTGTACACAGTCCACATTGCCCTGGAATTTGTGTCTTGAGGCATTGCTTTTGCCTTGGTACAGCACATTGTGCATTTACTGCCTTTCCAGAAGCTCGCTGTGCTGCCTGGTATTCTCAGCTTCAGAAACTGCAGAGGGAAACCTGGGTTTGTGCTCTTCCATCAGTTCTATCTTTTCTGTTTGTCAGAGCTTGAGATCATAGTTGTCATTTTGGCTATTCACCTGGGAAGCTTTTGGAGGTCTTTGAGATGTTACAGGCTGAAGCTGGGGAATTTTGGAGCAGGTCCCTGGGCATGGTGTGAGAGTGTTCTGCTGGAGCCATGGACAGGTGTCAGGGCCAGACCAGGGGCAGCCATGCAGGTGTGTGCCTTTTGCTCATGTCCCCATCTTGGAAACTTTACACAACATGAGCTACAATCCTGAAGAGAATAAGGCCACAGCAGGAGCTGGGGAACAGAGAGTAAAAAAAAAAAAAATAATACGGATTCACCTCTTCTTTCGAACAAGCTGCTTCTTTCACAACAGCTTTAGTGATTGATTGCAAATGACACACATGAACTGGATGGTCAGGGGCAGGCTTAGCACTCAGTGATTTGCTCTTTCCATAAAGCTTCAACTGGGCTGGATTGAAGAACAGATTCACATATTGCAAGTACATGTATGTATAATAGCTTAAAATTAGCTGCAGTAAGGCTGGCATTAAGCTTCTGAATTTTTTTTTGCCAGTATCTTTGGTGTGGATATTCCCAGGAATCCTTTGGTTTTTTTGTGGACTGAAAGTTTTGTGTTGGGTTGTAATGTGCTATCTGTAGTACTTGCTTCTATTAAATAACTATAATTACATTTTCAGTACAATTTGAATTGTCTATCCATGCCTGTCTCCTGTGTATCTTTAGTACTTTGATAGTTTGGCTCCACCTCACCTCATTTTCAGTTACTATGTGCCTAAACCTCACTTTCCTTGTATTTTCTGTTTACAATGCCTATGTATTTTGTTCCTTGTATTCAAACAGCCATCTTCCTGAACAAAGTTTAAAGTCTGAGTCATTAGCTGTTTTCTCCATTTCATGGGTGTGTCAGCATTTTGTTTGTAATTTTCTTCAGATCCTCCTTATAAATGGGGGCTCTTAAAACTGCAGTAAGAGTCCGTAAAGATGAGACCATAATGGTTAATGTAACCCATTGGCCTGAATATTGCGAATATTTCCTTGAATATGGTATCCTCAAATCAGCCAGGAGTGCGTGTGTGAAAGTGCTGGGTGCACCGCATGCCTGTGAACTATTTGCGTAAGAATGCAAATAACTTTGAGCAGGCACACCAGCACTTGAGCTTTGATCCGTTAATGACTTCCTCATTCAATAAAGTGTGGAATGCCAAATCCCTTTGCTTGGCAAATTCAGACTGCTAATTTGTCAAAGCTGAATAAGAGGAAAACGTGTTTTGCAATTCATTGTAAGACTGTAAGGAAAACAGAAGTCTTAGTACCAGGAGCAGTAAGATGCTGAATATCCCTTTTATCTGTTGAAAGCAGATGAAAGACAGTAGGACTAATCCATAGTGTCCAAATTTCCACTCTCTTTTGTGTCAAATTAGGCAATTCACCTGCTCAAATACACACAGGAGTGTTTTGCTTGGTGAAGAGTGGGTGGTGGTCCAGCAATGGAGTAATGAGTTCAAGTAAATGTGAAATTGTTTACATTTACCTATGCATTTTAAATTGGTTAATATAACAGAAATTAGCTAGAAGGTTTTTGATGGGCTTAGCTTGCTGATAGAAATTGGTGTAAACTTCCAGAACAGATTGTAAGTCTGATGCTGTCACCTGGAGACTCTTTAAAAAATAATTATTGAAACAAAGATAATTCTGAAAATACTTATTTTCTCTGGAGTTTAGCCTGACTGAGGTGAGAGATATTCTTTGCTTCCAAATTTATTTTATGTGTTGAATGACTTTGTGTCTTAGCTTCATATTTAGAAAAGAAAAAAAGTATAGATGCATAATACAGAACAGTTCAAAACAGGGCCATGCAAACATGTGCCCAGATCGTAATATGCAAAGAGTGGAGAATGGACTGAGAGCAGCCTTGCAAAGAAAGATTTTGGGGTCCTGGTGCAGGAGAGTTTGGACATGACCTGTCAGGGTGTGCTTCCAGTCCAGTTGTATCCTGGACTTCATCACAACCAGCAGGGTGAGGGAGGAATTCTGCCCCTCTGCTCTGGTGAGACCCCACCTCCAGTGCTGCATCAGCTCTGTGGCTTCAAACACCAGATAGACCTAGTCTTGTTAAACATGTCCAAAGGAGGCCACAAAGATGATCAAAGTCACGCTGGAGAAGAGAAGGCTCTTGGGAGATGATACAGCACCTTCCAACATCTTGTAGGGATCTGTGAGAAAGCCAGAGAGGGACTTTTTACAAAGGCATGTAGGGGTAAGACAAGGGGTAAAAGGCTTTAAACCGAAAGAGAGTAGACTTTGGTTAGATATTAGGAGGAAATTCCTCAATGTGGATGGTGTGAGGCACTGCCAGCAGGTTGTCTGGAGCATCTGTGGATGCCCCATCCCTGGAGGTGTTCAAGACCAGGCTGAGTGGGGCTCTGAGCAACCTGGTCTAGTGGAAGGTGTCCTGGTCCATGGCAAGGAGCTGGAACTAGATGATATGTACGGTCTCCTTTAACCCATTTATGATTATCTGAATAGCAAAGCAACTTGTATGTGGTTAGTGAAAGATGATGAACAATGCAAGTGCTTCTGAATAAAGTACTGTATTCCCTTAGACAGCAGTTCCCATTACAATTGCACCATATGTTCTCAGCAAGCAGCAGATGTACAGTCTAACATTTAGCAATGGAACTTTCCCAGTTGAACGTTTGGGATAATACTAAAATAATGAATTATTAATCTTTGGCATTTCTAAGGCAGTTTCTTTTTGTTGCTATTTGTCCCCACTTTGCTGTGCCTATTTGTTTCAGAAAGTCTCATCACTGAAAGATTTTAGAACTCTTATGTAGACATTTCCTTATATAGACATTTCCTCTCTAGTAACCCTGAAAGCATTATCCATCTCAATGCTTGGATGGCTAGGTGGCTTTGCCTGGATCACACCAGGCACCACAGAAATGCAGGGGGCATCACTGGTGCCTTGAAGACTGATGTTTCTGTCAAGACAAGCACAGCTGCAGGGTCGATGGGGTGCTGCCAAGGGCATGGCATCTGGTAAATGACAAAGTGCTACCTTGAAGGCAGTACTCAAAGACATTGTCTCCTCACTCTCTTTACCCCTTTTGAATACTTTATATTTCATTTAAGAGAGGGAATTCCAGGAACTGGATGATAATTCTAGTATTCTCTGCTGATCGAAGGAGCTTGCTTTCTAATACCATGGAAGGTAGGTAAAAAGTAATGTCAGACCAGGCAGGGTGCAAGATAATTAAACCAGGGGAAAATACCAAGTTTCTCCTGCAAGTTTTGATCTATCATCTTATGCTTGAAGTAGAATATAATCTGAATTAAAAGTTCACTAAAATCAGCCTTGCTTTGAGAAGTGAAAGGGGATTGACTGGCTCTAATAAGATATAGTTTTAAAAGTGTCACTTAAAATCGTTCCTGTCTGGTCATGTTCTTTAAGAGGGACCTTGTATTGTTTGTTGTGAGTAGTATGTTAACCTTTATAGCCTCCTGAGGAATGTATTGATTAACCTCCTTTTTTCAATTCAGCCTTACAGTTCTATGGAAAAATATCCAGTATGAGTATAATGTATAGAAATGTGTATAATATTTCCTTCATTGGAAAACTGATGATCTTGTAACCTTCTTGCATTGCCCTTCGCTAGAGAGACATGTAGTCTTATGGGACTTTGGTTCTTAAGTTCTTGAAAATAGCAGCAAAGCTGTAAGGAAAGCAAAATGCTTCGTTTTTATTGACTGTTTCTTAACTGTAAAAGCTTTTTTAGCAGTTTTGTCAAGTGTGAAACTTGATCTGTTCTCTACAAAGTGTTGTCTCTTTCTACAGTTTATTTACAGTTCATTAGACGTTCATGATCTTTTTTTTTTTTTTTTCCTTTAATTCTGCTTAAGCCAATCAATAATTGTCAGATCTTTTCTTGGTAGTAATTTTGTAGGCTGATGTTTGATCTCTATCCCATATCTAATTGAGGATGAGTCAAGGCTGAAGACTGATTTCTTTGTAATGCATGAAGTTATAAAGAATACAGTAAATGGGGACAAATGGCAGATGTACACAGACAAACTTTTAATAGATTTATTTGTTGCCCCTTCAATTATTTTGCGTTATTGGGTCACTGTGTTATTCCAAGTATCTTCTAAAGGTAAAATACAAGAAAAAATCCTTCTTGAAGATCTGGATGAGTGATGAAAACAGAGAGAGTTAATTGCATTAATATTATCTACTTTCTTGGGATATGGAGTGTAGTTCTGGTGGTGAAACCTAGATATTATTTTCTTTATGAAAACCGTCAGTAAGTTTGCCATTCAGCACATCTTATCAGTTGGAGTTGCTCTTGCTTTTTCTAATGGAGCTGAAGGAGCAACCACTCAAAGTCACTCTCACTTTGTTGTAGTTCCTGACACCATTCCAGATATTTTCCAGAGGAAATGCCATGCTGTTAGGTTTTGTTTGCCCTGGTCCTTCCTGAAATTGCCTCTAGGGATGTGGACCTCATTTTTGAATTGTGCAGTTATAAGATTCACCAAAATTAAGGGATTTGTTCTTCACTACCTCAGTTTTTCTACAGTTGTCTATAGCTGCATTCATAGAATGAAAATTTTTTACTTCTTGAAAGGTTGGGGGTTTTTTTCCTGTATCCAGTCTCTCTGATGTCCCTTGAGGAGTTAAAAGTGCAAGAAATATACAAGCAATGTGCTGCTGCTCTAAGCTGAGTTTCCATTAGATGTGGACATGAAATCCTGACTCTGCAGAGGTTTAACTCTGATCATCAGTAGAAAAGAATGCAGTTTAATGAAGGTCTGTTTTGTTAAAAATGAGGTTGTTGTGAGGGTGAGAAAATTGCTCTGTCGTTAACTTTCCTCTCTGCTAAAGACACGTGGTGTGATTTTTGGAGTTGTCCTGTGCAGACCAGGAATTGGACCCATGATCCTTTCCAACTCAGGATATTCTGTGATTTTATGACAGGCATCTGTTGACTTTTGCCTTGCTCAACATTTTTGCAGGACAGTCAGATAGCTGTGGCTCTCAAACATGTCTCTTTTTCTTCCATGGCTTTTCTTCTGAGTCTAAATCACTTTACTTGAGGAAAAAGCAAAGTTCCTAGGCTTCAAATTTGAAGATTATCAGCTCTCTTACCACTGAAACCACTTGTCTTTAAAGTCATGTATTGAAGAAGTGGTGTCCCATCTTTTCAGCTTTCATAAACTTGAGTACTTCTCTTATTAACACAATGTACTTAAAAAAACTCAAAACAGTTTTTCTGGCAGTATTTCTCCATTTGGAGTATAGCAGGCCTCAGATCCTCTGTGTTCCTGACTCCAAATCCCTGGCTGACCTCAAGGCTCAGCACCTTGAGCTTTGTGCCGGTGCTTTCTGCCGGAGGCTCCAGCAAGGTCCGTTCTCCCTGAATGTTGTGTATGTTTTTTACATCTTGTCTTGTCTAGACTGGTCACTGTCACCTCTTTGATTTGTTTGAAGTCTTGTTGTTGCTCAGAGCCCCATGTGAAATTGTTCTTCTGGGTCGCTTGATACAGCTGGCAGTCAGACAGTAATTTGGAATGTGTATTCTCCAGAAACCTACAATGCCTAAGAAAGCTTGTGCGTGTTTCTTACTAATTGGTGCATATGCAGGTGTGATTTTGCTGATCACACCCATTGGGATCTAGTGAACTCTCTCTTACCATTTTATTCCTGTGCAGGTCCCTTGACCTTACTTTATTTAATGGCAAAACCAGCTTCCAGAAAGATTTGAGGTATTTTTTTCTCTTTCTCAAAAGCTTCTGCTGCTGTATTACTCTACATGATGTATCATCAGTTTACTGCAAGTGTTCCTGAACTTCTCCGTGTTCCAGGGCAGCCTGGATCAGTCCATGGCAGATGGTAGAGCTGTGTCCCACCCCCGAGGGTGGGGGATTCCAGGTATTGTGCAAGCGAGCTCCATTGCCAGAGGAATTGAGAAAAACACATTAGTGGTACCAGTTTTGGTACTCCACCATGCTGCCTTTGACTCCATTTCGTGTTGAAGTGTGTCTGGTATAGCAGCAGGTTGATTTCAGTCACAATAATCTCCTGTAAATTGCCATTCTCCATTAGCCTTTCCCACTGGCCATATGGGGCTGTTGAAGGGTGAGCAGCTCCTACTAATGACTCTTCGGTGATACAGTTGGTGACTCAGCTTATGGATGAGAAGCATCCATACTTTTGTCTCCAAAGCAGCTGTACACCAAAACCATCGCACAGATCAATGCCATCAGGGTACTCTTTGTACTGGTATCTGCTAGAGCCTTCTACTCCTGTGTTAACAATGTTCCAAGCCACTGGATCCACACAGTCTACTAAATCCAGCTGTCCCTCACAGCCTGTTGGCTGGAGGCAAGACCCCTCTAATACTCATCATAGTATATCTTCACTTATATCTTGTAGAAATGGGTTAGAAATTCTTTCTGTAGGATCAAGAGTAAAGTCAGTTTTACCTCTCTCCCTGCGAAATTGCCTGCTGCAGGCTGGAGCAGCAGCAGCTTTCCTGAAGGAACTCTCATTTGGGATTGTTTTGCCCTGCAATTCACGCATTGATGTCTCTTGGGTTGATTTTCCATCCCAGTTGCTCACCTCTTGTCTGTGGTCTCACAGGTAAAACCATAGGGTACCCTGTGGTTATAAGTTCTGTATCCTCTGTCTTGAGCAGAAGTTGGATGAGTTTTCCTTGTCCACAGTGGAAATTCTCAGTGATGGGTTTCCACATCCCTGCATTGATTTGTAGTAATACTTACACTGGCTAGAAGTTGGTCAAAGACAAAGTTATAGTACCTTGCTATAGTACCTTGCTATAGTGAGCTTGCCTGCAATGTGCTGCTTCCCCACCCCAAGCCTTGGTGGAGCTGTAGAATGTATGTCAAGTAGAAATGTCTCTTCCAAGTCTTCCCACATTTTTTTTTGTCTATGGAGAATGCAGGGTAGCAATGGGGCAGGTGCCTTAAGTACCTCTTGGTCAGATCAGGGTTTTCCTAAAGCCAGTCTATAGCTCATTGCAGGAACAATCACCCTGGCAGCATGTTCCTGGAGAAGTTGAGGGTGTCTCGCCCATGTCATGGAAGGCACAAGGAAGGGAGCAAAATGCAAGGGGCAGTGTGGTCTCAAGGGGCTGAGACCCCTGTGTCTGGGCTTGGCCTCTCTTGGACAAACTCAGGCCTGTCTAGGCTGTCCCATGTGGAAAAGACTTTAGGCAGGCTCTGTCTTGTTCCCCTTGTTTGTGAGCCTATCCTGGTTTCCTCTGCAGCAGCTGAGACCCACCTCTGCCTCTGGGACTGGGCCAAGGGCTGGGGAGCCTTGGTGCCTGCCCAAGCTTTTCCTTCACGTGGGTCTCAGCCCTTGCCCTGCGTGTTGTTGTCCCAGGGCCGTGGTGGGCCCTGGCCCGCAGCCGCCTGGCACTGTCCCACCTGGCTGAGCCCCATCGCTCAGCGCTCTCAAGTGTCTCCTGGCTTTCCTGCAAAGGCAGAGATGAGCCAAAGCCCGCTGAGCTGCTGCAGCAGGCCACCGGCCAGGACCTTCCGGTGACAGCCAGCTGGGCACAGGAGGACTGGCTCCCTCTGCCTGAGCCTTGCTGCTCCAGGTCCTGGGGAGGCACATCCTACGTGAGCGTGGCCCAGGTGGGATGGCTGAAAGGTCGAGGCTGCTGGGGAAAGCAATGGCTCTGGAGAGAGCTGTCCATCTTACATCACTTGGTGTGTTGTACCTGTCCATTTTACCTGACTTTTGTTGTGAAGAGCTAAAAGGAGTTCTGAATCAAGGATGAGAGAGAGCACAGAAGCAGTCAGCTGGAGTCTGGACATGGGAAAAGCCTGCCCCATTGCTTTAAATCAGAAATAAATCTAAGAGAGAAATTGAGCCTGACCATAGGGATCTGAGAGAATGTATGTATTTACTATTTCAGTGTGTTTATGTTTATGCCGTGTATGTAATAAAGGGAAAGTAACTAGTGAGGCTGCTGTTTGACTTTACTGAAGCTACGCCTGTTTTTCAGCTGGCCATGTCTTCTGAAATCATTTGTGATAGGATCCAAAAAAGAGACTGAAAGAGAACGCATCATAATATTTTACAGAGTGGCCTTTGGCTCACAGCCAAGAAGTGCTGTAACCCTTGACATAGTTATTAGAGCAATAATGACCTGAAGAGGTAATAAAGAGTGCTATCTCTGCCCTTCTTGATGTGAATTTAGGACTAAAGGAGAGGTGTTAATTTTATTTACATCATTAAGGGAAAAGTAATACAGCTGTAGTGTAATTTTCTACATGGGATGGAAATTAAAGAACTCCATCCACTTTGCAGCTGGGTTGAAGACAGAAAGAGACAGGCACAGATGTGATAAGTCATCTTTGAAAAACATTAATAAAATTTTAAAATTTCATACGTGTAAAACAACTACAGTCAATTTTAAAAAATTGATTTGATAATTGGGCATTAAATAAGCAATGCAGACAAACCCCTTAAAAGTAGGTCTGATGGGACACTATGGAATTCCTCAGGGACTGTGATTTACACAGTAGATTTGGTAGGAAATGGCAGAAGTCAACAAGGGGAAGACTCAAAGGATGGTGATGTTCCACTTCCTTGGGATACTCAATGAATGTGTATAGGAAAATTTAAGACCAAGTCTGCTCACCAAGAGAGATTTCCTTTTTTCTGTTAAGCCTTTTGCTTGAATATGGAAGACCTAAGGAATCCTCATTTGAATTTTAAATTATGAGTAAAAAACTTAATGTTAGCATGAAAGAGGAGACTGTGTCTAACTAAAAAAGTTGCCACATACCTATAGTATCTCTAGAGTCAAGGCAGAGGAGAAGGAAAACCAATTTCTACTGACTTCCATCAGAGGTCTATGTTATGTGTAATACCTATTTTTAAGACTAATTTAGAACCATACTAGAAAACTTTATACTATCACAAAATAAGTAGCTTCTATACTATCCATTAAATTTCATCCTAAATTTCATCCTTCACCTTTGCTTGTTCAGATTTGTATTTGAATTGCAAGCTTATTGAAGTATTGACCATATTTTCTTAAATGTGGGTGTGAATAAATAAATAGGGTGACTGAGACAGGACCTAGAAGCATTGATCTAATCAAAATAATGCATGACTTCTGAAATAAGAAGCTCTTTTTTTAATATAAGATATTTTTATCACCAGTTGAAGTAGAAAAACCATCGTCAAGCTTATTGTAGCAGCATTTTCTTTTTAAGAAAACATTTCTATTCAGTGTTTTACTCTAGTAAGTTGCACTGTCTGGTCGCTGTCAGATGCTGGAAGATTATTGCCTCATTTCTTAGACATCTTCTGCATGTGGTACTTGCCTTTGTGACATATGTTCTTGACAGAAGAAAATGATGGGGATTTGCTCTTGTCATCGTCTGGCATCACTGAACATAAAGACATTGAATATAACACTCTGGGAAATTATCTCAAGAAGCTTATGCATCTTGTTGGTATTGTCTGTGTAAGCTGTAGTCAGATACAGTAGATTTTTAGAAGTTGTCTTTGTCCCTTTGCACAGAGATGTGATTTTCCAAAAGATCTCAGCAAGACTGACTAGTTAAGACTGCTGTGCATCAGATGTTTTTGAACATCTCATCCAAGCTGGCGGGTGACACAGTGCTGTCACTCGTTCAATTTCTTGGTAACACTTTTAAAGGTCTAGAACTTTCATGGAAAATATATCCTGCTCTGCTAAAGCAGAAGGTCGGTTTGATGCCTCTGAGTCTGGCAGTTTGCTGTCCAGGAACAGAGCTCTTCTTCATTACTTTGGATTATATCCCCTCTGTGGACTTTACCTCCATGTCTCTGTGTCATTTTGTTAGCAGGGTTTTTACAGTGTGCAGAGTGAGTCTGCAAGCAGGATGCTTGCTTAAATGTGACATTTACAAGTGCAGAATGACTCCCTGTTGTCTAACAAGAGCTACTAGATTAAGTATTAATATACTTACCATCCTGGTGAGACTTCTAGAGAGTGTGTGCTTGCTATTTGTGTATTTGTGCTCTCTGTATTTTGGCTATGTGTATATGCCATCTATGTATATCCTCACAAGAATAACAAGTAGGTGTACTCCACCAGGCTTCAGAACATGCTTTAAATTTTCAAAATAAGATTGCTTAATCATACTACTGCTGTTGAAATTCAGGTGATGTTGCTCTTTTGAATTTTGGTTGCAGTTCCCATCTTCTCACAGAACATTCCCTCTTTATGTGTTTAACTAGTAGCAGAGAGTTTTGGTTAGATAATTTAATCTTTTTTTTTTTCTTCCTTTCTTTTTCTTTTTTTTTTTTTTTTTTCCTAAAGAAGAGTAATCAAGGAACGCATACCATTTTTGGAAAATAAATTGATGAAATTAAAAGGAGAGCGAGTATGGAAAGAGATTCACTGTTGCTCATTTCGTTTAGTAACATGAGTTCTTATTCATGGAAGTTGGTAATATCAGTGGCTTAAAAGTCCCTTAACTTACCTGTAGGTCCCAGTTTGAAAGCTTCATTATGTAACAAGATCAAGGCAGACATGAGAACTAGAATATATGGTGTTCAGTAGATGTTTCTATAATCAGATGTAAATGGGCTGTGTTTTGGGAATTCATTCACATGTTGTGCTGCAAGTGTAGCAGGGCCTGGTTCAGCAGCTGTGTTAAGCGTTTCTAAACAGAAGATGTTTTTCCTCCTGGTGTGCAGAATCTGAATTGTGGTGCAGGCTTTTTTTTTTATTTTTGTGTTGCTCATTAAGGGACTTTTCCAGCACCACCCATCCCAAAATCAGTTCAGAGGTACCTTTGAGGTTCACGTGGAATTTACGTTTGTCATTAGTATGAGAGGTCTCTTGCTTTAGAGAGTTATTTTACCAGGCTTCATGCAGCTGACAGCTTTTAGTGCCTTTTTAACACTGCAGCTCTGGCGTTTGGGCAGACTCTCAGAATGGTTTGGGTTGGAAAGGACCTTTAAATACTACCTTGTTCCAACCCCACTGCCTTGGGCAGGAATATAATTTTTCGCTAAACCCTGTTGCTCAAAGCCCAACCCATCTTGGTCTTCAACACATCCAGGGGTGGAGCATTTTTTGAGCAACTAGTTCAGTGTCTCACCACTCTCATCATAAGAAGTTTCTTCTTCATGTTCAATTTCTAAACCTATGTACTTTAAACCTCTTTAGAGCTGTTCTTGGTGTCATCCACAGACTTGTGGAGGGTGCACTTACTTTTTGTTACCCCAGGACAGCTGTCTTTCAGTAACAGTGGTCCCAGTACAGACCTTGAGAGACGTGACTGGTTAGTGGTGTCCATGTGGACACTGAGTTATTGACTGTAATGAATCATTTGTTGGCGTCACTTTCAGGTGCAGTAAAGTTTTCTGACTGACATTTTTCACTGTGAACAAGATACACCTAAGGAAAAGCATCTAAAATTACTGATAATGTCAAAGCAAGCCTTTAAAATGGGAAGGGCCAGTCTTTGTAAAACCAGCTGCAATAGGAATAATACTTACTGCCAGTAGTGAGTTTTGTTATCTGATCATTGAGGGCCATGGGGAAAGATGGGTCTTGAATTACTGCTTTTGCAACAGCTGTGAGACTGTACATATGCATTCACAATATGCCCTCTGATATTTGTAGGCAACTTTGAAAGTGTGGCAACTCTATTGCTATTTAATACTGAAGAGCTTAGGTGTGATGGAGTAAGTCATGACTAGACACTGTCATGAGCTAAAACTTAAAGCTGTCCAAAACTTTTAGCTGTGAGCTTGTAATTACACAATTGTGAGTGCTGATGTAGTTACTGAGATTGCAAAGCCTAATTTTATGAATTTTCCCTCGCCTCGTGTTTATTGATCTCTCTCCCCTGCAACTTTGTTCAGACTCACCCAGTGCTACTAAAGCAGACAAAATATGCTTGTGTAAAATGAAATATGTGAAAGCCACTCATCTCACTTATCTCAAAAGCCATAACTAAATCAGCAAAATTTCAGATTTGTGTCAAATCGGAGGTCAGGGATATACCAGTGTTGGTATCTTGTAAGTATACATGCAGAAATGAACTAATATGTCCCTCTGAATCAGTTTTTTTTTTAAACCTGATATTATTAACCTGCAAATAATTACTGTGCAAACTGTTTACTTATTGAGGGAATTGGGAAATACCCGTACTTGTTTTTTCACACCTTTTATAGATTCAATACTGAAGACCTGCTGTATTTAGCTGTCTTTTAATCTGAGTTTTGTGTTCATGCACAAGTGTGTGAAATCTGCTCTTATGTCTCAGATTTTTGGAACTGAGAACCATATGGTATCGTGGTTTTGCATTTCTTAGATCTTCTTAATTGTGCCTGCATAGCAATTAGGCTTGTGCATAAATTTGAGAAAATAACACGTTCACTTGTTCGTAGTGTATGAAGTATTCGGAGAATTCATTCCAGCTTTCACAATAACCATAAAAAACATTCAGAACAGGACAATTTGGGTTACATTTACTGCATAGTTAATTTGACCCTGTAAGGTTTGCTTTACTTGTTTTTGGTCTTTTATTATGAAATGGCAAGACACAGGATGTCCAATTCATCCGGTGAAGGGGGCTAAATTATGTCTTTGTGCACTGATTCAGCAAAGTACTCACATTGTGCTTGTGTCCCATTTGAAGTCAATGGGATCACTTATGTTTTAGAAGAAGTGTGCGCTTTTTAAGTGTTTTACTGAATAGGGGTGAGGTTATTCTCAAAGTCAAGCATGTGCTTAAGTGCTTGGCAGAACTGAATTAGTTACCATCTATGAGTTAGCACAAGAAAAACTGAACCTTTTAGTGTGCTTGTTTAGAAGATCCTTTTTCTAAGTTCCAGTTGAGTTTGACTGGCTCTGAGGGAATGTCATTATGCAGCAAGTCAGATACTGTGATGTATCTTTTAATGGAGTTAAAAAATAAATTGGGTTTAGGACTCTTCCTCATTCAGACATAGTTTAATCACCAGACTTCTCTTTTCAGTTTTATTCTCTTACTAACTTTTGAAATATATTTTGCATTTCTGCCATCTTTTTCTTTAACTCTCGGCTCTAGGCATTTGTCTTCTCTGTAGGTTGAGAGGCGAGTTGAATTTCTTCCTTGAGTTTCTGAGCAGTTGTGTATCTCCATAGGTATCTCTCCTGTTGGGAGACAGGTCTCCAGATTGCTCACTCTGAATTGACATTAGAGGTTATTTCTGCCATCATTTCTCCATTGCTACTGGCATCCTTGCTCACCAAATTTGTGTTACTGTCTATTTGTTGATCCTTTGTATATGCTGAAATTGTTGAAGACAAAATGTTTACTACAGATTTGTGTTGCTTAGATGTGAGGGGGGAACATGTTCTAAAGAAATAGCAATTTGTCTTCCTACCAAACTTCTAGGCATGTTGTAGTTATCTCTGCTTTCTGTCATCCCTGCCAGGAGGCAGAAGACAAATGGATTGCACCCTGCTAAGAAGCTAATTATTTGATTGGACTTCCAGGACTGGCATAAAGCACATCTTGTAAAAATGCTGTCACTTAATGTCCCTGATGCTTCAGGAAGTCAGACTAGCTTTGAGAGTTATATTTAGTGATAAAGGGGAGCAAATGATACCAACTGGGACATAATGATGGATTCTGATTAAAGCCTTTTAGAAGCTGTACAGTAGTTAACAGTGACAAAGCACACCAGAGACATCCAGGAACATACAGTAAAAAAATTCTTATATCTAAGGACTCTCAAATCTAAACAGGAAGTTAAAATACCTATTAGGTTAAAATATTCGTGGTACTTTCATTCTAATGAGAGGGATAGGTTCTTATGGCTCTCTTGGTCCCAGAGCAGGCCACCTGCTAAGTAGGGGAAACACAGCTGATGGCTTCAAAGACCTTTACTCTTCCACTTAATACCTGGATATTTATGTCATATCTGGGAAAAATGGAAGCTGTGATATATTTTTGTAGACTTTTCTGTGTTAAACTTAGGGTTGAATGCCAGCATTAATGGAACTTTGTACTGAGTTGTGACTACAAGCTGTGAAGTGCCAGATAATTGGGTTCTTAAATTCAGAAAAACAAATTAAGTTAGGTATTCATTTTTTTTCTGGAATTCTTAGAAACTTGCATGATGTTTTTGTTCTCTTTAGGCAGCTCTGAGTTTTCAAGTCAGTTTCCTTTATTTCTTTCTGTGCTTGCTTTGTGGGCTCAGTTTTATGCTTAGACTTTGTAAACCTTCATTTTTCAAAACAAAATGCAGGTGTTTACGGTGTGTAAGTTTCTACACGTGCTTCCAGGCATTACTGTGGCACTTGCTATCTTATAGTGTGCTATACTCAACACTACAGAAATGTGAGCCACTGTGTTTCAATGTTTGATTAACAACTTGCAATTAGAATTTGAGTATATGAATATATTGAGTTGTCTGGAGTGTTCTTCTCTTTCATTGTTTTTATTAGCAAGAAGACAGGTGGAAATGAGTGTGATAAATTTAATCTAGAAATAATGATAATTTCAATATAGCAAAAGGGGTCTTTTGTTATAAAAAGCCTGAGTCTTTGCTAAGGTTCATGGAAATCTTAGGTAGAACATAAGTATCACGATTTATTTCTAAAAGTACTGTGATTGGTTCCTAAAAATGTGTTCTTCTTTTAAGTAGTGTCCAGTGGAATACACCAGCATATAAAGAAATGTAAGCAGATAGTTTGCAATTAAAATAATGAAATTACACAATATTGAGGATGGTAATTATGAATGTATTTAGTATGCATCCCCATGAGGCACATATCTTACATGTGGTAAAAACTGCAGGGAACAGGAATCATGTGGTTCCCATTCATTCGAGTTAGTAAGCTGTGAGTAGCTTGCCTGGAAGTTTTCAGTCACTCTGAATCCTCCGTCTGAGTGTTATCAGTTCATTTTGCATCACCAGATTTCTTTCAAGGCGCGAGTTGGGAATTGTTCTTTTCTGTTGAGCTTAGAGGAATTTGGAAAAGAGCATTGCTGTTACATTATTTTGTGATAATGCAGTCAACAGCTGCATTAGTTATATACTACAATTACCTTTTTATTAATCAAAGACCAATCTGTAGATTAAACTGCCTAGTGTTAGGCAAAGTTTTCAGAGTACATTTCATGAATGCTAATAGCCATGGATATGTTGCATTTTTAAAATCCTTTCACTCAAAAGCACGTACTTCTTTCAAGACATAAGTGGTCCTATTAACTTCAGTGGGACATAAGCACAATGAATCCCTTTTAAGAGTTATTAGTACCCTGCCTTTTTGACTGTGAGGATGTGAGGTAAACCGTGGGTCGGTCTGTCTCAGTGCTGTTTTTAACACAGGTCTAAGCAGACAAGTTGGGTGAAGCTGGAATGGAACACAGGTGTTTGGCTCTTCAGAACTGCATGATTAATTTGCTAGGGTTTTATTAATTTTATTGTAGTCCATTGCAGGATTCTGTCCTTGGTCAACAATAAAAAAAAAGAAGACAGAAAACCCTGCTTCCATTCTGCTTAAATTACGAATCTGTGTTCTGGGAGGGATTGGATCATGCATGTCCAAGTGTTGCTTTTGCAGGAGTTAATGAAGAATTACAGACGGGGTGATTAAGGCTTATAAGGATGAAAGGCCAAATGGTTTAAATCAGCATGATTCACTTCATTGGAGCCTGTTGAATTTACAGCAGATGAGGATTTGGTCTTTTTTAATGCCGTTAAGGTCACACATTGAGCCAGTGACAGAGGTAATAAATGACCCAAACCCTTGTTGTCACCGTGGTTGCCTTATACACAGCAGAGGCAGGCGGCACTGGAGACTGAAAAGGAGCCAGACTGGGAAACGTGCAGGAAGCTTTATCATAAAAAGTAAATTGCTGCTGACATTGGAGCTGTGATTCAGGAAAGTAAGAGGAATAGAGAGAGAGCACTGAACAAAGACTTGCAGCTCTGCTGGGACTGCACGGTACTGAGACAGTTGTGAGGTGGTTGCTTGAAGTGAGGAGGAGACACAGGTTTTGGAGTGCATTAAAGCTGAACATGAATGGACTACTAACTGTGCAAATCAAATACATTATGCTTTAGAAACCCTTGTGATGTCTTGTCTTGTGAGACAGCAGAATATTCAGAATATTTTCAGGAAGCTGTTGGTCTTTTTTATTTTTGTGGTGTTTGGGTTTTTTTTTTGGGGGGGGGGGGAAGAGGCAGTGCTGAGAGAGATGCTCTGAATGCCTGTGGGAGTAGTAGCCAATATTGGTGCTTTGCTTCGCTCTACCAACAAATTTTATGCACTAAACAGCAGAGCTAGAGCTGTGTTATTCCTGGTATTTTCCTCGTGAGAATACCAACTGCCTTGTGCAGTAGTGATCTGTTCCACTCGAATTCCAGAGCAAATGGCTGGCAAGAAGTCTCTTCCTCTCTTTATGTCCTGGGCTGAGGCAAATGCTAGATCTGCTGTTTTTCAATGTGCTCTAGTAGGCATCTTACACTTCTTTTTCATGCATGAAAGTAAAAAATACTCTTGATTGTCTGTAGGTTTCTTTTTCCTTTTAGTTAAAATAAAGCACAGCCAGAAGTCAAATTGCTGTCTATATATAAACACATCCTATGTTTATGACTAAATACTAATATTTAGTGTGAGGTCTGAATATATTTATTTTTCTTAAAATATTATTTGAACATGCTTTTCTGCTGTGTCTAAGCACTGTAAAAACACAATTGTGGGCATCAAGAATGGGGGTGAGAGGAGAGAAAGATGTGAGGGAGGAAGAATGGCATTTGATCTTATTCAATCCCTCCCAGTCCCCAGACTGCCATCTCTGCGTCCACCCAAGATGTCTCAAAATTAGTCCATTTCTCTTTGTCCCTTCATGGCATAATTTCCATGTGTACTCAGGGACTTGTGTAAGTCCAGTTCACTTGTTAAAAGTGAGTAATTCATGGCATGCAAGCATATTTGGGGGAGATAACTGGGGGAGTTGATGCCATGGCATTTGAATCACAAAGCAAGCTCGTGCTCTTTGATGCTTTCATTTCCAGGCTATTACTTACACTTGTGTTTCTAAGTAAACTGTCAAATATTGTGAATACCAGATGCTGCAAGAAATGCATTGTACACTTCTCCAGTATCCAGATGAGTGACAGAGGTGAGAAGTATGGTTTCTCCTCTGTTAGGAAAGCAGCACAACATACCATAACCTGAATGTGGCTGCTTCTTCACTTTGGTATAATCCTTATCCCATTTCTGACCTTTCTTATGTCTGATTGTTGAATGGGTGAAAGTTAATTGTTTATCTTCTTCACACAATCAGTTTTTTGCCAGTAGCTTATCCCAGCCCTTACTGAAAGGCAACTGGCTGCTCAGTATATGTAAAGACTAATAATAAGATTGGTTCATTTCTGTTATTTTGTATGTTATACTGAAGTGCTTTGAGATAACCTTTGCTGTGATACAGAGACATTTGAAATAGGGAGTGGTTCAGATGTGAGAGAACTGTGGCCTCTAGATTTCTAAAGATCAGTTACCCTGGTTCTTCTACAGTACAGGCACAGTTCACGTGATACAAGTGCAATAAATTTGCATACCTAGTGATAATAAATGATAGAATGAGTTGTGTGTAACTTGTCTTATGCTAATGCTTGCCTTCTGGCTAATCTAAAGTCAAAAGAGCATATATAGATAACTTACCTATGGTTGTCATCTTTGAATGATTATTGCACTTCTAATTTAATCACAACACTGGGAATAGCAGTTGTTATGGATATATGAAATCACTGTCTTCAACTGGCACAATGCCAATCAAAATAGGAAATGGGCTTGTGGCTTCAGACTTCTTGATTGCAAATTTATCAGCTTGTTTTCTCTCTCATCTCCTGAAAGCACAGGTGTGTTTGAAAATAAAGATAGGCCTGGGCTGCAGAATGCAGGAAACTGAAAGAAATCTCATCTCTTGCCTTAGGGTAACTCAGTGTTTTGGATTCTGTGTTCTTGTTTTTTGTGGGTTTTTGTGGTGGGGTTTTTTTGGTTGCTTTGTTTTGTTTTTTTTTTGTCCAGATATATAAAAGCTGTTCCTAGATATATAAAAGCTTTTTTGGCACAATTAGGTTTTCAGAACAGAGGGGAATAAGAGTGTGTACGTGTGTGCACGTGTAGACGTACATAACTTTTAAAGGTTTGGTGCCCTGTGTTAGGTACTCTTCTGTTGCTTATAAAATCTGTTCAGAAAAACCAACCTCCAAACAGGTGTGGACGTGGTAGGAGCTTAATAAAATTTCACTGTGAGAATTATGACTGTGGCTGCTGTTCTACAGAATACACTCTGTAGCTCTGTACCACACTGCAAGGGTTACATGTGCAAGGAAGGAAAAGGGAAGAGCGTTATTCACAAAGGCAAATGAAGCTGTTGTGTATTAGGAGTTTCGCTCATTTAATTTGCAAACCCAGATTGTTTCAGGATCACAGACCCCTCCCCACCCCCTTTCCTAGCTAATGCCTTCTATTGTTCAGGCATTTGGCTTTGCTGGTGTTTTCAGTAAGATCCTATTAATTCGGTTACATTGTCCTTGGTATCTGCTGAAGCCCTGAGTATTTATTTGTTTGGTGTTTATTTGTTTGCTTTTGTTTTAAATGAAAACTGATTTCTAATGGCTTTTTTAGACTCCTACTTTGTCCTCATGGACAGGCTTAATCACACATAGTGACCTCTGGGAGCTGTGCAGGTAAAACGAAGTTGCAAATGTTCTAGGGAGACAAATAGTATTAGAACAGAATTAGAACTGTATTGAAGGCAGTAATGCTTAAATGCTGAGGGCAATACGGTGCTAGAATCCAAATGATGGAAGTTTAACAATTTGGGTGGGAGCCACAAGCTATGACGTTACCCCTTGGACTAAAGGATTGCTTCTTATAAGTGTATCAGCTGCATCAGGACTTCTGTAGACTCACCGGCAATTACAGATATTTATTTTCGTGTAGTTTTGTGGCTATTTGTAGTATCTTGGGGCAAGTTTAATTTCTGTATAAAGTTGGAGCTGGCTGGTCTATAGAGACTGTGTCTGTGTGGTGGTCCTTGCCTCCTGCAGCATGGTAGTGCTCATGTGAGGGATGGAGGCAGGATGTTTGCAGTGTAGGATGCACATGTATGTTCTGCTTTATTGTACGGATCCCAATTCTAAGCAATAAAGAAAATGTATTGTCATCCTTAAATGATGAGTGAAACCTGAAAATCTTCCATTTGAAGATTGATATTCTTATTGATATTCTGCTCTGATTTAAGGTTTGAGGCCTTTTAGCTATGTGACATATCATCTCCCAGTTTAAACTTTGATAGGTAATTCAGTTTTGCTTCTTGTGTGGAAGATGTTACTTAATATTTCTAGGAACTGTGTCTTAAAGGAGATCCTCTTTAGAAAAGCTTTATTTAGAAAGTGTTGAGAGGTAGTAGCAGGTTATCACAAATAATAATTTTGATTCCTAAATTTTGCCTTAAAGGCAATGAGAAATATGAAAGGTACAGACTGTTGCTTTTTCATATTTGCAGTTACTCAGAAAGTAGATCCATGGCTCCATCTGCTGGGGTTCAAAACCAGAACCACAAGGAGTTGCTGTTTATTGAAAGCACTGAATTCTAACACACTTGTGAGAGTAGCTGCTAGGCAGAAGCTGAAATAAAAAGTACTGCATTTCATTTTCAAGTTGGTGAATTGATGGAGTAGATTTCTCTGAAGATATTGGTGTAATATTTTGACAGTTTTGTCTGTTTTGTGATTAAATTGCATTTTGCAATGTCTTGGTGCAGACCAACGTGAAAGGAAAATATTTCCATCTGATCAACTTCTTAAATTTCTATTAAGAGGGAAAATATGCTCACACTTGGTTTCTCAATTTCCATTGGTTTCCATACAGGAGCTCAGAAACAGAGCTGTAGCCAAGCTCTTGAGGAAGAGAAGATTGTGAAATAATCCACTATTACTCTGCCCACAATTGTTTTCAAAGCAGCTTACTCATTTTCTGTCATTATATCTAACTCTGTCTTGTGTAATGCCAGCTGCAAAAAAGTGCATCAGAAATCCATTCCATAAAAAGTAAAAATTGTCTCTTTTTCAGCACTGAGTAAACACTTTGGTTTCAGCAGTAACTGGATTTTAGAATTTGCAAGTACTACAAAGTAATGGTTGTGTATTTGATCAAGATTCAAACCTCCATACAGAATAGTGTGACTTGTTTTCTTGAGTATTCTCATTATGTGCTAATATATTTTGTTCTAAACAAGGAGCCTAAATGAAAGTGTCTTTCTCTGCTGCTTTCTTTTTCCTCTGTTGAAGATTTTAAGAATGCCAGTAGGGATGACAATTTTAGATAAAGAAAATTAATGGTTTTGTAGAGAAGATGTAGCTGGAGTGAATTTCACCCTGTAAGAGTTACTGCTGTAAAGCTGTAAGTACAAATACTCATGTTAAATATGGAGACTGAAAGGAAACACCTCTATATTAGCCATAATAGGACATATATGGCAGTTTATAACTCCTCTGCTGTAAGCAAAAAGGTTAATGGAAGATCAGATTTCATTAGTATCTGGAAGCATTGCTATCTTGAAATACTTGTTATTTTTCTTTGTGTTGCAAGCAGAAAAGTTGGCATTTTAATTTCATGCTAAACTTTGGCAGTTTAGCAGTGCAAAATGTGTGTGTATGGAAATGATATGTAATTCTATTACATTATTAATATTATAAATATTACTACAACATTCACAACATTCAAACAGTATATGGACAAGGGCATGCATATATGCTGGTATATTTGCACAATGGTATATGTTTTAAGACATGTTCTCTCATAGCTATTGTAGACCTAGAAAGAGCAGTATATTGTACTTAGTTCATGTTTTATGGCTGAGGATTTCTGCTGTTTAGACAGGAGGAATGCTGACAGTTTGTCTTATTCCTTCAAGAGACAGGAAAGGAGGAATCAACTGAATAAATGCCATTTTGTTATCTGCTGTTAGAGGCAATGTATTCTATTAAAATTTATTACTGCCTGGAAGGACAAGGTTGTGTTTATTCAGGGTCAATCCTTAGGAATATTCTCTTATTATTTAGACACAGTCTTTGTATTCCTAGTGAAAGTTACAGAGTGTGCTTTTTGCCAAGTTTTCTGCTTCCTTCTGGTCTCAGCTTGGAAAATTTTGTAGTTATGAACTAGGAAGGCTTGTTCTTCAGTGAAGTGACAATTAAAGCTATGGGCAGGAGAGAGAACAGTGGCAGCAAATGTAACCATATAATGTCTATAGATATAAAATGTCTATAGAGGCTTAATGTATTTAAAAAAATACTTTATTCATCTACTGCTATTGTAAAGCTGCATTCTAAAGTCTTTTTTCAGCAATTATGATCTCTCCTTAAAATACAGGGAAGAACTGTCAGTCTCTAAAAATCTTCTGTGTATGTGCTTATCCATTCGTACCAATAAGCCTGCAGGTAGGGATTCACAACAAAAAAGAAGCCCCAACACAGTTAGGGTCTTGAAGTGGTTAAAGAAGCCAGAGAAGCTTGAAGGGGAAGGATGAGGAGAGTTTCATGTGGCTTTTAAGAGCCCATTTTCGGTAGGCAGAGTTGTGGACAGGTGAGCAAGCTGGGATCACAGCAGCTCCTGTGGGAGCTCACAGGGTCTCGGTTTCTCTGTGCTGTCCCCCCTGCAGTTGCTCTTACACAGTGGTCTAAATGCAAGCTTTCATACCTGTCAGTGAAATGCAGCAGCTGGCTCTGCTTCAGTTCATTGGTGGATGTAAAGTTATTCTGGTAGCTCTGTGTGGTCCTGTATTGCCAGTTTTGCCACAGTGAGACTGAATTCAAATTGGGGTTTCAATCACAGAACCTGGCCATTGTCTAGGTCAGGCTTTAGCTTGCCATCAGAGATCACCAGTGACTTCTCGTAATTAGTGACTAGTCCCAAGCTGTTTTTCTTGTCCTAAACTACGAAATTGCTTATTGATTCGTGGTGCTTGTGAATAGTGTGGCTGCTTGGCACTGCTTGTTTGGAGTGGAGCTGTACTAGCATTTAAAAAGAAAACGTTAACGGCAGAAAAGTGCATCCAATTTCTAGTCAGAAACAGTCTTTGAACTTGTTACCCTTTCTGTTATATAACATATGTGTAGTTTTATTAGTACTTAAATATTCTGTTTCCATTTATATATAATATAGTGTATGTATACACTACCTAAATATATATATATTGCTCAGAGATAGTTGCTGTAGTCACATAACACATATTAAATTGCTCATTAGATGAATTCATTAGATCAATTACTTTGTTTTTCACTTGACATACAAACATTGCCTAGACAAATTACTTGGGGTTTATTTTTATGTGCTGAACACCAGCAGCTCATGAAGTTACATTGGGGCATAATTCCTACAGCCTCTTGTATTCTTTGTGATTATATATGACGTGTTTCTATTGCTCTCTCTCTGTGGTCCTGTCTTTCTCAGTGGTAGTTTATTCTAACAAGAACAAAAAGGAGATATTAGTGGTATATGTTTCATAAAGATTAATATTCTTTCAGTACATCTACTGTGCTGATCAAAATAAGTTTTGCTTAAATATTTATAAAAAAATGCCAAGTGCTTGTGCATGGAAGCACTTCTCTCTAATTTCAAAAAACATGAAAAATTAGCTAATTATAAGCAAATAGGCTGTGAGAGGATTTCTGAGAAGTGTTCAAAGGAAACATTACAGTTCAAATCTGGAAACATTATCCCATATTTTGGCAGTAAATTCCTTGAACTTATAGTTCTTCAGGAAGAATTTTTGTTGTTGCATATTTTGCCTGGAGTGCAATGCCATGATTTTCGGTACTGCAAAGTGAGACATACAGCCTTTAGCAGAAGCACATGAAGTAGTTAAAATCTAACTGAAAGTTCAGTGAAGATTGGAAAATTTATATCCTCTTCTTTCATGCAAAAATCTGTATTTAGAAATACAAAATAATGATTTGTTCTATTCAGATCATGAAAAATCAGCTATTTTCTAAGAGTGCTTACAGTTTATAAGAAGAACTTAAAAACAAGGACATTTGGGTATTATATACTTGTGTATCTTTTGCCATTGAGGTTTTATACCCTTATGCAGTGTCACGGTATGCAATACTGTTGTAGGATACCATATGTAAAATTGTATCTTTTGTTGGTAGAATGTTTTAAGCCACATGTTTGCCCAATTTTCAGTGTTGGCTGTTGAACATCGCTTTGAAATGCTGAAAGTCTTCAGTAATGTGTATGCGACAAATTGATGTTGACATCTCGTGTTTAGGCTGACTGACAAATCTTTTTGAGTGGTCTTTGAGGCTGAATAATTTATCTTTTCCTCCCTTCCCTTTATTTTTCTCTCATCACAGGTTATTTTATTGGCGGTGAAGAACCACGGACCTTTTGTGCCCTGATGGGGGACTCGGGATCCAGACGATCGACTCTTGTATCTCGGTTGCCAATATTCAGGAGAAGTGTTAGCCGGAGACACGACTCCCTCCCTTCCTCGCCTTCTTCTGCCAATGCCATTGGTGTCCACACCTCCTCCCCATCCAGCACAAACTCCAGCTCAGGGAGCACAGGAAAGCGCCGGAGTATTTTCCGCACTCCTTCCATTAGCTTCCATAACAAGAAAGGGAGTGAGCAGAAGCCTGATTCAGCGAGTCAAAATGTTAACATCTCAAATGGTGCCCAGTCCTCTCTTAGCACTTTTCAAAAACTCAGCTTAGACGAGCACATGAAAAGCAGAGGAAGGCATTCAGTTGGCTTTGGCAGCTCACGTAACAAGAAGATAACCAGGTCTTTGACAGACGATTTTGAAAAGGGAAAGGAGCCCTCAGCTAATAAGAATGTCTTTATCAATTGCATAAGCTCTGGGAAGAATGAGGGTGATGATTCAGGCTTTGCAGAAGAGCGAAGCCGATGTTCTGTCAAACAGTCCACAAGAAAACTTCTCACTAAATCTTTCTCATCACACTACAAATTTTCCAAACCGGTTGCAGAGAGTCAGTCGGTTTCCTCTGTGCAGCAGCCCAGGTGCTTGCTGGAAGTTAAATCCTGTGTGGAAAGTGAACCTGTGCTGGCCAAGTCGTCTCCTCCATGCTCGGCTGAGACGACGGAGTGCGTGGGCAGCTCCCTGCAGTCCCCGCTGCTCTCGGCTGACCTCACGGCTGCCCAGACCCCCTCGGACTTTATCGCTCTCACCGAGGACTCTGTCTCAGAGGCTGATGCCCTGCCCAGCTGTGGGCCTGGGGCACTGCTCGCAGAGGATTTTGGCCACGATGTCTCTACTTCTCAGGTCTTCTTTAATCCTGCTGCTGCTCCTGGGAGGGAGACAGATACTGTGCAAAGTACTGGCCATTCTGCTGGTGTATCTCCTGTGAGTCATGCAAGCTCGTGCAGCGTGGAATCCAGTACCTTATTCAAAACCTCAGTTGCTAATCAAGCAAAAGTACTGTTGCAAGCCAATGGACTACACAGTAATGATGCCAGGCACATAGAACAAATTAACTCAAAAAATGCACATTTAGAAACCTTGACATTACAGTGTAGTGAAGAACCAGTGACACTCTCTCCAAAGGCACGGGGATTGAGTGGGAGCAGAGATGAAAGCACTCCATCCAAGCACATGAGAGACACAATTCCTGTAGTGGAGTCCAAGACTGTTCTATGTTCTGAACCTCAGTCCTTTAAAACACAACAGGGTTATGAATCAAACCATCCTCAAGGTATGCTTCACAGGTTTTTCATTTTTGAATTTGGTGGGTTTTGGGGGAGCTGGCCTCATTTCTTCTATAATGATTGTTTTGTCATAAGGTATTTTTTAGAATTGCAAGTGCTAGCTATGAAGTTCAGAAAGTAGTAATTTTGTCCTCCCCCAAAAACTGTAGTAATTAAAGGCAAAGTCTATGATTTTTTTTGTTTTTTAGAATTTGCAAACACCCATCAGTGCTGTTCATGGCTATGCTTTCCTTAATAAAAAATAAATTAAGAATGCAAGTATTGATTCCTAGCTTGCATTAGAGGCCGAAGCTGGGATTTCTTGAGACATGGCTATTTTGGGCTTGAGCCATAGGGTTGCATAATTTGGGATGGAAACATCACCACAGAAACAAACGTTCTTGTAGTCTGATTATGGGAAATAATACAGTTTACTTTATATTGATGTGGGCTTAGAAATTTCTGGTCTTGCTTTTTCTATTCAACTGATGTTATAGAGTAGCTCAGAGTGGATATTTTGTCTGTTTCTGCTTCCGTCTGAAATAAGTGTCCAAATTCTCATTTTGTCATCTAAGAAACCGAGGGAGTTTTAATTACCATCTAAATTTCACACTGGGTATTTAGTTTATGAACAGTAATTGGAAAATCTAACAAGATTAAGTGGAAAGACTGTGCCTAGAAATCCCAATCTATAGAGATACAGATGAATGAGACACCAGGCCCTTGAGTGAAGGGCACCTGTCAGAAGACATTTATCTCTGACAGTTGATTTTCTCGAGCCAGCTTAATGACTGGTGCTTTCTAGCTTAATCCTGAGGCTGTATGTGGTGGGCCTAAATTTGAATGTTAACAAGACAGCATTTGTAGTGATTGTATTAGAAGATGAATGACAGTAAGTGTAAACTCATATAAATTCACACCCATCATTTTGTTTGGATATTTATCTAGGCATGTAGATTATAAGCAATCAAAAGCAATCTTGCTTTTTGAATTAATTATTATTCACTGCTAGGCTTAGTTGGATACCTTGTACATAAGTGGCAATAGAAAGTCAGATTAATCCACTGAATTAGCTTTCACCAGAGGCTACCTCTTTCACTCAGAACCTCAGTCACTTTGGGGAAAAAAAAATTCCCGTTTACCTATATTACTGGTCCTGAACACTCAGTTTGTCTTCCTTGACACATTGTCTCATCTGTGAATGAGCTCTTATTTCAGAATCTGCCTTGCTAGAGTGTGCTGCAAAACACCCAAGTGAGCAGCTTAGAGGGATATTTAGAAATAACCACTGCATTTCAAACTCATGCATTGGCAATTTAATATTTAATCTGTATTTCAGTAAAGCAGCTAAAGGGGGTTGAAATCATGATAGAGGGTTTTTTCTAAATTTGATTCACGTTCACAGAAACAGTTGAGCTAATACTGCACTTTATAAAAGTTGATGATTAATTGTTCTGTTTTTTTAGTGCTGTTCAAAATACTTTTTTTTTTTTTCTTGTGTTGTGATGAATGTATTTCAAATTAGAAATTGGCCACTGAAAATAAGATAAAATCCTGCCCTGTGAAATGAGTCAAATACAGAAAAAGCTTACATGGCATTCAGTAAGATATGGTTAGAAGTACACCTGTTGCAAACAGACTGGTTTGAACGTTTGGTTTTCTAAAACAGTATTTAAACTTAGATGTGAATACAAAATATTTCTGTGCATTTTCTTTGATAATAGATATTTTCTCTTCTGTACCTGGTCTCATAGCTGATATCATTATAGATAGCATTGTGAATGTTACATTAATGTATGAGCAGGTTTGATGTGCCATACCAATTTGCCATTTGATGGGCCCTTAGTATATACCTTTATGTATTTTTATGTGATATGGATGTATTTGAGAACCCTTAGAGAAAACGTCTCTTCTCCTGCAAAATGCAAAAAAAGGGTAAGATTTTCTGTATTACGCTTTTATCTTTCCCCATCTCTAAATTTGCCCTAGCATGTCAAAGTGTATTTTTTCTGCTCTTTTCTGGTATGTTATTGTTTTAACTGCACTGGGATTTTGCCCACTGACTGCAGGCTAGGTTTGGAAGATGCAGGTATAAGGCTTAACTAGGAATGCTGAACAGAAATGGAAACCACTGTGCTTTCCTGAGTTACGTAGGGATAACAAAGTTGTCACCTGGCCCTTCAAAAGCTGGGCTTGCCTTTGGGCATAGGGTAAGGCAGGTTGGATTTTGGCACCACTGGACAAGTGATAGATGGTAGATTTTACTATCAGTGATTTGGCAGTATCCTATGATGAGGGGAGAAAGAAAAGGATGGAGCAAAGAGTCTGTGGATTCTATGAGGAGCCCTGGACTGGGCTGTAGTGTGCTGAGCATGCCTGTCATTGGGGCTGAACACTGAACTGGGGGCCCAGGTGACACCTTTACCTAGGTAAGCACCGTCTGCTTTCTACAGAACGTTTCTCATGGGATCTCTTTTTGGTGTAACTATTTCAAGCAGAGCAGTGTTCTGATTAAGAAAACATTTGTAGAGAGCAGTTCCCTGTAACAATTGCTGATTGCTTCTCTCTTTGTAGTTGATCTTGCCAATAGCCTCAGTCCGTACCGGGAAGGCAGGTTTGTTGAGAAACGACTGAGGTCCTCTTCAGAAGGTACTGCTGGGGGCAGCCGGCTGATCATAAAACCAAAGGACGGAAATGCAGAAGAGCTTAACAGCCTAAGGAAACAGAGAGCAAGCTCGTCCTCTTCCAAAATGAACAGCATGGTGAGTTTGATTCCCACATGCATAAGTTTGTTTTTGTTGGATTGGTGTAGCTATAGTGAGAAGCAGAGACTTCACAACTAACAGTAAGAAAGAGGGCAGGAGCTGCCTCAGGCTTCTGAAATCTGATCCAGGCTCAGCTTCAGATGTTAAAAGATTTTTTTCAGATTTTTTTGCCGGGTGTGGTGCTGTGAAAAGTTTTGGGTACTTTCTGGGAAGAGTTTCTTGTTGACATGTGTTGGTGATTTGCTTGTGCTATTAAAGCATGGAGCTTTTTGTGTTTCTCTGTTTTTGCAGGCAGTTTGCATCCAAATATCAGTGAAAAACATGTAATTTTTCAAAGCCAGAAAGAACGTGATGACATTTAAAGATGCTGTTTCACGTAGGCGTACAAAGCATTATACAGATGGAGTTCATGCCCCAAAATACTGGTTAACCAACCCTGGCTCAGGCCTGTGAACCTTTTTTGGGTTGTTAGACTCAAGATGTTGGCCAGATCTCTGTGTTTATTTAAGTACTAGTTTACACTCATGCTGTAGCACTTCATTCTGTTTAGCTTTGTATTAATGCTGGAAATGGGGAGGTGACAATCCAGGAAAAACAGGAAGTAGGCAAAGGGTGTATGGGATTAAGTTGTAATCTGATCCCTCTTCTGTGTTTTGTTTATGAAATCTATGAGCTTTTTTCCTCATGCCATTAGCAAGATTATCCAGAGATTGACATGATTTGCTTATGCTTATTGGTATTACAGTCACAGACCAAGGACTTCTAAAACAAGATTAGAGAGCATGCTCGTGAGTGAAGGAAGATTATTCCTGCTTTCCCCCCAATACATATGGATATTATCTTCCTATCTTAAGAAGATAGGGGCTTCTTTAGTAGAAAGTGAGGTTTAGGAAGTAAATCAAGCAAAATCAAACCTGAAAACACACTTTGCCCCCCCACAAACAACCAGAAGACAAAAGGATAAACCAGAGATTTCTGGAAGCAAGATTAAAAAAAAAAAAAAGAAGAAATTGAATGTTCTTAATAATACATATTTGAGTAGTACGAAGGCCTCTTCAAAATACTTGTCACAATCAATTCATGTTTAACACCACAGTAGCAGATTGCTACCAGTGAATGGTGTTAATGAAGAATAAATTCTAGGTAAGGAATTGGTGGTACTACACAGAGTAGTAGTGAAAAAAAGCTAACTTTCTTATGTGGCTAGAACAACACGAGTCACATGGTTGTCTGTAGTCATTTTGTTCCGTTCTGGAGAAAAATGAACCACAGGTATTTAAGGGATGGCAAATCCCTGGGGGAGAGCAGAGGCCCCCGTGGCAAGGGCAGCATTGCTGTGCAGTTCTGCTCGTGGCACTGCTGCGGATGCTGGTTTTCTGGCTTCACTCAGATGTCTTGTTAAGTGAAGAAACTGTGTGCCTGTATCTTTGCCCCTGCTTGTGTTCTTCGTCTTGTTGGCAGTCAGTGTGAGCTGCTTCTGCTGAGGGACTGGGAGTGAGGAGCCAAAAAGTCTCTCTGAAGGGGTGTAAGATTTTTTCACAGGAGACAGGAAATAAAAAAAAAATTAGCATCTGAGAAACTGTTCTTTTTCCTAAACATCTTGCTCAGCAGAGTATTCTTGCATAATTGTCAGTTCTTTTTTCCAAGATGAAAGGTAAAAGCTTAGATAGACTGGCCTCCTAAATACTGGGAATATGTGTCAAACCTACAAACAAGGCCTCTGCTTCCCCTAAGGGTGGCCTTAACTAACTTGTGAGGTGCTGAAAGTAGTTTATATTCTGGCTAAGACCAGTGCTATTTGTAAATGAAATCTAGGGAAGAAAAAAATCTTTCAAAATAACTCTGCAAATATGCCAATTTCGTAGTATTGTAAATAATAATGTGAAACAAATGCTTGAGATTAATTGGATTGCCAATTACGTGTTTACAAAGCTGCTGTTCTTGCAGTGGCTGATTTCTGCTACAAGAGGGCACCGTTTCACCAGAAATGATTTTGGAGAGCAATCACTGCAATTCAGGACTTGTGTTTGAGCAGTTAATTGTCACCAGCCTGTGCAGTATAATAGACCCTTTCCTAATGGAAAGTATTGAGAGTGGTGCAATTTAAAGATGCATATCATTGTATAAACTCCAGTCATTCTAATGCTCCAAGAATGAACTTAGGAGTTAACAAACTTAAATCTTTTGACATAACATATAGACTAGGTTACTATGTCTCAGAAGAGTGGTAGAAGTTATGCTTCACCTGCTGTTTCTACCTAGGTGGTTCTTCTTTTCCGAAGTGTAAGAGACACAGAAAGAAAAATGTGAATCAGCACAGGCAAATACCTGAATGGTCTGAAATATGCACTCCTGCAAGACCAATGGAAAGAATGTAAACCTGGATAGTTGACACAATGTAAATTAGATTTGTCACATTAAAAAAAAAAATCAGACCACCAAATCACCCTATATAAATTCTTTAAGAGGATTAGGAGACAGAACAGCAGGGAAAAAAGACTTGATGTGTAACAGTACTTGGAACTAAGTGAAAGTGAGATGTATGTGAGCAAGAGAATTATCCATCACTTCTCATAGTAGTGGGTAATATGGAAAGGTGAGTGTCTTGAATATCACATTTATCAGTACAGAGACAAAATGTTGAATTTTTTTTTAATATACGGTAGAGATTTTTAAATGCTAGCAAATTAAAGTTGTTAAGACCAGATAGTCATGAAGGATGATATGAATGGAAGTAACTGCATTACTTCAAGTTAAAAAGAAAACTTGAGAGAATGGTGGGAGCACCTAGATCACACTGCCCAATTTCAAGGCATGAGCTACACTGTGCTGTATGCATGCAACTGTTTTCACTGTGTCTAGAAATACGGCTGCATATGTGCATATGGATCAAGACTGCCCGCTTACATTTGGCTCTTGCAGATCTGTCCTTCTGCCTCTCTGCTGTTCTTTATAAGGAGAATAGTTATTTGTCTTTACAGTTGTTCCCTTGCCCATACCTGTCTATCAGCATATATACTACTTAACTAAAAAATCCCTTTTTTTCGACTTGTTGTCTCAGTGGGTGAACATTATGTTCTGTAGACTGTGTTTCTCTGGGCACTCTTCAGTACCGTTTTCTCTCCAGTTTCTCATACTTGAATCTTCTCTAAATGTTGCCGGTTTCTTGCTTCTTAAATTCAGCTTCAACTTTTCACCCCTGCAGGTAAAAACTTTTGTGCTTGCCCTCTGTGCTGCATCATCAGCTTCCTTTACCCTGGAGCAAAGTAGCTTTGCAGACTTGTGCCAGTTCAATTAGCAGCATAACTTATTTTTCTGGATTCTTGCTTTGACTGTACCATTTCTTTCTTTGCATCTTTCCTGTGGTTTCTATATATTAGATATAAACCCAAGGACTTTCAAGGTCTAAGGACATCCCAGCCTTTTCCCCTTCAGCTTTAACAGTGGCCCTGTTTCCAAGCTGTCAAATAATCGCATTCGTGTTTTCTCCCATGCTGCCTATCATGCACTTGGGTAACTGCAGTTACCACAAAATTTGCTTCATTGCCTTTCTCAATTTTCACTTTACTTTTTTGCCTTGCCTGAAGATAATTTTTCAAGATGCTAGTACTGTATTACTAAAGTTTTTACTGAGCTTTTTTTTGCTTATCCATCCAGTGCTGATGCTTAGCCAAAATCCCCCTTTCCTCATCTTGTCCTATGCTTGTTATGTGGGAATGCACAAAGTACTGAACATCTCAGTAAATGTACTTACAACATAAATTAGGAGCAGTGAATGCCAAACCCCGTGTCAGAATACAGGGCAGTATTTCATGGGCAGGCATTCAATTTCATAAGGGAAGTAGATTAATATGTTAGTTAAACATTAAATTAAGAAAATTAATAATTTACTGATTTAGTATAGAGGGGGCCATCTGACATTTTGGGACTATAGAATAAAGGTAAGTGATTGACACAGGAATATGCTTGCAAAAGAGAGATTAACTGCAAATATTTGAGACTTCTAGTGTGTCTGGAGGGAGCAGAAAGTCAAAGCAGACATCGCTAATGAAAGTGTGTTATGGCCAGAATATCTGTGATAATTATCCAGTTGGCAGCTGGAGTCTAAATTGTGGTTGGTGTCCTGGATATTGTGTGGTGTAACTTTACTTCAGTTTTGTTGCCTAAGTGATTTGGGGTGACTTAGCAGTTAACAGTCAGGTTTCTGGTATACTTCAGAAATGGTACTTGCAGTGATGGAGCAATTATCCAAACCTCTATATTCAAATCTCTTCCTGTGTTTGATATTGTGCCTTATCAGGCCGTACCCAAATCTGTAGCTCATGAGAGTGTGCTTATTGCTTCTCACAGAAAACTTGATTTTTAATGTTACTTAATTTTACCTTATTTATTATGGAGCACCAGTTTTAATCCAGTTGCTACATCATGACAGAAACAGCAGGATCCTGTGCCCCCATGGACTTCAGTGAATGCACATGAATAAGGGCTAAAATGTTTATGTTCCTCTTGCCTATGCTGAGTTGTATGATATTTTGCTGATGTATGATTAAACACAGAGTATGAATCAGACTAGGTTGGCTGCTAGTCTAGAGAGAATTGAAGTAATTTTCATATTTGCTTGAGGTTACTTTACCACTGACCTTCTGGAAGCTGTGATTTTTATGCAATGTGTGGCTAATATATGAGGTGGAAGCTGCTATTGAAAATACTTAAATTGAATGAGTTTCTGAGGGTGACCAACGAGTAGATTTCAAAGTGGAGTTGAATGTGGCTGGTTTTTGTGACCCATTAATGTGACCTGTAAAGGCCTGAGAAAACCTTGTGAGATGTGCTCTCCTTCTATAGACTGGCATTAATTATTAATGCCTTAACAGCCTGCCCTGGAAAGGCAGTGAATGAAAGGTTAGAGGGAGGATTTGAGAGCTCAGGGGTTCAGTTCAGGTTGAAAAAACCCTCAAACAAAACAGCCTTTTTCAGATATGCCAAGAAATGAAAATGGCAAAAATATGAACAAGGTAAGCAAAATGCACACACTTCTTTGTCTTTTGCACAACCTTCTTTAGAACTAGCAGTGTTATGTGCACTCTGAATAGCTACAACCTGTTTTTAACTTGCCATAGGGTGTATTATCTCTGGTATTTGTGGTGCTCATAAAAGCTTTGTTACAATTAAAAGAGATGTGCCATTCTTTTTCTGTCACTGCACTATGGTATTTCTGCTTAATTCAAATTCATCTCTGCTATGCTGGGCTTCTCAAGGGAGAATATTTAGGAACATCAATTGTTACTGAACTGTTCAAGCAAACCCTGTAAGGCAGTGGTTCAGCCTTCATGAGAAGTGGACTTGACAACATTAATTTATAACTAGATTTGTGGTAACCTAACAAAATTTCCCCTTTTGCAATGAATTTGGCATTTTGCTCCTTTGTGAAAAGAAACTGTGGAAGCCACTTAAAGCAAGAACTGTCAGGACTACTTTGATACTATAAGGCTGAACAGTGCTATCTAGATAAGAATAAAGTGCTGACTATAGGTACTTAGTAATTTGAGCCTCACATTCCTAATTTAGCGTGGAGGAAGTGCCTTTCACTTACTAATAAGATAAAAAAATGGAAATGACAGATAGGCCTTTAAGCATTTTGGCTGTGATTTTTAGGTCAACTCAACTAGAGGCTTTTTGGGTAACTACCCTGTGGGAAATTAACGTGTGTGGTGTAATGTATGTTTCTTAACAAATGAAGGGCTTGTGAAAATCAGATTGCCGTTGTTAAACACTTTGACTTAATTCTTGAGATCAAGTAACTAACAGAAATTAATTTAGATGTGACTTAATGCTTATGCTGTAATGGTCTGTGCTCTTCTTTAAGGATGCAATTGTGGCCCAGAAAAGGGTAAACTGTTAATCTAACATTGGAGTAATTATTTAAATTGAATTGACTTACGTTGATACAGGTAGAAGGTAGGGCTATTAGCAATTTTAAATCCCAGAATCATCATGGCAGAGGGTGGATGTGTTTGGTGTGTAGCAAAAATAGAACAGGGTTAGTTCTTTCTGTGCTTTTATGGATTAACTGCAGTGGGTGAACTGCATCCCTCAGCCATTGGCTTACTCCCCCTGGCAGGATGAGGAGGAGAAGTAGAAGTGTAAAAGTGTGAAAACTTATAGGCTGAGATGAGGACAGTTTAGCAGGGAAGGCAAAAGCTGCACACATAAGACAAGCACACAGAGGAATTAATTCAGTAGTTCCTGGGGTAGACAGGTACCCATCCATCCCCCAGAAAGCAGGGCTCCATCACACCTAATGGGTACTTTGGAGGATAAATGCCATGAGTGCAAACATTCCCCCTTCCTTCTTCCTTCCCAACTTGAACAGCTGAACACAGCATCGTATGGCTGTGGGTCCCTTTGGTCAGGTGTGGTCAGCTGTACCAACTGTGCTCCCTCCAAATTCTAGCTCACTCCCAGCCTCTTCAGTGGCAGGGCAGTGTGAGGAGCAGAAAAGTCCTTCACAGGTGTGCAAGCCCTGCTCAGCAATAGCTAAAGTATATCTTGCTGTGTTGATAACATTGATTAGGTCCACAAATCCACAACACAGCACCATAAAGTCAAATGAATATGAAAAAATTTCATTCTGTCCCATCTAAAACCAGTACAAATCGGGTATCTGATACTTTTTTCTGAAGACTTGTAGGAGTACTTACTCTTAAGTATTGTCTGAACTAATTTACAGGACACTGGACTTCTAAAACTATAGGTAGGTGTCCCCTGTAATGCACTGTGTTTAGTTTTCTCTTAATATTTTTCAGAAAAATGTGACTATTTATTGAGACTCAAAATATAAGTGTGAAGCCAGACAGTTGATGGATTTTTCTAACAAAACACACTTTTATGCTAGTCTTACTACATCCCCCAAATAGTTTTGCCAGTTAATGTAAAAGATAGCTTGTTCTGGGGCTGCTCATCATTTAGAGTTGATAATCTTTTTATGGATTTCTTTTTCCACATGAAGGGAAAGATCTTTTTTCTGCACAGAGATGTCTGGTGATATGTTAAAATACACCCTAGTGATCAATACTGTTTAAATAGATAGATTTGTCAAGCAAAAGCAGCTTCGTTATTTTTCTATTTTATGACGACTTTTACATTTTACTTTCCTGTTCATTACCCTATTTTCCATGTTCTGAACACGGGTGAGTGCTGCAGCAAAATTGTTATGCAGTCTTTTTGAAGCAAACCACTCAGTCTGTTTGTACATTCGGGCTACTAAAATCTTTGTCACCACCTATAGTGCCACCACCAAAGAAGTAACTCATTTGTGGTGAAGATACTTACCTTCTGCTCAGTGCCTGTCATGCTGTGGACCTGTGAGAGAGGTCGGGGATTTACCAAGGATGAAACAATCCTGTGAAAAATCTAATGAATGCTCCCTGCCAGCTCTCACAGTACGTTGATCAATATGAGGAGAGAAACAGAGTCACTGATGTGTGAAGGCACCTTTGGGGATGATCTGGTCCAACACCTCTGCTCAAATCAGGGTCAGGGATGGCATCCCTACACCCAAGGATGTGTGTAGTTGGATTAAGAGCATCTCTGAGGGTAGAGACTCCAGAGCCTCACTTGTCAGCCTGTCCAGGTATTTGTCCAGATTCATGGTTTAAAAAAAGAACAAAGCTTTTTCTTGGGTTTCTTGTATTTTAGTTAGCACTTCTCTGTTCGCTGGGCAGCATGAAGAGGAGTCCAGCTCTGTCTTTATGATGCCCATGACCACCATTGTATGTCAGATGCTCAAAGGCCTTTGATACTGGGAAGAGAGGAGTCCAGTATTGAAGGGCAGGGAGCCAAAGGGAATTCTAAATAGAGGTGCCTTGACACCCTCACTGTGCTCCCAACTTGTTTGCTGTGCCTGTGGGCTCTGCCCAGTCATTGTGCCTGCAAATGTGCTGTGTTGGGCAAAAATTGTAAAGTCACAGGAACTGGGATCATCCCCATCTCTACACACAGTCTCTTATATTTCCCCATCCTACTTCACAAAGCAGATGTGCCAGAGAAAGGAGGTGGTTTACAGGGAGTTCCTGTGGTATCCAGTGGTGGCAGGTGAGAAGTAGAAATGTGAGAGGGTGGAGAGGCCACTGGGACTCTAAGAAATGTTCCTGAAAGAATTTGAAGAGGTGGTAAAACCTGAGGTACTCTGCTTGCATGCTGGGATCTCTTCCCTTCAGAAGGACAGAGGTCAGGGGAACATGGAAGTTACTATTGGTGGAGACAGGTTAGAGGGTTATCTGAACTAGTGTGGGTGATCTAATGTCTGTATTTTATTACACTTGTTTTTTAAATAAGGGAAGGGCCTTTATGCAATGAATAATACTTAAGTGGAAAAATCTTTCTATCCAGTATTGGTAAAAGAAAATACTTCATCAGAAAAAGAAGGTAAATTACTTTAATTGAATGTCTGCTATGCTCTAGAAGATTACAGTCATGTCTTTTATCTTGGGAGATGACCTTAGCATGGGCAGTATTTTTGCAACTGTTGTATATATCTTCTTGGGTTAGCATATGCAAGTAATACATACAATGGGAAAACTGAAATTTTTAGAGGACTTTTCTAAGGGAGACTGTTAATGGACGCCTAATTCACTGAACTTGAAATTTATGACTAGGGAATAGAAGTCAGTATCTTCGGTTTATCATCTTGTAGGTCAGATGATTCATAGGTAGTTTGCACTCAGTTTATTTTTTACAAAAATAAAAATGGAAAATTGCCCTGGTTTTATTCTTAGAGTGTATAATTTTGCCCTTGTCCTTTCTAATGCCCATCATTTCGTGCTGTGTGGGTCCCTCATACTGTGTGTCGATAAATGTTGCTGTAGTGCGAGTTCTGGAATGCTTTCCTATAAGCTGCCTGTTTGTATTTTTTTGGTTATGTGAGAATAAACTCAGAATAAATAGAGTATTTTTTTCCCCAGGCTACAGCAATTCAGGGTAGGGTGCTTCTTCCAGGCCTTTGATCCCTTTGATTGATAAAAAGAAGGTAATGGGGTGAGAAATGGAAATTCTGTTGGGTCACTTGTCAGGTCATTTATATTTGCAGTCCTTCTTGTCTTGCCACTGTGTTGCTGGAGGCTATACTAGATGAACCCTGGATTAAGGATTTGGCAGGGCCTGGAAAACAAGCTGTGCACCCTGAAGCTTGCCATTTAGAACAGGAGATTTTTCTGGTTTAAATTCAAGTGCATGCCAGCCCATGAAAGACTTAGGTTCATGCTTTGTGATTTGATACATGGAAATCAGGTTTTGGAATATTTATTTAGGTTTGTTTGCCTTTTAATGAAGGAGTAAGCAATGGTATATCATTCAGTAGAGGTTATTGATAAGATGCTAAACTACATTTTATTGCCTCAGATAATTTCCTGTATTCAGAGCATTCATTCATTAAAACTAATAAAAATAATTGCAATAACATAGATCTTGTGAATAACTCAGTGTCTATCTTGTAAAATTTTCATAACTTGCTGTGTAGATGTTTGCATCAACAAACTGCACACAACCCCCCAAACAGCACAAACTTTCCAAAATTATTACACTTACAATGTGTGTTTTGTATTTGAATTCTTGATAAAGTAACAAGCATTCTGTGATTTTGTGCTGTGAGAGGCTTTTTGGACTTAGAAGTATATTAGTGTTGGATAAATGTGCAATATTTATATTTGCATCAACAGTCTGGATAGCTATTATGATTTGGAGCTGATTGGCAATCAGAGGAACGTTGGTACTTGAGAAGGAGTTATTAGTAATAGGTGGAGCAATTCATTGCACAACACAAAATGCTTTTGTTTGATACCGAAGAAAACCTGAGGAGGGAAGTTAAGATGTTTAGTAACAGACTGCTTCAGGATCTTGAACGTCTGCAACGGGATGGGGAGTTTTAATAATTTGAAAACTAATAGGAAGTTGTTCACTAAAGCCTCTTTCTGTTGCTTAGACTGATATCTTGGATTGAAAGAAGGGCTTCAGTTTTTTACTTAATTGTTTTTTATTCTTCTATGTTTTAAGTTGCTCCCACATACGCACCTGTTTGTTATGTTTAATGCTGTGGAACAGGTAGCACTGTAGCAGAACTCATGTCTACTAAAAATGACTCCTACAAGATTCTTCACTGGATAACTTTTTTACTATATCTAAGGAAATGAGGTTAGTTTTTGACTGCTCCAAAAATCAGAAACCTCCTGTCATCTTTTTTTGGCATCTTTTAGTTGATAAAAGTAAAACCCAACAGTTTTGACTTACTCACTCTAACCAAAATGATTAGACTGTAAGTGTTGGGAGTATATTTTGAAGAAACTATCCCAAAATAAGCATTGTGAAACTTGTGTTATGTGAAGCAACGTGAGTAAATAGTGGGAGGGAGCACTTAGCTAAATGAAATTGTCTTTATAAATCTGTAGACTTGGCAGACAGTTATCCTGGAAGACTTTCATCTTTCTAAATTTGCCAGCTTTTGAAATCTGTTTCTTTACTGGAGTGAAGGAAGTGCAGTAGGGAAAATGAGAACCTGATCCAGAGAGAAGCAAGGAGGATAAAGGGCAGGACTTAGTGGAGACTGAGCTATGTTCCCATTAGAAAATGGGTGAGGTTATGGAGTGATGATAAGAAAGGAAGAGTTAAATGTCAGAAAATTGTGATTAAGAGTGGGATGGAGTACAGTGCAGGTGCTGTGGAAAAGGAAGAGATGAAGCACTGGGAAGGAAAAAGTTCAGGAGAAGTTTTTGTCTAGGAGATGTAAAAGTTAAGAGGATGGGATGTAGCTCAGTTCAAGAAGCTGGGAAGATGGGAGGGGCTATCTATATTTTTATAAATCAGGCAGGAATTGAGGGAGAAGCTGGGAACTAATGAGGTCAAGAGCTTACAGAGCTGGTTGTCAAGAGAAATATGTAATCCTTCATTACCTGAAACACTGAAATTCAGGAGTTAGTTTTGTCTTCTATGAATATTCCCTATAGGAGACATTGGTCAGAAGAAAATAAAGCAGCCTGTAAAATATGCAGTGTTGGCATAAACCTGTCAGGCATTTCAGCTGGAAGAGGGAAGTAATGCAATTTTCCTGCTGAAAGTGTGGCAGTACGCACAATATTATAAGTGTTTTCATTAGTCACATTTCAGCAGAGTTTTTCCTCCAGATAGATGAGAATAAAAAGTTGTCATTTTTGTCTTTATTCTTTAAGGACATATGTGACATGGTGAAAGCAATTTGATCTTGTTATCAAAGCTATATCTTTTCTTTTGAATCACTTTTCCTTCTCTCAGCCTGTAGAAAAAAGAAAAAAAGGAAAAGGAATATTTTTGCATCTTTATGAATAAAAATTTATGCCTGTTATTTCCATTTGTGTTGGCTCTGATTAAAGTTAAATCACGGAGTTTCTCTGAGATGGCTAATTAATGTGCCTTATTCACACCTACACTGTTAAACTAAACATCACAGATACAGGGTCAGGACAGTTTTGTTCCCTGTGTCTGAGAGAAGGTAACTTTTGCAAAACTTTGGCTTTCCTCATAGCTTGGGATATCCTTTGTATTCCCCATTCCTAGGCTAGAGGAAGTGTGTGAAAAAAAAAACCCAAAAAGGAAGATTGTGCTCAAAGAAAAATTAATAAAGGAACACAAGACACAGTCACGATAGGGCTTCAGATATTGCTTGCTCCCAGGCACATGTTTAGGATGTGTGTTTGATGTTGTAAAATGCCTAACTAAAGTAAGTTAGTTCTCAGTCTATCAAGTTATGCATAGGTTAACTTGTTTTTACACTGAATCACTTCTGAGATTTACAAAAAAAAGTGGATTATTTTCTGCGGTCTGGTCATGGTGGGAAAAATTCTACAGCTTTTAAACAAACCCATATCATCATCAGTGACAGAGAAGTATCTGTGTAGACAAGCTGTCAAGCTATTCATACTGCTTTCCAGGTTCTAAGAATAGAGGTGATGCAGAAATAAAGTTAATTCCTCAAAATTTTAGTTAAGAAGATATGACCAGATCTAATAACAGAATATTAATAATAAATAATAAGAAGAAAGTAACATGTCCTTCTTACTTTACTGTGCCCAGACACAAAATCAAGAATAAAATATGCCATTGAGAAGCAACCAACAAAGCCTATTTGTGCAAATGAAATTGTCAGAACAGACAGATTTAGAATGGGGGTCTGTGGATGTCAGATTCTTCATTGCCAGTATTAGGCACTGATAAGATGAGACATTGAATCTCAGCGTGTTGGTGTCTTTGTGAGGTTTTTATTTCAAAGAGATACAGATACATGAATAAAAATCTTGAACCTAAGTGAAAGGAATAGTCAACCACTCAGCCATGGTTCACGAATCACAGTAGTTCGTTTTAATAACTTCAGTTGGGAAAATGGATGCCAAACTATTCTATCTGGATGCTTCAAGTGGACTCAGCTGTCTACTGGAAGGACCTACAGGTGGAAGAGAATAGGACTGAATCAGGGATGCTATGCTGACTAACACAAGAAAGAAAAGCACTGTGAATGCATGGTTTTGCTCTCAGATAGCATTCATCCATCTATACAGTCTGCATAACAAAAGCAATTGTGGCATTATTAAATGGTATGAAGTGATACACTGATTTCTTGAGGCATATTTATTGCTGCTCAGTAGGAGGCCTGTGAGGTCTATTAACTAGAGGAGTTCAAAGATATCTCTTGTTGTTCAGTATTTATTTTTTAAAAAACTCAGTGCAGCAGGGTGTCTGTTAAAAAGGTTTTAGGATGCTTTGTTGTCCCTCTAATATGCATTTCAGTTTGTTTAATGGCGCTCTCCATTTTGGAGCTAGCTCATGAAACTGCCAAAACGAAATTGTTTGTTAGCCTGGTTGTTGTAAAGAAAGAAAAGCCAATGTTCCTAATGATAAATAAAAACTTTTTCATGATCAGATACTCTGATCATTGCTGCATATTTTAATAGGTGGTGAACAAACTTATCACTGTTTTTTCTGCCTCTGTGTTGTGAAGGCAAATGGTATCTATTTTCCAAAAATAGAGCAGACTGTACAGAATCTGTCAAAGGCTTTGTTTAAGCCTAGAATTGTTTGGCAAACAAAAGAAATTTCAGTTTTCGTTCATTCTGCGTTTTTCAAAGGTAGAGAACATTTTTGCATAGATGTATTGCAAGCTATTTTCATATTCAAGGTGAACAGGGTTTAGTAGATCCTAACATGAATTAGAATTACATTTGAGACCTGAGTTCCATTTTGATACTCTGTTGCTACATACAAGGTTTGCCCACTAGTGTTACAAAAGCCAATTAGCCTATTACTGCTAATAGATATTTGTAGGGAATAGCCATACGTTGAATTTCAAACAAGATGTATGCATCTATGAATGTTGCCTGAGAAACCTTTTTTTTAGTGCTTTTTTTTTTTTTTNTTCTTCCTTAGAGTCACTGTTGGAACTTATTTTACTAGCACTATTTCTGGACCAAAACCAGGCTATTTGGTTGTTTTCTGTACCCATGTTTTAGTAGAGTGCTGGTGGTAAAGTCGCAGCGCTGTGTCCAAGCGCTGTGTGAGTTGAAGTAGAAGAGATGTTGGGGTCACAGAGTAGAGGAGAACGAAATATTTGCTTGTGTGTGAGGGTATCAGACAAGTGCCTGGCCTGTATGTGCCCACAGGTTTCAAAAGGAATAAAAGCTTGATAAATTTTTACAACTGGAAAGGACCATTGGATTCTCTGGTAGACCTTTTGTATGGGACTTGTCCTAAAAGGCTACCAGTTACCTCTGGGTTAAGGACAATGAGTTCTGCTGGTGTAAGGATATGAAAAATATGAAGGGATGGAATAAATGTGACATCACTTGCTAGGTTATTCCAAAGGTGTGAGATTAAAAACAAAACAAAAATCAAAAAAACCCAACAAAACAAACCAAACAACAGCCAATGGACCAAACCACCAAAATCAGACTGAGGAAAAAAAAACAGGCCTGATTCCTAAAGTAATGGTAACTTGTAACTTGGTAAATGTGTTTTTACTTCCAGCCATTAGGCCTCAGTTTGTCTTTTGTACCTCGACTTAATTCCATCTTTTAGTAAGTGGCGTTTTTCTGTCCATTAAAGCTGCTTGTAAATGATAAAACTACCTCCTTGGTATATTTTTCTTTTTATTTGAACAGATTGACATCTTTACATATCTTACTTTGCAAGCCATTTTGAGTCTTTTTATTGGTTTTATGATTTTTACTTGATGGCATACATTTTTTTTAGGGAGGCTAGGTTAAGCAAAAGGAAAAAAAAAAACCGTTTGATTCTAACAAAATAAGTGAAATATTTGTGAAAAAAACTGGTACAAAAAGACAAAAATCACTGTCTCGTTCCTGTCCTGCTCTGTATGTATAGTTGATAGCTGCATTAACGACGAATATTTTAATTTTGCATCTCTGAAGAAGATAAATTTTTTGCTGCAAGTTGTATTGATTTCTCCTGGATGTTAACTCATGCAAATGATACGAATATCTAGTCCCTCATAAAGCATTTTACTCAGTAAAGAGAATGGCTCTTTGTAAATTTGTGCAGAATTGATAATATTCCACTGCTGTTTCCTGTGGGGCTGATACAACTATATATGTGTTAAAGAAAATAAAGTGAAGGCAGTAACACACATTTCGTGTCATCAGTTGTATTCATTGAAGCAAGAGTCCTGTTGTAGCTCAGTGGGGATGACATAGGAAATTATTCCCGTGTACTATGGGAAATAATTTGCTTTGGTTTTTCTTTGTTGCTGTTGTTCTTAATGGTTTTTATTTGTCTGAGGACTACATATATATTTTAGGGAAGGGCTGCTGATCATAACTGCTTGTCTGTCAGCCTTTAAGTGGGTGTTCCTCATCTATCATCCACTTGCACTGAATTCTGCAAGTGCTGTGAAGGGACATTTGTTTTTGTCAAAAGATGTGCTCTAGCATAATGCAGAAAGATGTGAGCAGTACAAGTAATGTAATTTATTAGTCTAATTGAAACAGAGGAAACAAATGAACAAGCTTTTGTCACAGAAATCCTTTTCAGGGCCAGTTCCTTAGGTAATGAGTAATTAACTTGGAATAAGTATTTGTGTCTAGGGAATATGTTTGTTTTTCCTAGCTGTAAAACTGGTCTGGTTAAAGATACTGTTTCTTCCAGTTAACCTGGGTTTTCCTAGCTTTTTAGTCAATCATGCTTGCAACAATTCTGCTAATGTAGATTTTCAGCAGCCTATCTCCCTGCTTTTATGTGCTTTCAACCAACACAAGCAGAATGTAAGTTATCTATCATTCACACACTGAAAAGTCTGGAAAAGTAGTAATAGATCAGAAAAGTTAAAAATATATAAGTGGTTTATCATATAGCTGCTTTTTACAAAGGTGATGCTGTTGCTTATCTCCCACTGCAGCCATTCACTGCAAACTGCTATTTCTTTGTAGTTATTTTCTGGATTTAAAAGAAATAAAAGATGGTGCATTTCTTAATTTGGCAGCTTTCATCATTTACATTTGTAGGTGAAAGCTGCCAAGCCGTATTAGGGGGCTAAACTCACCAGGGGGATACTTGTGTCATTTCCACCCACTTGTCACGTTATTTTCTCTACACTTGTTAACTCAAACTGTCAACCTGTAAAGTGCTCTTATAACATTTGCACATGAGGTGCTGCAGGAGGTGACATAAGCTAATAGAAGGAGTTCATGGTAACAGAAAATCTCATTTGTACGTAGTGGAAGCGATGAGCTCAGGGACTTGCACTTTGATTGCATTGTAATTAACAATGCTTTGTGTATCTTAGTGTGATAGCTGCAGAGACTGCTGCTGTCTCCCTGGTCCTGCCTGACAGGGTTGTTTCTCCTGAGAGATGTGGACAGGAGAGAACAACCGAGAGGTACATGATACAGCTGGACTGATTGCAAGTTCCTCTGCTAATCACAGGGCCATCACTCATGATTAAGAACTGAAAGCCAGTCTGCAGTCTTATGTCCCGGTTGGGGATGTTATGGCTGCAGATCTGTGTTTTGAAAGCATTTCATTTATCTATCAACAGTAGAAAGGTTATGTAGATATCCACAGGAATAAATGTTCAGAAAAGAGAACAAAGAAAAAAAGTTACATGATAGTGCCATGTAAAAGGATGGTAGGATAAGCTCCTGATGCTGGAGCTCCTGAAGATGAAGCTTTTTGTACGTGATGTTGTTGAGAATCTGTGGGCTGTTTAGTTTCCTTGTGCTATTTCTGCTTACCTCTTTAGAGAGCACAGACATTATCAACTGAATTTCTTATTCTGCTGGGTTGCCATTTCTTCCCTTTGCTTGGAAAAAAAGGCTTGTGAAGGGCATGAGTAGAGCTGTCCCTGTCTGGTAGCTGCAGTAATCTTGAACTTGGTTTGGTTTGCCCTGGTACCAGATTCACCTAGTTCTCTCTGTGAGTCCAGAGGAGTCCGCCCTTGTAAGATGATAAATGCCTGTGTGAATGTACAAGCCTGTTTGCTGTCTCTTCAAGTCTGTGTTGGCCTCACAGGTTTTCCTTCTGGCTTGTAGTATCACTAACCCTACTGGTTCTTCCATGCTGTAGGATTGCTCATGCTTTTAACTTGCAGGGCTTCAGACATTCAGTATTTCCTTGTCTGCTTTTCGCTTGTCTTTTCTCAAGGCTTGGTGAATCTGGCCTTGACCGAGTGTTTCAAGGAATGGGCGTGAACAGCTTTATTCCTTCTGGTCCATCTTGTAGTTAGCAGGCAAAGTTGATTATATTTTGCCTAGCTGCCCAACATTTCTCACTTATATACCAAAGATTACATCTCTGTTTTCTTACAGAGTAAGTATTTGAGCCTAGAGCTAAAGGAAGAGAAACTTTAGCTACCTCTTGAGAATGTTTTTTATCAACTCTAGTGTAATAAATAAATATTATTTGCCTTATTTTTACTGCATATCTCATCTCCCTACACATTTGTCCCCTGTAATCTGGTATAGCAAGTACCTGTAGGACCTATTTGTAAGACTTAAATTTATTGGATGATTAATATCCTGGGTAGATTTCCTAGTCAGTGGAGAAAAAGGCTCCTCCAGGAGATAACAGTGGCTAATGTCAACCTTCTTTCTAAACCATGTGTAGATTTTCTCACTGTTCTCCCTTGCTGACTGTTGAGAGGACCTCCAGAGATTAACCTCATTGGGCTGGTTCACTACTAAAGCGTTCGACTCAGTTTGGCTGCTTTTTTCTCTGTGCTGACAAATCTTGTGCTGTGTGGATCCAGGCCAGTGTTACCCATTTCAGCCGATAGATTTGTCCCTTTGCCTCTCTGTCATGTTGGCTTAGCTAGATTCTTAAATATCTGCAGGGGGTTTTGGTTATGTTTTTAACTTGATTTGATCTGAGCTAGTTGATACCATTTGAGGTTCCACTTGAGATTCTGTACACTGTAGCTCCCATTTCATTAGGTGGGAATTGGTTTAATGTAGCTAAATAAATACTCTGTCAGATTTTACAGTGGCCTTTTTCTTACGCATACTGACTGATACTGCTATGTATAATAGATGTGAGCCGGCATTTTTTTATGCTGCCCTGCTTTGGATTTGTGCTTTCTTTGGAAGTATGTTCAGAATGGCTTTTATTTTTTGCTTCTTTGTTTTTCATTTGTCAGGAGGTTTTGCATCCTACAGTCATCTTAGCCTTGTTATTAAATGTTTTAGAAAAACCAAATCCAGATATCCTGGCTACAAGGGTATCTATCAGAGGGCATCACAAACAGTTGCAGCAGGTCAGTGAAATGAATTCATTTGAGGTTTTATTTTGGTTTGCTGCCCTTGGAAGCCTTTTGGTAAAGGGATTGACTCAGGGAGAGGATATGGAAGACAAATTTACTAAGGAGTGGATTTCATCCAGGTATTCTTGTGTCCAGCAGTAGGGTGTTACTCATTGTTAACAAAAATGGCAGAAACATGATTTGGGTTAACCTTCAGCACAATAAGCCATGAAACAAACCACCAAGTTACAGCAGTTTTTTTAAGGACAGCTTTCCTCCCTTAATTCAATGTTCCTTGAAGTCAGGAAACCGTATTCATACCTGAAAATGCATTTGAATATAATAATCTGACAAGTCTGTGGTTACTACACATTTACATACTGTTCATCCTAGCCTCACCCATGTCAGTCAATCACCATCGGAGGTAAATATTTTGTTGCAGGCTTGCAAGATGAAACTGAGACTGACTTCTACAACTGTTGCTCTGAAATTCTTAAATTTGATTAGCATTTTTTTTAATAACACTTCAAATTGCATGTCAAGGAAATTTAATTCTTGGTGTTATCTGAAATAAGATTCTTATTACCTTGGGAAAAAATATATCCTTCCTCTTTAATTTCCTAGAGCATCGGTGTATACAGAGTACATGACATTTTGTCTTATGATTGTATTTTTTATTAGACTAGAAGAAATGTATTGGGGAACTTCTCATAAAAAGCAATTGAAATTTTGCATGAGCAAAGATATGGTGTAAATTGTTGGATATAGCCAAGATCATACCATTATTCTTTATGACATTAAAATATAAACTGCATTGTCAAAAAGTGGAAAATACCTGCAGTTTAGATTGCTTACGTTAGGCTCCATTTAATTCTCTTCATCAGTATGGCATTTTCATTTAAAGTCTGGAAAAAAGTAGTACAAATTTAGTCAAAAGCTTCTTTGTAACGAGATTGCATTTTTATGAATTCTTAGATAAATTGAAGTGATACTGTACTCTTTATTTTATGATCCTGGAATTGAAGACCTGAGAAATCAGTGAAGGGGCACACTAGATTTTGTGGTGAGCAAATAAACCTTTAATATCATCAACATAGAAATGTCTGTCACCAAGCAAGTAGACTACTTTTTGCCTGAGAAAATAAAAACATGCTTTCAAAATGGTACTTCAAGGCCATTTTTTCTTAACCCACTCTCTAGGAAAACATGGTCAGAAAAAACAAAAAGTAACATTGATCTCAAGAATGCCTGTGGTACTACAAGAATTTTCTCTTCTCATTTTTGCAAGAAGACTGACAAGTACGTGTTGCAGTAAATGCACCTACTGCTGGGAAGGGGAAAAAAAAAAAAGCCCAAACAGATGATAAGTGCTTGCTGTGTCAGTGGCCCCTCATAGGGGGTTGCAGAAGCGTGCAAAAAAGGAAAGAGATTGGAAGAGGTTGTAAACAGGTATTAAAATATCCTAGTAAGGCAAAGCGAATTTTCATCTCAGTTTCACCAATAAGTTGAAGATAGAGGTGGAGGTAGAAACAAAGAATATGAAAATCACCGATAAAGAGATAAGAGGTTAAACTTTCAGAGCAGATATTACTCTTTCATTACCTGCTTCCCTCTGTTGATTCATGTATTACGGTAGTTTGGTTTGCTGCTCTCCTTGGGATTTATTTCTAAATGCATGCATATTATATAGCACTTTATCATCTATTTCAGTTCTCCTGCTTACTGATTCCAGGGTGAAATCTGCTTTAGGCTTGATGCACTACATTTCACTCATTACATTCCTAAGAAAGACAAATGGTTGTAGGTCTTTGCAAGTTGACAACTCATAAATAGGACCTTTAGGAATTAGAAGCTTCTTCCTTCTATCCTTCCTTACAATGACATAAGCACTGTGTAAGAACAGTAGAAGGATCAACAGTGTATTATAATGACAAGTAATGAAAAAATAAGTGTGCATTGATGGTTATTGTGCATAGCTGGCTCCCCCAGTAATAGTCAGAGCATTGCGTGCAGTCACAGTTCACTGTTATGTGCAGACATTTGGCTCCTTAACACAAATACATATGCTATAAATAGGTAGCTTAAAACTGTGATAGAAAGTTATAGCCTGGTCATTTAATTGTCCTGTTTCTTTTTGGAACATCCTACAATTGCTGTGCCCTTGAATTCTTCCTATTCTTCTTGCTTGGAACCCTCTATCATGGTTATTAATGGATATCATCAGCCATGTTTATTTTCCGTTTCAGTTTTTTTGTGTCCAGGACTGATGGAGAGCTCCATATGTCTGATCTATTTAACTTGAATACTCTCTATAGTCACAGCATTACCTTTGTCTGTACATAGCTTGTGGTATGCTTGGAATGCTGTACAAACTTCAAAATACTTCTGATAATTTCATCCAGATCTTAGGATCATACAGGTTTGTTTACCATAACAGAGAGTATTTCTGTTAGTTACACTCTCTGTACATAAGGTGGAATATAGCATGAATGTCTCTTGTTTTTCTGAGATAACACAGTGAAGGGATATAAAAGGGATAGTGAAACCTTGACAGATTTTTTTGAGTTTGTGTTTCTTGGAGAAGAACTTTGATTTGCGGTTCCTGGGACTGTAGGCTGTAAAAAGATGAGGAACTGGTGACTGCGAGGCTTTCTCACAGGCTCACTGCATAGCCTGAGCTAAATTGCTTTATTTTTTTCTCCGTCTGGAAAAAAAAAATACACATCCTGCTGGTTGTGAAAATGCTGATGTAATGAGGGGTTATCTTCTTTAGAAGCATAAGGTAAAAGATACTTTACTGGAGGGTTTTGCCATCTCCTAATCTGTGCTTTTCAGTTTAGTGTCTGAATGTATGGCAGAACTAAAGGCCTGTATGAGCCCTGGATTTTGGTGTAATGAGCAGTGTCAGAAGCAGCTGTGCATATGTGCATGCCAAAGGAAAGATAAAGATTTGTGCTTGTAATTCTGAGGTAGCTACTTAACGTTATATTCTCCAGTTTATTATTGCTATAGTTCTGCTGGTGTTTTTGAGGCTGGAAATATACTTAAAAATGTTTACTTAACTAACAAGTTGCTATTATTTTGTTCAGAATTTATTTTCCGTATATTAAAAATGTCATAGCTAATTTATAGGTATTAATCTGTTTTATGTGGCTATTGACATTTCAGCCTTGTGACATTTGTCAAGAGGAAAGTAATATTTTTTTCCTGTTAGCATTACAAGCAGTAAACAAGAATCACCCTTTTATGTCAGTAATACATTTATTTCAAGAATTACTGTTCTCATGGGAGGAGATACTTTGATATACTTTTCCTCTGCTTAAGGAAAACGTTTGATTTCTGTAATCTGGGAAGAAAGTTATCATTGTGTCCTTCCTATTGCACTTAAAAATCAACCAGCTGTCTCCCAAGCCAGCCCTGTTCTCCTGGTTTTTACTGTAGTGCAAACCTCCATTAACTTCCCTGGTTTTATTGTGTTTATATTACTAGAGGAAAAAAAAGAGGTTTGTGATGCATTGACTGGCCAAGCACATCCAATCTTAGGCTGAAAATGAAAACTCTGACTCCAGTTAGCCTGCAGGCATGGCTGAGCTGTTACGATGAACCTAAGCTGTTTATCTGAAGCAGAAAATTACGTGCATGTAGAATACATTTGATAAGAGAGACCTGTGAGGGAAACACAGCAAAATATTGTGAAGATGAACTAATAATCTACTTGTTTGACAATTAGAGGCTTTGACACTTGTGACAGAGGGTACCCTTTGTGAGGGCGCCAGTGTTTTGGTTTTTAGAACTATCTCCTATTAGGTTTTGCATTTCTTTTTCTCTTTATAAATAGAATGCTAAAATTTGCCATTAATTCTGCGAGTACTATATAGAAGCACATGGTGGTCACCTTAGACTGTACAATAACCTGGATGCAAAAAGCTCAGCATAGGAATGAATATTCTGTTTTGAAAATAAAACTGGGCCTTGCTGGAATGCTACCTCCTGAGAAACAGTTTGAAGGATGCATCTGAAGCCTACTGCATTTTAAACTTAAGATGTGTTTTGACTGCAGTTTGCTGGGACACCAGGAACTGTGATGTTCAATGGCATCATTGGGAATATTCAGTCAGAGTTGGTTAAAGTATGAGTTTTGCTTTTCTGGAAACCTTGGAGTGTTACTTGTCAAGTAGGAGTAGGAAAGCAGCTATCCATGGTGGTGGATTAAAACTTTGCTTTATTAATATAACTAAAAACCAAATAAGCCCCCACTCTCACTTTTGAACTTTTTACTAACCTGTGTAAAAAGTACTGAGTTTAGGCTGACTTGATTCTATAGGCTCCAAGTGGAAGAGTGATTTTCTCCAGAATATTTGTATAGAACAGTTTCCCCTTTAGAATTGAGATCAGTAGTGATCCTGTTGCAAGCAGTTTTTCCGTGGCAAGGACAGATTTTGCTTTTTCCATTTGAAACACTGTATTTCATTTGTTTATCTTTTGGCAATTTTACCTATGAACATGAGATAATGGCATCTAAATTGTACTACAGGGACAGACAGGCAGAATGGAGCATTTAAATTTCTCATTTCCATGTACAGATACCCATGGGTTGGTTTTCTTCATTTTCATGTATTTATTTATAAAAGGAAAATGCATAAGATGTTAAAACAGAGGAAAAAAATATCCCTTGAAGTTTTCCATGGAGGGGTGGGGAATAATCTGATGTTAATTCTGTGCATTCACTGAGATCTGCAATTTTATATGGTTTTACTTGCTGTTGCATGTTCATGTGTTGTTTTTATTGATATGGTTGCCCATACTAATACATTTTAAGAGTGTGAGTGTCCGTGCAGGAGCTGCAACAGGCAGTGATTTAAAGGTTTACTTAATGCTTTAATACAACCCTTGATCAAGTTAACAAAATTCTGTATCACCAGGGGAGCAATCTTCCCTGGCTGAGCTCTGCTGTAATCTTACAGATCAGCACAGCCTGCAGAACTGCGGATGAGAAACCCAAGTTTGGATTTGCAGTGCTGAGAGTACATTATACAGTGAGGTAGCTGGTCTCTCACTCACCAGTGCGATAATAAAACACACTTTTATAGATTAAGAGATACCGATGCTGAGCTCCGTATAGCCTGTCGCGGGTAAATAAAGTGCTGCAAAAATATTGCTGCTTCAGGCTCAAAGCATGAAATAGTGTTTTTTAGAACACAATTTTTCAGTTATATTGAACTTGGCCCAGCAGAAGAAAACACATTGCTGGTGGGCAGCCTGAGCCATTGGAGGTTGTATGTCCTGAGTTTATATGCAGCAGAAGAGTCTGTATAGCCAGGCCCAGCTCTGTGCTTGTTGCATCAGGGGAAGAGAACAGTGCAGTGGAAATGAGCTGCTCTGCTGATATGTCCTCCCACACCCACTACAGTCTCCTTTTGTATTGAAATATATATGAGCTTTTAGATATTAATTTATGTTCATTAGTGGCAGCATTCTTCCAGAACTAACAATAAGCTGGTTTGGTGTGTTATGCTAACTTGGGAAGGGCTACCTCTGACTATGAAAGGCATGGGCAAGTTTCTAGTGACAGGATAAATGGGCTTAAAATGGAAATAGTTAAAATTTGGCTTTGTGTAGTGTCACTCATGTTACAGTCATGATATAGATTCATAGGTGGCAGCCCAGAAACACGCAGGAGAAGGCAAATAATTGGCTACCTTTCCATGGCTTTTTCCTTATGCATCTGGAACTCATATTTGTCATCCCCTTAATTACCTCCATTTTAACTTAAGTGTACTTCAGCAGTTCTGCTTGTTGGTGCCTTTGTTTCTTGGTGAAGTTCCTCTTGATATTCATTTGATTTGCATTAAGGAGGGACGAGGGAGTATATTAGGAAATGATTTCTGATGTTAAGGATGGGAAAAACCAGATAGTCTCACTAAGGGTATTGTGGAATCTATGTCACTGTGAATCTCTTTAAGAAAGTTTTGGATTAGCAGTGGATAGAAAGCACTATTAGATCACCATTAGCTGAAAGATTTTTTTCTGTTTCCTCTGTTGTGTTACTGGACCCATATCTTGTGTCTCAGAGAGGTTCTGGAGTGTATTGTCTCTGTGTGACATTAATAGTTCTGTACTAGCTCATGTGTGCCTATATTTGTGTATAATTGCATGAATTTCTCATGAGTTCAAATGTCCAGAAACTCAGAAGATGTGTTTCTTTGCATCAGAGTTGCTCAGAAAAACTACATTACAAGTGTCTTAGAGTTTTGTTTTTTTTTTAACTTTGGAACAAGTGTATTTCTGTAAACATTCCTAACAGTGACGTTTTGCAAAATTCCCTCAGTTACACATTCCAAGCTAGCACATCAGGAAGCTGCTGGAAAGCTAACTGCCAGTTTTGTCCACTAGACTGATGTAACTCCACTCTCTTTCCCAAGGGCAAGGTTTTCTGTTCTGAGTCTTCAGATGTTTGAAGTATTTCAAGGATCAGTCATCTTAAATTCCACTGATTTCTGCCTTTAGTGCTTCCTGTTGGCTACTGCAGACCCTTGAGACAAGCAGCAATAGCAAACACTTGGTAGAGTGACTTTGATGGAATTGAAGCAATCTGAAATTGAGACTGTATAAAAATATTCTTATATAGTTTTATTAATGAGGGGAAAAGGCAATAACTTGCCCTCGGTTCAGAAGTAAAATTTTCATTATTTCTCTTCCCAAAAAACATTGGTCAAATCTTTCAGGAAACAGGGTATTGTTTTAAACCCTCCCACCCTCCCCTTTCACAAAAAATTGCTGTGTAAGGTTGTTCCCTTTATGTTACAGAGTTGTCTGAAACTCCTGCAGCAATCAATTTATGATTTAACTTACAATCTACATAGTTAAAAGAATGTCTTAGTAGTCACTGAATGTATTAACTGTAGTTTAGAAGAAAAATATTCAGTATTTTAAGATGGAAGATAGCTCTGCAAAGGGTGTCCCGTCATTTTCCCCATTTACCACTTCATTTTCTATTCCCTTTCTCTTTCTACCCTTGATTAAATACTGTGCTATGGTGCTCATGAGAATAATTGGGATGAGCAGAGGCATTACTAACAGGAAAAAATTGCAGCCTCCAGCAAGTACTTTTTCTTATTAGTCAATGTGCCACCTTATAAGAATGTGATTAATTTCAGATCAGAACTTCACTTTAATGATGTGCTGATGTAATACTGTATGTAGGTCATTTGTTCTTCCAGCCCCCAAAAATCTGCTGGGCATCGAGGTAGTCCTTGTCTTCTTTTTATATCTGTGATGACCACTGATGAAAGAATAGCTTTTTTTACTTATTTTGTGTTTTCGCTGGAGGATTTATCTTGGTCTGAAACCCAACACTACAGAATTAGTAGTAATACAGTAATTGGAGGTTTTACTTTATTCAAATAAAAAATTGAATCAAAATGAAAAAATTGAAATCAAAATGGTAGGGCCATTTTGATAGAACTGTAGTCACAGAGAATTAGCTGTAGCACAGGAATGGAGAACTGCATTTCTTTTTTGACTGTGTGATGTCAGCAGGGCATTTGAGAAATACTGTTTCTGCCTAGCTGTTAATTGTAGTCCATATCCTAAATTATCTGGGATCCTGAGATGAAAAATGAAAGAAGAGCAAAACATCGATGCTTACTAAGCTTGGCTTTGGTCAGGAGTGTTGATGTTGGTACTAGGATTGGATGGTAATAAAACCAGCTGAATCAAAACTGTAACTTCTGTGGATTATCCGTATGGTCAAATTATACTTGTTGTGGAAATTGGAAGACAGCTGTGTCTCTCTACAACAACCTGGGACACTGCTAAAAAAGGCAAAAATTCTGATTCCTAGTAATACAGAATTGGTTTGTGTTCATGCAAGATTTGCCTAGTAATTCTGTGATTTCTCCTTTAATTGTGTCAGACTGTCAGCAGCATGGGGAAAGAAGGTGAATGTCCAGCTGAACTGAAATGGAGATAGGAGGATTCAGAATTTTGTTGGTTTTAAAATGAATTTCATTGAATTTACATACTTCTAGCTTCTTATTAGAAGCGTTAGTTAGTGCTTCTTTCACAAAAAAATCCATTTTGCTAAGGTTTTTTTTTTTCTCCTTAAATTCCAAAGAGTGAGAGGAGCCTTTTGACTTGCACAGCAAAACTATTAAACAGCACTCCCATTCCATGTGAAGCCAGGGAACAGACTTCCCTAAAACAGTAAGTGAAGGGCTGATGTAAAACATCTAGGAGAGGCAGTGATGTTAAGATGCTCAGTTGGACACTTGCTTCAGAATAAGCACTTTGAAATAATCACACTCATGCCCAGCTGCTAGTCACACATTTCTACCCACTTGCTTCTTTAAGGGTAGAAGTGTTTTTCACTGAAGACTTCACTGTTGGGGAAGTAATTTCATTCATAAGTGAATAAATTCAAAAGTGCAATTTCTTGGTCTTGTTCCTGGCTCCTGTTAGTCAATGTGCAGTTCAGTCCAAAAGCCCTTCTTGAAATTTGATTAGCATTGCATTTTAAGCTGGTAGAATGTAACCCTTTGTTCTGAGAACAACTTCTGTTTAGAGGAATATGAGATAAGGAATAGTTGAAAATGTTCTTGGGATGGTGTTTGATTAATCTGCAAGTCTGTGGGATGGAAGGGCAGTCCGAGGGACACTGCATGCAAACTCATGGCGGCTTTGTTGTCTTTGCCAACCAGCTGATTCCATGAGGTATCACCTTCGGATAAATTTGCAGAGCACCAGCGATGCTGCAAACTTCTATGATGTGAGCTCTGAATATACATGTGGACAGACCTCACATTACTTTTATGAGCAGCGAAACTCTCTGTGTGAAATCTGAGTTTACTGTTCAGAGACTGAAATTAAGCATCAAAGTTAATTACAAAAACCTATCTTTATTTGCTAACTTTTATTCTTAAAATTTAGTAGACGACTGCCTTATCTGTCAGCATAAAGCATAATCCTCTGACGTTGTATCAGCAGATGCAAGTGACTTGGAAATTTTTCTTCAGTAGTACTACAGTAAGAAACTGTGGTGTCATAAAGTAATTTCATAACTCATAAACTTGGAGTCTGAATCTGAAGAGGAGACTGTTTTTTTCACAATCATAGAAAAATATTCTATGTGCATGAAACAGCCACAGGATGGAGAAGATGCTTTGGTTGCTGATTTGAATGTTGTGTGAATTAACCTCTCCTTCTGTACCATGTCCTCAGGGAAATAGTTATGCTTTGTATTTATGATTGCTGTTGGTTTACCCCCAGCCATTCATCAGCTGTCTGACTAGAAGTCAAGCTTTTAACAGGCTTCACACATAAGTAGAAAAGGAAGGACTTCTCTTAAATGTAAACACAAGGTGTGACTGATGGTTAAAAGAGAAGTGTAAATAAAGAGTCTGGTGAGTGAAAGAATAGGATGAAATTTGACATGCAGTAGATTGCAGATTCTTGGAGATCATTGAAAGTGCTACCTTATTTGGTAAGAAATCCCATTTAATTTGCCCTAATAAATTCCAGAAAAGTCTCATGGTTTCTACAAATGGAAGTTTCTGCTGTTACAAGTGAGAGTTGTGTGAGAAAAAGAAAATTATTACCTTATCACTACTACTAGAATATGATCACATGCCAGAAACAACAATATACAATCAAATGATGACCACTAATAAAGGAATAGCTTTTTATACTAATACTGTCATTCAGGTTGGAAGGGACCTTATGAGGTCTCTAATCTGACCCCCTGCTCACAGTAGGGCCAGGTATGAGATCAGACCAAATTGTTCCAGGCTTGATCCAGCAGGGTCTTGAAAGTCTCCAAGGCTGGAGACCAAACAGCCTCAAGGAAGTCTTTCAGTACTTGTCTGTCTTCCTGTGGAATGAGTTTCTCCACATGTCAGGTCTGAACCTCGTTTCAATCTATGTCTCTCTTATCTCTTCCTCTGGGTCATGCGCTGCTGTGAAAAGCCTAATTCTGTCTTCTCCTTAACCTTCTCAACGCTGATGATGGGCTGCTTTTAGTTCCATTTGTATCACATTGTGTTGAGGGCTGTATTATCAGCTAAAGCAGCAAAGATTATTAGTTATACTGTAGAGATTAAATTAATTTCTCTTTTCTCAGTGCATGGACAATCTATGAATAGATTTATCTTGATACGGAATTTCACTACCACCCAGTATTCAAAAGGAAATGCAGTCTTTAGCAGCTTTTCTTTTTGCCCATTGCTGACTTACAGTACATTAAGAATGCATATGTGAGAGGCTGTTATTTTCTCTGACCTCCGAGTAGAGGCAGTTTCAGATGTGCAAAAATAAACCTAAAAACATAATTTTTCTTTGTGCTTGGGTTGAAAGCATCATCTAGTCCTGTGTATCACATGAAACAGAAAACAGTGTTCACTACCCTTAACAGTTATTTTTGTTGACAATGGAACAGGGAAATTTAGAATATGTGTAATGCATTACTTGTGATGTAATTTATATGGATACAGAAAGTTGGTGTGATTATTATACTAGGGCTTTTTTATATCAGTAAGAGAAAATGACAAGTTGCCATTTAAGAACTTGCACTGTGTTTTGTAGTTATCTGCAAATCACCAGGAATGAGCCAGAGTCCCGTAACAAGATTGTGCTCAGTTTAAGAACTCCCATGAAGAAATAAGGAGTGAGACAGACGATTGTCAATCACAGGCTGAGCTCTTTTTTTTTTAAGGGGAACTTTCTTTCAAAGATTTTTTAAAAAAACCCATTTGATGTAATTTTCTTCAATTCACTTTTTAGAAACTTTTTTTTTTGCAGTGAAATTTTGAAGTATAAAGTTCATATACATCAAGGGCAAAAGGCAGTAAGTACCATATCATCCTGGTTTTACTTTAAAAGGAAAGCGTGTGTGTGTGATTGGAATACAAGTATAACAGAGAATGCACTTGGATCTTCTGCACCCAGAGTTAATTTTAACAGGATGCCAGCAAGCTATCAGGTCAGCCACTGGTAACAGCAATTATGCTGTACTTCTTACATTCTGGGTATCATTAATATTTAAATGTATAAACCTTTCCATTATACTCTAAATTTATGATACACAACTCTAATGCAAAGACTGAAGGCAATTATTCTGTGGTGTCAGTAGCCCATTTGTCTCTTTCATAGATCCATGAAGTTGTCTGTTGATTGTTGTGCCTAGAAATTAATTTTTGATTACCTGGTTTTGTCAACACAAACAGACTGCCAACTGCAATTCAAAGTCATTCTTCAGGGAGATGTGTCTGCTTTCTGCAGATCCAGTGCATTTTACCCAGGAGCTAATTTTTCCTCACAGCCACTTGGTGGCACTAGGCTTCTTCAGAATGATGCATGCTGCTGTAAAACGTGCCTGGCTTTGGAGTAGAAGGCTGCTCGATTTCTTGTGTAGTATGATAGCTGAGCCTTTTGATTAAAACATGGTTTATATTCTCCTTATTTTATACAAATAGCAGTCAGTTAATATTTGGAGAACGTTTTGGAGCAGCATGTCACTCCACAGTGTAGAAAACCATGTTGAGGCTTTGGGAAGAGAGCAAGCAGGGTTTGTTGGATTTCTCGGCAGGTGAGAATTGAGACCAGTAGTGACCCTGTTGCAAGCAGTTTTTCCGTGGCAAGGACAGCATAGAGATACTGATTAAAAGACACCTTTGTCACTCTGCATAGGCGTAGGGTGCTGCAAGGGAAGGAAGCCATTATGGCTGAGGCAGTTACAGCTCTCGATTTTCCACCTGGCTTTTGATTGTAGCAGATGCAGTGCTTGAATCTTCCTCCTCCAAATATTTGCTGTAGCTCAGCTTCTGCATTATGCCTTTGAGACTGTCACTTTCCAATTTAGTGCATATTGGTAACAAGGTGCAAAATTTCTCAGGGAAAGGACAAAAAAAAAGTTGTGCTTAGACAATGGGATGACATCAACCTTATTCTTTAGGAAAGTAGGCTAATAAATTGTTGTTCGTAAAAGTTCACATACTTTTTCACTGGGAATACTGCATAGTACTGAACTCCAGAACAGTCTTTCCATGTGCTGGCTTTTTCACAGTGATTATGTTTGCTTTATGACTCTAGTAAGTGGAAAGAAAACAAAACGTGATTTTTTGCCTAATCCAGTCTATACATACAGAATTAAGGCTGCAGAAGGGATAGGCATTGATATTTGATCACATTGTTTTTGCTCAGGACATTCAGTATTATCTAGTCTTTATGTAGCTTCTGCTGCCTGTTTCTGGAACCTTTTTACCTCTGTACTTTTATTTTAGACTAAAAGCAGCAGCAGCTAGAAGGATCTTACATGCAGGAAAGCATCTTAAAAATAGGGATACTGACCAAGAAGCAGCATGCCACTTTATTTTGGATGTGTAAAGATGTCTGCTAATCTTTGTAAAAAGTGGTAATGGGACCTGTTGACTGAAGTGAGGTTAGAAGCTGGTTGAGAATAAGTAGTTTTACCATCACTAGTGTTGGTATGGTGCAATACTCCGGAGTAAGATACTCAAAAGTATAGTACGAGTACTTCCTCAGTCTAGTAAACATTTGAAAGTAATGTCAGTCTGCCAACTCTAAGACAGCAAATATTTGCTGTTTAATACTTCAGCTTATTCTCTAAAGTCCTGACTATATAGAGGAAGACTGGTCTCACTTAAGACATGAAGTTCTTTTTAGTATAAATTTGAAAACTGATTCGGTTTTCAAATTTATACTACATTTGAAAATTGAATATAAATTTAGTTATATGCTGAATAAAATTCTGTGGCAAGTATTCTCTAAATGAATTTATTGTGATGAGCTTAGTCCATGAGGATTCATCTCACTCATGTTATGGGATAAAAACCTGATTTCAGCACTGAAAAAGTCTGGCCTTTTGTGATGTTGCCTGCTTAGAGTGGGAATGAAACAGAAACGACTTGTTATCTGAACCTATAAATGCCACTGTCCCATTCAAATCAGAAGACTGTTTTACTTAATTCTGAAAGAAAATTATAAGTTACCTTGTGATCCTTTTAAAATCTAGACTATTGACCAAGAGGCTACCTTTTTTTAAGCTTCCTAACAATTTGCCCTGAGCACCTAGTCGTTAACAAATAATGAGATCATTGATTTGATGAAAGGAAAAAAACCCCAAACTGGAGCACATTAGAGTATTAAATTAAAAATTTATTCCAATTAGTACTGGGGGACTGCTTTCTACAGTACTAAATTAGGCAGCTGGGAATTAATGGCAAGTGAAAATCATTATAATGACAGTCTTTTTTGGTTAAGATTTGAGAAAGTTTCTGACACTGTCACCATGACCTCAAAGAGTTTAAATTGCTCTCTAGACTGAAGATGCATAAATGTTGATTAGTGAAAAGGTCTTTGGAGTACTCCCTCTCAGCTGAGGCTTTCTAGATGTCTGAGGTCTAAATTGTCAGTGTAATAAGCCACCCATCTCCATTTGTTCAAACACCAGGCTTGTCACATTCTCAGGACGACGAATTCTGTGACTTCATAATATGATACTTAATGGCAAACCAGAGGGCCTTTAACAAATGAGTTGCTGATTCGGTGATTGCATTTTTTTCACTCATTGTCCTTCTAAGCCAAAAATGTGCTATTTCTTTGCTATTCTGTATTATGTGCACATTATTTCTGTTAAACTTGTAGGAACAATGGGAATTGTCAAAGAAACATAGCAGATACCATTTAAAAGCAAAGCCACTCAATGAATGGAAAGAAATGGAAAGAGAATTGGGGGTAAAAGACATGTAAGCAGAGTGAAAAACAACTTTTGTGCTTTGCTTTATGATAAATCCTATGCCTAATTTTTAGAATATTTTTTTCTTCTGATCCAGACACTGATCCAATCTCTACAATACTTGTATAACATTTGGGCCCCATATGTATGTATATATAACATGTGTTTTATGTAACATTATTATTTAAACTTCACTGGTTGGAATGCATCAGCAACTACATTTTCTCAGTCTGATAAGCCTGACATCAGTCTGATTTTTAAGCTGCTATATTGGCTCAAATTACTGAAGGATTGGATGTCCTGCAAGCAAGTAACAGTGTGTGAGGCAATTAACATTGTTAAGGGTTATGTTGTACTTAAAATGAGCTGTGAGTTCATTGCCTTACACAGGGAATCATCTCCAACCTGTTCTTTTGGCTCTGAAGCAGTGATAAAACTAGGGCTGTTGTTGGGGTAGGCTGGACAGACAGGGATGCCCAAAAGCTTTAAGCTAGCCTAATTATCTTCCCTGGCCTTAGTTCAAGTTGTGTTATACTTCTCCAAGAGTGTTGTGTTCTCAGACCTTTCTGCTTTGCTCTGGCAAGGAGATCACCCTCTTAACAGCACTCTGACTTCTGCAAGAGATAATTTTTGGGGAGGTGAATGCTGCTACACAGCCAGATTCTGGTGCTTGTCCCTAGTTGTGGTTGGCAAGGTGAGTGGCAGCTTTGGTGCAGTTTTGGTCATCTCTGGATTTGGATGTAACAGCTAGGTGAACCCTGATACCCACATGTAATGTTCTGTTCTTCAGCTGGGATGCCTGGCATGCCAAATGTTTCTGTGCAGGGGAAGCAGCTGTGTAAATCATGGGAAAGAACTGGACACTGTTTCATAGATATTGATGCTATTCTTCCGTTCTGTTGTCTAGAGCCAAATATTTGTTAGAAGACAATACAGATGTAGATACTGAAAGAGATAGGTGTCTTAAGAGTCAAATAGTTTTGAAACTACAGGGGAGAAATAACAAAGCCAGTCAAATAGCTGCATTGCAGGATTTCCAGCAAGTTGTTGTGGTTTCTCTCTCTGTGATTTTGGTAACTCTCCAGGATGGGATGTTGCATTTTTGTATTGCTGCCGTTAGTCAAAACTTGCAACAGTTTGCTTTGCTTCAGGTTCCCAATTCTCTGCCCACTGAACTGTGATAATTAAAAAAAAAACAAAACCAAAAAAAACCCACCCAACCCAAAAAAACCCAACCAACCAAAACAAAAAAACCCCCCCCCCCCCCAAAAAAAAAAACAAAAACAAAACCCAAACAAACTTTCTTCTGGACTGGTAGTTGACATTACACTTTTTCTTCCAATACAAAAAGAAAAATCTAAACAAAAACCAAACCAAAGAAAGTGGAGAAAATTATGCAGTAGTGGAAAAATGCCATTTGAGCAGAAGAGTTTCTCAAAGAATGCTATAAACCCCTGTTTACCAGAGCAGCCATAGGCCAAAGTTGCCATGGAAACAGAAAGTATTCAAATAATATTATCCATAGCATATCTATTATACATTGCATTAATGACACTCTAACAAAGGGTCAGTTGTGGTTTCATTTACAAGGCTAACTTTTCAGTGTTTTATCACCAATATTAGAGGCTAGAATTTAAAATTAGAAATGGAATATTCAGCCTTAATTGGCTTATAATAATATTGGGAAGGAAAAAAATATTTATTTAATCATATGTCTAGAAGAGTTTTGAGTTTTCGATATGCAGAAAGTTCTTAGTCTTTTCTTAGAAACAAAATCATGCTCAAGCCATAAAACAGATTATCCTCACTTGGCATCTAAAAGTGCTGACTCCAACAGTATAGCTGATATAACTAGAACTGGAACATTCTTTTATTTGCAAGAAAAATCAATCTGTTCTTGAGCTTGGTATGTACCAGGCTGTTTGGGGAAAGGAGTTTGAATTCAGCTGTGTCACAGGTCACTGTGGCTGGTGCTGGATTGCGGCAGTAGGTGAATTGTTAGGTAGTTTGTCAGAACAATGATATTCTTTAGATAAGAGTTTGACACAGGAGTGGTAGGGGTTTGTTAGGGCTATAAATACTGAGGTTCTCCCTCTTGTATTCCCTGATGTTAATTTTTTCTCTTCTTGGCACTCAGGTTCGCACTATGGTTATACTCTTTTTTTTCCATATAACCATAGTTCTGTGGTTATACTCTTTTTTTTTCTTCCCCTCTCTGTACCACTGGCTGAGAAAAGGCAAAAATAGAATTGAACATTCCTTAGATGTCATACAGCAAATTTTGACCCTTTAAATGTTGGCTGAAGCACTGACTTGGGTGCTTTCAGGACACAGACAAAATTTCAAGTGACAGAAGGTTTATATGTAAGTTGTGTTTGTAATCTGAGTGGTTTTGGAAAAAAATACCTGACCAATGCATGTGTTGAATAACCACTTGGACACTGTTTAGATGTACTCACATCTCTAAGGTATATACAAATAAGATGCACAGAGTGGTTGAAATCCTATCCTATATAAATGCAGGATAGAGATGCTCAAGGAGCTTTTTCTGTGTTTGGCAGAAAAATCTGGCAAGACTGTAGAAAAATTTCCCAAAGCTGTGTGCTGATAATGACTGCGCTAGAATGCTTGCATAACGCTTTGCTTATTACAAAAGCTGTAAAAACATTAACTAATCCACAAAGCAGATTACATGTTGCAGATGTATCCCTCTGCTGGGAGGAAAGCATATGTGTGTTAGAATGAGGAGGGAAAAAAAATCTATTAAAGGAGGCTTTATTTGGTCCCTTTAAGCTTTATTGCATTTCTTTGACTGTATTTTCATACTTTCTTAAGAGTGTTTTTTTTTTCTCTAGGATTCTGTTAATGAAATTGCAGATTGACGTATGAAAAATGTATACACCTTTTTGAACACAGATAATCCCCTTGTCTTGATTCTGTTTACAGCCAAAGTGAATCTCAACGCTCTAAAGTTATTTGAAAGCGTGGTGACCATTCAGCAGAGCACCTCTGTCTGAGAGTTTTTCCTTTTCTTCCACAGATACAGTTCTCAGGCTTTTTGCTGCACGGAAGCTTTGGCACATTTTCAAGGTGGCTTTTACTTGAAAATTCTTGACAGATAGTGAATTCAGGGTTAGGTGATTGCTGTCTTTTATCAGGTCTGTCAAGTGTTGATCCTTACCTAGGGTTGACTTGAACATGGATTTAGAATGCTATCATAGATGCTTAAAATTGCTTAAATTTTTTAAAATGGTTTAAAACTAAAACTTAAATGCTGAGGCCACCTGTTGCCTCCCAGCTCTCTTGAGAGCTGTTTATTTGTGCCTGTGTTGCAAGTTGGTGTGTGCACATACCTGTATATGTGTATGAATTAGAGATGGCTGCTGAACTAAAAATGGGATTATTTAGGAGATGAGGAGCAAGGCCATGGTCCTTGCCATCACCCTCACTGAGTCTGTGGAGGCCAGGCTCTGCTCTCTCAAGTGTTGGAAACTGGATCCAAAGTGTGTTGCTTCTTCTTTCCTCACCTTTGTGCACTTGTCCTTGATGGCTTTGTCCTTATCAGCCTCCACCCCAGAAGGAAAGAGACTTCATCCACCTCTCCTATAGGTCATCTGATTTTTGTAATGAGGATTAGTTCTGATTCCATCACTTCTCTCTCTCCTCCCTGTCGCACCACCTTTGTTACAGTCTTTCTGAGGTTTTTTGTGTGATTTCCTACACATGGTTTGAGCAAATATGTCACTGTTCTCTGTTGGAGTCATTGGAACAGCCTATTATTGATATTCCTGTGCCTAGCAGCGTTACAAAATACTTTTGTCTTGTTACCAGTGATGGTATTGGTGGCTTTCCTGTGCTACCAAAACACTGGGTATTGCCCCTCTGGTTTTGACTGACACTGTGGCAGGATAGGAGCATGGGCAGGTCCTGTTTCTGCCACCGGCAGTGCGTGGGCTTGGCTGTATTCCCCTTGTGTGTCTCCAGGGAGCTGGCCGGATCTGTGGCACTGGCGTGGGTGAGTGCCAGCTTGAGACCTGTTGGGAGAGTCCATTAGTTACATTCACTCAGCCAAGAGGAGCATCACTGATGATTTAATGCACAGAGAGAATGGAAAGGGTAGAAAAACAATCAGGTGGAAAGTACTGCTCTTCCCTTGCACAGCTGAAAGAGTGCACGCAGAAAATGTTTTGAAGAATAGGATGATTGATCTGACCTCTGTAGTTATCTGTTCCCACCACTGCTAAATTTCTGTCTTTGGTTCTTAAGGGGACATTAATTTATTATATAGCTGGATTTTTCACATGTTAGCTGCAGAAGATGTTCTTACCAAACATGATAACATTTATTTTTTCTTTTCTAAATTCTTCAGTTTATTCGTGTAGGGAATAATGCACTTTTTGGGTGATGTCATTCAGGAAAAAAAAACCTGTTTTAAGCTGCTCTTGGTATATGAAAGTAATCCATAAGCTTTACACTTGATGCAAAGATTTTTAGGCTGTTGGCAGAGATTCTATGTTTGTAAAAATTTTTCTGTTTGCTGGATTTCATGTACTTTCATTTTCCCTTTGAAGTGTGTGGGAGAGAGCAGAAGGGGAAATACTTCATTATGTCCATGAATTATTCAGGTACAGTTCTAGCAGCTAACATTACTTTAAATAGCTCAAGGTCTTTCTTTTTCCTTGAGTATGTCTCAGTTTTCATTCTTATGCTGATTGTATGCCGTGTTCCTTTGTTGAATACAATTTTGATGAAGTACTATCCTTCGGCAATCTTTAGAAATCATTTCAGTCTTGAAATAAGTGTTTAATTCTGTTCTTCTCCAGCATCAGATATTCAGTGACCCTCAGTTGATACAGGTGAATTTTCATACATGTGACTTTACAAAAAATGAAATTATTCTCCTTAGAGTGTGTTTTCTATATACTCTTGTAAAGGCATTGATCTCAAATAGCCTCCTACATAGATTTCTACAGTGAAGGAAAAAAGGAATCTATAATATTAAATATTAACATACTGTTATACTCTGAGAGGAATTTTACAAACCCCATTTAGTACATCATTTCAGTGGGGAGGCACGAACATTAAATCCTTACATTTTGGAAATCTTCTTCCCTCTCTCACCAATAATATATGAAAATCTGTATTTAGATAATAGTTAAGAACAGAAACACGGAGGAAGACAGGAAGATGTCTAGAGGCCAGCGTGAGAGGAAAGGAAAGCAAAACAACCCAAAGTGAGTTTAAAACACTGTTCTTGTAGTTCTTGAAAATCCAGTGATTGCTGCATAATTACTTATGCAAATGAGACCCTTGCTATTATTTCTGGGGGGAAAAAGTGTTAAAAAATTATTCTCCCGAGGTTTAAGGCTTACCTGGTACAGTGCAAAGAGGTAATGGGTCAGAATTACAGACAGTTGAGGAAAAATGTCTGTGTGTGTTTGTGTGTGTACAAGACTTAGGTTTCCAAGAGGGATGCCCATGACCGAATCTCAGCTGCTCAATTTAAGTTGCAGTAGCAGTGAGAATTTTGCAAGGCAAGCATCAGAGGAAGTGCAGCAGCAAAACAGTGTAAACAGTGGAAAGCTTGACCAGAAGATCCATTAAAGACTAAAATGCGGTCAGTATGTTCATGTTCATGGCAGTGAGGTTATAGCAATGTATTTGTAACCAGAGTTAACTTCTGTATATTTTTTTCAGCCATGGATGTGTTTGAGAGAAATGTTTTTGAACTAATTGCAAACATGCCAATGCTTCAGTCTTGTAGCTTAAGTTGCTTACTGGACCTCAGGTTCTCAAAGCCCTTGAACAATCTCAGCAAATAGTCATTTGTTGCAGCAACACAATACAGCAATGAAAAGGAAATGACAATCTGTGTAAAAGAACCTGGAAATATGCTGGATAATGCAAGGCCCCAGATTCGACCTGTGTGGTACCCAAAAACACTGGTCAGAAAAAAATAATAGCATCCCCTTGCTCAGCAAAACGAGATTTATCAGGGTTAAGTTTCTCTCAAGATTACCACTATAGCACTTGAAAAGCATACAAAAGTTATTTGAATATCACGTTGACTGGGGACTGAATGTTAATTAGAATAAAATTACAAAATAACTGATACAACATTCCAAAAATGCTGGTAATGACAGAGAATCTGTGTCTGCAGCCTTTGGGACCTTGCTGTTACTTGATTATTTCAATTGTGTAGAAGAGCAAGAAATCTTGAATAAAATGTGTGAAAACATGAAGAAATGAATTTTTTGGTTGGTGCCAGTGATTACTGACTGGTTAAACTGGGAGATTTGTCACCTAAACCAAATTATTAAACTTCGTTTTATCTATTAGTTGTAAATACTCAGTTCTGCATGGGTTTAGCCTGCTTGGTTTATATGTATTGTGCAATTAATACAGTTTTGCTTGGTCCATGTGGAATTGAATTACATTGCTTAACAAAATAATATACATTAGTGTATTTGCATATTCATATGTGTGTTTTATTGCCATTTTTGAAAAGCAGAGTTGTCAATTTTTAGAGGACTATACTGTAATTCCATAAGCAGTAATTTGACTAGGTATTCATATGTGTAAGTTAGTTATTTGGAATAATAATTAGAAAAAAAACATAATAAAGAAGCCTACATAAAGAGATGTTATTTGCTTTTTAGTATTTAAAGCCCAATGGTAGATTTGAGACCTGTTATCTTAGGCATTTTATATATATTTACTGCTAAAGCTGTTGTTATCTATTCCCGCTTTCAAACTAATTTTTAGTGTTGTCCTCTGAACTGAACAGGTGTAAAAATAATTAAATACTTCGCTATTCTGGAAACAAACTAAAATTGATATATTATGCACTAGATTTCTTTTGAGTTTCTGTTCTTAGGGAGGGAAACTGGGAAGAGAGAAAGGAGATACGGAGGGTGCTAAGGTGTAGGGAAGGAAATCCCCTTCAACAGGCCTGAGTAACCTTACCGGCTGGGGGAACTGTGTGCCTAGTACATCTCTTTTACTGAAAGGTTTCAGCTGTTTCTGAACTATACCTGTGCAAATTACTGGCTAAATTTTGATACTAAAACTATTTGTAGATTATATTACTTAAGAATGTTAAGGAAGTTGTGACTAGGCCCAGACTAAGTTGAGTACCACTGAATTCAATGAGTCTTGTGTAAGATAGCCAGTTGGATGAAAATATCAGTTTGTACTACTTGTGGTTGCTGAAAGAATTTTAAATACGAAATGTGTTAGTAAGAAGTTACTGATGCCTTGAAATATTCCTAGATTAGCATCCTTTTCTGCTTGCAGCCATTATTGGTTATCAAACACATCCTGAGCCATTGTACGAATCGCTGCTGTTTAGTCTGAGTTTGTAACGCTTAAATTATTGCTGCTGAATTCTTGTGTGAAACTCCTTAAAATAAGTGGTAGTCCACCAAGTCAAAGGTGGAAAGTATGGTTGGCAAACTGTATTTATTAGTTTTTAAACTTGCTGCAGGCTGTGTTGACCAGGAAAATCTGAGACGTGTGGGCAAATGATTGATTAAGTGTGTTCACGTGCTCTTCTCAGAGGTTGTGATCAACTTCCAGATTGACTAGAGAAAAAAAAGCACCATCATGTTAATTTTGAGTCTACTGTAAAGTCAAAATGATAGTAAAAGTCAAGCACACCCTGGAAGTAGGAAGTATGTCTTAAGGGCTATTCCAGGGTCAGTAAAGAGGTTTTTGCTGCAAGGTTGTGCCTTAACTAAATGGTTTGCCTCCTGAAATAAAGATATGCTGCCCTAAATAGATCACAAATGGTTCCTTGAGCCCTTGATGGAAGAATTAATTTCTTTTTCTTTATGTAGCAAAGCCTTGAAACTATTCACTTGCAATGCTCTTTAGGGCTTGATCTGTCTCTTATTTTATTTTTTTAATATTTAATGGTGTTATTCTTCAAAGACTGCTGTGGTAGTGGTGAGGGGAGGAATGGGAAAAAGGTCAAGAGGTATTAAACTTTAAAGGAAATTACAATTTTTGCTAATTCTCATAGCAACAAAGGAGTAATGAATCTTAGTGAAGAGGCAGAGGGGTGGAGGATGTTGGTGTGCACTCACAGCGGTGTCACTAAGCTGTGCTGTGATATTAGGCAGGTCATTCTGAGAGCTCAGCTCTCTTACTTTCTAATTATATGTTTTCAGAAAATATTACTTAGTTAGAACAGCCCTGGGAATCTAATTAATGCTCTGTGCTTGGGTGGGCTTTTATGCCTTTGTGAGTTCATTTTTGGTCTGTGTCCATGGAAGAACTCTGCCCGCAGGTGGGCCATCAGAGCAGAGAATCAGCTGCACTGCCATCACTGACATCCTCGGAGGTGGAGCAGCCCTGTCAAACCCTTGTTCTTGCCATGATGGCCAGTATCTGCTCTAATTTATTTGGTCCCAGTCCTGTGATTTGTCCCTTTATAAAGAACATGTGAACTCCTGGGAAAACAGGAGACTGTGTACGTGGAAGAGGTACTTATGAAAGAATGAACTGGGGGGGAGAGGGCTTTTCTTTGTCACTTTAGCTTGCCTGCTGTTGATGCAGTTGAAGAGGCTGTAGTAAAGGGAAGGCAAGCAGGTCACAGGTGCTTTGGGAGGGCAGCTGGGAGTCCTCAGCTCAGGTGGATGAGGAGAGATGCTACTGTGTGGAGCAGGATGTACATCAGCCGTGCAGGACAGCAGGACACAGAGGATAGATGGAGCACGGTTTGCCTCCACTTGAAGCATTACTCAGGTAGTGTAGATCTTCCTGAAAAGCAGTAATAGGCAGGAAGAGAGTTGAATACAGACTTTTTACTTTTGGTCTTTCTTACATGGTTCTTCAGCTCTTCAGTTTAGAAAATTGTGGTTCTCTTTGTGTTTGTTAATTCCAAATCAAATGGAATTTGTTTCTTGATGAAGGCTGTGAGTCACTATGTTTTGTAGGCAATCTCCCAGGATTTCAGACCACACATAAATTACTGCACAAGATGTAGGAGATGCTCAATTAGCATGAATTCATTGCTCCTTGCTAATCTAGCTTCTCAAATGATGTTCAGCATTAATATCAATGTGAATTCAGTTGGTAAACTGTAGTATAGACAATTTTAGGGTAAAGAACAAACCTGTGTCCTCTACCCTTTTTACCTTCTGCCTCTGTTGGCATGGAAAACTTTCACGTGTTGCTTAAAAATTGCAGGGATTGTTCTTCCGGATGTTTTCACCAATTTTTTTTGTTACTTTGAAAAAACAATATATAAACAAAGTATGTTGTACATTCTCTGAGTTTACTATACCATTTGATTAAACTTGAGTGCACAATAGCATCTAAATTGAAAAGGGAGCAAAAAATATAGTAACAGCTGTAGCAATGGGTTCAGTATCTCATGAGAGGTTTCTTGTGCTGATGGTAAGTCAGGGAAAGAATGCACGAAAAAGTCCTTGTGTTGCTTCTGTGTTGTTTGTGAAAGAGCAGAAAACAGAGTTTGAAGAAATAATTACTCCAAAGGGTTGAATAGGTGCAAGTGGTGAGTAGGAATAGGTGACATCTATTGTGGTAGGGAAATACTTTAAAGAATTAGAAGGAACCTAAAAAATGTGGTTGGAACTGAAAGCCAAGAAGGGCTTTTATTAGTTTAATATATACTACTGTTGTATCTCTCAGGCAGAGAACTCCCAGACAGTTCAGTGCTTTGGGATGATGTGGCCTCTTTCACTCTGATTTGTTGTGTTACATTAGTGTGGGGAACACGTGCAGTGCATAGGCTGCCAGCATCCATCCCGTGCAGTGTCTAATGCCTGATTTGCCTGTGGTTGGACTGAACAATTGAGCCCTGCAATATTGCTTGTTGATCAGCAAACAAAATGCCAGCTGGAGAAGGCATTGTATTAGCTTTGATTAGGTGTTGGTGACTGTGGAGAAAATCAGTGTATTACCAGGTCATAGAATAAAAAACATAAGGGGAGAAGATGGAGAATTACTATCCCTGTTTGTAAACCTGCCTTATCTGTCTGTGGTTAAGACTTGGCAAACAAATGGTAATGGGGACCTAACCAGCTACACTTAGGAGTCAGATTTCTTCTCTGTCTATATGAGCCTTTGCCACCCACATAAACACTTAAAAATTCACGAGTTGATAATTCATTTCTGAAATTCCTGTTTATGCTAAATTTGTGTCTATCCTTTGGATAAATAGAACAGTAAATCTCTCTTCAAAGTATATCGGTAAGGGCAGGCAGTGCTTAGAATTCCAAAATTTAATAAAAAACATGCACTGATACTTTTATGTTGTGCTAAAAAACGCATTTTTAGTCTTCATAAAAAGTTATGATTGAACTTGCAAAGTCACAAAGCCATCACTGAACAGTAAAAAAAAAAAAAAAGAAGGTAGATGGTGTTACTTGTACTTCTGGGTTTTTTTCTTAAATATTTGAGATCCTCTAAAAAGACAATGGTGACAAACGCATTTCAAATTGGACAGTTGTTTCATACTGTTTCTCACTGGTCTAATGTTAGCAGAAAAATTTTCTGTAGTTCCTCCTTAAATATGTTTTCCAGATCTGATTGGAAATAATTTTGTGCAGAGCAATTTGGCTAAAACGTCTGTCTAATGCTGTTTTGTTTTGTTGTTGTTGTTGTTTTTTTTTTTTTTTTTTTTTTTTTTTTTTTTTTTTTTTTTTTTTTTTTCTTTTTTAAATCCATACCAGGATGTTTTGAATAATTTGGGTTCCTGTGAGTTGGATGAAGATGACCTAATGCTTGACTTGGAGTTCCTGGAAGAGCAACATCACCATCGTTCTGGTAAGTCAGATAAATGTTCTCTTCAGTGAGGTATTGTTATTATGGAAATATAAAGCCAATATGTTCAGTACAATTACTTGGAAATAAAAAGTAGTAATTTTCTTGGAAGGAGGAGAGTGGTATTCATTTTTTAAAGTTATTTCTCAGTGTGTTTGTAATTAATCAGAAAAATGCTGTTTACACAGCACTTGGCCTTCATATGGTCAGTTATGAAATGGAAGTGACTTTAACAGCTACAGAATTTCAGTACCAAGGGCAGATCCATCTGTTTTCCTAAATACTTTGAATGATTGCAGCCTACCTCAGGCACATAACAAAAGAACGTTGGTGGAGTAATTGTGATCACATTTTGTGTGTGCCAGAATAATGTTCTTCAAATAAAGAAGGTTTGGGTTGAAACATGAGTGTAACTTGATGGTTTCTCTCATGGTTGGTTAATGCCTTGTTGCACTGCTTTGATTAATAGCAATAAACTATTGCTATTTACTGTGTTTGCTACTGTTTTATAATAGGATTGAGCAAGCTTAGTTGTGGGACCTGTGATGAGGAATGCTTCATTTCCTTTGGCTGGGGTGTGGGACAGCAGGGCCTTGTCTGTGAATAGAAGCCCTGCTAACTCAGCAGGGTTTGGAGAGTCTTCAAACCTTTGTGGGACTTGTGCTTGATCCCAGGTAGAGTTCTGAGTTTGTACTTGGCTGTGATGCTCTATTCTGACAGTGTTGTGCATTTGGGCACAAGTAATTCTCACCTTCTCTTTTACCTGCTGTTCCCTGATCCCAGTTTCTCCATTCACCCACACAGGTGCCCGTGGTGCACATTCTTGCAGACTCATGTGGAAGTGGGGTTTTGGAGACATGTGCTGGCTGGTGTGAGCCATCTTCAGTTCTGGTCCCTTCTTAGATGCAAACTTAGCAATGGTTACAGATAAACTGCTTGAATTGTGCTCCTTATTGGTATTTTCTGTATATGATTATTTTGTGAACGTATCTGAATTATCTCTATGATAATTCTGTTTAACCATTGTTCCGTGGTTTTTAAACCTGTTTGCATATCTACTTATAGGATGAAACATCTGTTCTGTTTTCTTTGGTAAAGAGTATGGAGGGTTGCAGCAGTAATCATGATCACTAAGCATGATCATAGTTTTCTAAGTTGTTGAAAGCTGGGATACAATAAATGAACTGCCCAGAAAAGGCCCTTTCTAACCCATTCTGAATAGTGCTATGAAGTGTTTACAGAAAGTTAAATGATGGGTAGAGAAATGTGGTTTCAAAAAGCTTCAAAAACAAACATTGCATTTTATAAGAAATCATATGGGCTTCAGACTTACTTATTCCCTGGACTGGTTGGAAATGGATTAACTGGCAGAACAGTTTTCCATAAATAAAATTCCCTAATATGTTGCACTTGGCCTGACCTTTGTTTTCCTTCTTTTTTTACAAATCACAGAATTAACAGTGAAAGAAAAGTTGTGTCCAGTATATGATTGCAAAGATTTTGTAGCAGCTTCTAGAACAGCTAAAATAATAATATCTGAATGACATACTTGATAGAGAAGTAATTGGGATGGAGATGTGATATGACACATAATCTTCCTGCTCTTGGCTCGTTATCCAGAGCAAATGAGATGCTTTTAAAACAGAGATCTGTATTGTCCTCTGAAGAATGGTGACCATTTCTGTTCTGAGCAATAATGTAGAGACACACGCTGCTGTATACACATTGTCTTTAAACACAGATGTGTTTATTTTAGTAATATTTGCTCTCTGGTTTTGTTTGTTTGGTGGTGAATCTAGCTGCAAAAAATTTAGGATTTCCCTAGATGTCACTGTTTTTTTAAGTCATTCACTTGGAAGAAAGATTTGGTAGGATAAAGCCACAGTATGGAGTTGACTCAATTTCACCAAATAAAGCTGATGTCTTTATGTTACATGAGGATCCAACACAAAATGGTTAATGTGGTTGTAAGTCATCATCCTAATTTGCTTTAAGATATTGAGGTAGTATGCTTTATTTTTAGTGATTTAGCATTTGAATAACACTGAAGTGCATAAAAGCCTTGAACTAGATAGTGAAATCTAACACTTTTAACAAATTCCTTTTCTGATTCTTCTGTTAAGTTGTGGCCATCTTCCAGGATTTAAGACTTTTCAACAAAAATTCTTTTCAGTAATTCCATTCTCTGTTTTCACTTCTGGACTTGCTTGTATTTTTTCAAGAGGCATCTCTATTCATACCTAAATAGAATTCTTCTGAAATTCTTCAATTAAATAATATTGCCAAATATTTTGGATGCAATTTTTTCTGGAGGCACCAGAAACAGAAGTGATCAAGTGATCCAATTGACGACGTACTGTTAATTTATTGCAGAGCTTTACACTTTAATACACTCATCAAATTGAAATTGATCGTATTTCTGGGCATGCACATATAAGTTCTTTCAGGTAATTGGGAGGCAGTGTATGTTTTTTAAAAGATTTTTAGTTCTGCCAGCTTCAGAAACAAGGAGACAGCAGATTGCAACGGAGGATGAGCCAGTACTGTTACTGTAGAATATATTATTCTAAAGGGATTTCAGTGAAACCAAAGGACTGTTTAATTCTTCAAGTATGCGACTGCTTGAAAAGTCGATGATTTTCTGTGTTTTTTGCCAGTTGCAGGTTTGTTGAACTCTTTGTAAAGGCTTCTTTAAAATGACGGGCTAGAGAGTTTACCTTTGGCTCGCTTCAGTAAAATTCAGTCAAGGCAATTGCAGACATACAGATTCGTGAGCCACTTTTAGTTAGAACCTCTAACTTCTGTAGAAGGTTCAGCCCTATGTTATGTCAGCTTTACATATTTAATCCATTTTATTGTGGTGTTTGTTTACCTTCCCAACAAATTCCTCACGTTTCTCTAATACTTGCAGGGGATCTGTGTATCTGACATTCCCATGTGTGTCATACTGAAGTCAGCTGAGAGTTTATGCATGTGTTCTTAGCCTGTTATCAAAATAAATGATATTGAGTATAAAAATACTGCGTGAAAGGCTGCTTTTTGAATGGAAACATTAAAATTATGCTCTTCTGGAAGTCAAAGGTATTAGCAGTACTGTAACTATTTGTAGTACAGTAAAAATCCTGTTGATGTTCTACGTATTGATGCTGATGACAGCATTTATTTGGTTAAAGCCATCAGTCGTGGAGCCATATTGCCATTCACTTGTGCCCCATTTGGCTCTTGATAAACAATTCTGTGGGGAATTACTATGGGGAGAAATGTTCCAAGAGAAGGTCTTGTTCAGTATTTTAACAAACAGATGGAAATATGATAAGGTATGACTGGAAAATGATTCAGTTCTTTCTTCAATTGTTACAGAATGATAACTAAGGAATAGCTAGGAATAACTATTCTTTTAAAGACTATAAAAATTTCTAATGACAAATTACATAAATACAAGGGCTAACATCACATTTCTAACTTGAATATCAAAAGTTCTGCCTTGATGAGGAGGTATATGTGTTATTTAGACATAATAATTCTGAATGGTACTGTCCCAGTTCATAAACACTGTTGATGAGCTAATAATTGTCAAATTGAGAAATTCTTTTGAATACCATTAGGAGCTCCAGTTTTTTAGAGATTTGTTAGTTAAGACACAATTTACATTAGTTTCTGCTTTTAGCTGCTGTAGTTTTAAAGAACAGTATTTGTTATTGTAAGGCTGTCTCTGACTTTGTACTGAAGCTTACAATATAATACTAATTTAACAAAATAATTGAATTGTATTGATCTACCACTGTTTTAGTGACCATTTATGAATACAAAATAAGATTGGAAAGATTTCTGGGAGAATTTGCTGTTGAGGAGTTTTCAAAAGGAGCTGCAAGCCAATTGGTAGGAAAGGAGACATTCTGGGAACTGGTGTGCTGTGTTAATTAAAATATAAAGATAGAAAGGAGAAAGAGACGAAGATCTGTTACCTCTTTCATTGTTTGTGGTGGTTTTTATTTATTTTTTTATTACTCCAACTCATTTTTTACTTGTGTTTTTGTTCTGTCCTCTCAGCTTTTCCCTAATGAGCTGATTGCCCTCCAGCAGCATCCTCATGAAATGAGGTTCCTGCAAAAAGGTGCTATAAATCCTTTTGAGTACTAGTGAATTAAATAATATCCCTAACTTTTTCTCTAACCATACAAGAGAAGATAAGGAGATGCCTGCAAACCTCAGGCAGGTGCTTCTGCTTTGGACATAGATGTCTGTGCTTTGCTGGTCTTAGCACAGCTTTAGAAGTCGGGAATTTCCTCATTTCCAGCTTTTTCTTCATGAGTTTATTGCCTTAATTTACTGCTTTTGCTTCTGTTTTAAAGGCTGTATTGTTGAGATAAAGAATGCAACACAGACGCTTTATTATCCCACCTAACACAATTACTTTGAAATTTAATAAAATAATATTTATATAGTACTTGGTGAGTGCAGAGTGCTACTGCATACAAATTCAAAATATTAATCAATGTGATTTGCTGAGAGTTTTGCATACTCTTTTTAAGCTGGAATGCTTAAAATGAGGCATAATATGACATACATGATGAGTCCTAAGGGTGCCTTTTTATTAATCTGAGTAAATTAGACTTTTAAAATATGCTGCAGCTTTGATTTCCGGTTGTAAAATAATGAAGTCAGTGGTTTCTGTAGTGGGAAATCATTGCAGGTTTATAGAAAGTGACAGCATTAATTTAACCTCATTCATTTTTCTTCTCCCTCATGAAACATGATGTATTTGATTCCAAGTATTGATTAGTCAAATGTATGAGGAAGACCTTTATACTCAATGATTCAAGCAGTGGAGAATTTGTTCAGGTAGTGCACATTAATGTGCGTGAGTTGTGTGCTGGTGTCTTCCAATAGCCCATTGAAAACCAAATGGTTTTTTGTGGTTGGTGTTATTAAATCAGGACTGCAATAAATAGTAGCCTTTACTGAAAGTTCACGAAAGCACAGCTGTCCAAGAGCTTTGGTAATTCCTTAAGTGTTTGCCATGGTGGCATAAAAGAGGTGCCCTGTATCCTCCTACAAAGATGTGTGTGTAACTGGGATTTGCAGCCAGTGGTCTGGCTGAAAGTTGGGGGACTGCTCCTGGTGCCGAATATTAAGCACATGCTCCTGTCTCTTCCCCATCAGGCTCCACACTACGCAGTGACTATTCATGGGTGTGAAATTGATTATCTGTGTACCCATACTGGCCTGTGCATCCATCATGTTGCTGCTGGAATGCTTGCTGAATAGTTTTGAATAATGTAGCTTGCTAAAATTTTTAGGAGAGATTTGTCTTCGGCCGGTGCTTTAGCCATCTTGGATTAAATGCCTCAGCCTCTGCTGAAAAGTTGTCACCCAGTGTATACATGAAGCATGTTTCAGAAATGAAATTATTTATCTTATTTGCTGGGGGGAAAAAATGAAATTTTATATGAATATGAAACTTTATAACCCATCAAAATCCATCAGAATATTATTGGCTCTTAAAAAACCAAGCACTTTCAGAGATGGAACACATTTTGATCAAACCTAAGTTTAGACCATGTCTGTAAGAAGCATTTTAAGTGTGTTCTTAATTCTGTGGTAATGCATGTTTTGGTTCTTGCTCAAGGTTTATGAATGAAATGACAGATTACAGCATGGGTTTTGCAGACTGAAGAGAAGGCAGAAAGGGTTTTGAGGTGGACACACAAAAATACTTAGGTAAATGTCAAATTAGAATAATTCATTGTATCAGAATATGGTCTTTTAGTAACATCACTATATTAGATGTTAGCAGCCTCACCAACAAAAGCACAGTGTACTTGTTTTTTAGAAAGCACAAGTCTGGCATTTGTATTGTATGTCTTTTAAATCCAGCTAGCCTGCAGATCAATTGCCATCAGTACCCAGCCGAACTAAACTGTTGGTGTAATGACCCAGAGATATTAATTAGGTAGTTGCTGAGGTATTTTGAATGTGATGAACAAACTGTGTGAAAATGTTGTGGTGAGTTTGGAGTTCCTCATGTGTCTTATTAATTCAATGTATTAATTATTTTTATTAATTTTTTAGTAGGCGGTAAGAGTGCTGAGCTGTGATGAAACTCCTTCGGTCTTTTGGTGGGTTTTTTTTTTGGTGAGGAGTTTGTCAGTGCAAGGAAAGCAAATTTTTCAAAGGTTTTAATTTGCTTTTAAATAGATAATAGGAAAAAAAAAACCCCTAACTATGCATTTTTGTCAAACAGTTGCTTAGAACTACAGCAGAAATTACTTAAGTAATTTGAATGTATTGCTTTGCTCATGAATGTGTTGTTGGCAGCAGATTGTTTCTGTGTTTACAAACAATGGAAACTGGACACTCAGCTCCTTGAGCACTTCTGAAACCATTGTCATTGCCAAATGCCATCTTTAGAGTTTTATGTGTTACAGATCAGGCTAAACTAGAGCAGCATTTCTTTGGATTTCTGTTTGGAATGTGTAATAGCAGTTTGGTTTATACTTAACTATTTTGAACAAAATAAAGATGGTGACAATAAAGTAGTAGAGAACTCTGTGTCTCTGCCAAAGAGTAGGTTTAAAGATTGTTTAGCTAACTAGCATCTTGCTCTGTCACTACAAATTTTGGATAATAAGGTAATAAAAAACTAAGCAGTACTAATAATGAACAAAACAAAAAGTGATATGTGATTTCACAACGTTAATTATACCACGATACAGATATCCTAACACCAGTTAAAAGGGGAAGTTCATATTAGTTTTCAGTTTTTCAAGAGAAAAGGTCTTGCCTGCAATTCCTCCCTCAGACTTCTTGTGGTGAAGGGAGAGCATCATGAGCCACAGCTGTGGCCAGCCTGATTTCACACATTTATCTGAATTCAATTCTTCAAACCCAGCATGGATTTGAAGTATGGAGTGGAAAGTCGCATGCCACTAGTTTCTATATATCTAGAAAAAGTTATAACAGAGGTTTTTTTTATATTTTCAGAATGACCTATTCTACTAAGCTGCACATTTTCCCCTGAAGCATTGTTTAAAAAGTATTGCACAGTAATGGAATAACTTAGGGTGTCCAGGGAATGAAATAAAATTTGACATCTTCTAAGCTCTGCTAACCATGATCTACAGCTTCTGAAAGAGCACTGAGCATGGAGGAATGGGGTTTTTGCAGAGTACAACCTAGGTAAAGTACAACCTCGAACTGCTACCAAATTAACTTTATCCTAAATCTCTTTTAGTGTATTTTAGTGTAAAAGTTGAGTTGTAACCAAGTCTAATTGATGAGCCACAGGAAGCATGTAAGACTAGCTTCTAGCTACACTTTCTTCAGAATATGTTTAAAACATGTTTGGCATATAGATAATGTGCCTGTGCTGTGTGTTTTCAGGGGATCGAGGAAACTACTCAGTTTCCTGAGCAAACTGGTATTTCTAGCTCTTTCTTTTGATGTGAAGAGTGGTGAAGGACTGATATATTCAAATGGTGTGTGTATGTTAGATTCCTGTCTGACTGTTACAAATTTTATTAGTGACATATACTTGTAAATACTACTCAGTTAAGTGGAGCAGTATCACAGAGCATAACATTATAATTTAGATACTAAGAGATTTTTTCATTAATGGACAAGAAGGGCAAAAGAGTATGGTTGTGAACTTCAGGGTCATTAAAGAAAACTTTTGAGTGAGATGCATTTGTATGGTTATCATAGAACAATTCAATTCAGAGTCTGTTTCTCAGTTTCCTGCTCTTTCATAATTACAGTGTGACATTTAGTTACAAGTTCATATTGGTATGCTTAACCATCATTTACTGAAAGAACCAGGACAGTAATTAAATTAGGCAGATTCCCTTTCTTCATTCCTTTGATTTTATACATACATTGAGATGAAACATCATCTTTAATAATATCTGCAGGCAGAAAATAAATGCAATAATAAACATTATGACAAATCAAAGCATAGTGTCCTATTTAAAGCAATTCTACACTTTCAGATGGCAGAGTTTAAGTAGGATGCCAAATGCTGCTTTTCTCTCCTGCTTTGTAAATTTACAAAGATCTGGACTGGATGTTTTGCTAAAATGAAAATGTGATGAGAACTTCAGAGGAATATGGCCTGTCTTCTCACTTTTGTGAGAGATTTAGGGAGTAAGAGAAACTATTATGAGCTTATAATTATTTTACAGAACAACCATAACTCTGTTTATATAAAAAACGATTCCTCCTTCAGTAAAACTTCTGCAGTGATCCTACTTCAAGGTAAGACTGAAACCGGATGTGAGTTAGTGATGGCTTTTGACCTTCTGAAATATTTATCTCTGGGATCATTGTAGCTTCACTCTTAGGTAAAGAAAGAAATCTAGTCTGATAGTTAAAACTTGAGTGTAGTTCTCCTGGGTTGAGCTGGATTCTCTGATGCCAATTTCCAGTGTTACCATGGGCTTGTCACTTAATTTGCTTGTAGTACATAAGTACTACATAAGTACTCCAGTAGTCATGGGGGTTTGGCATTAAAATTGGAGAGATACTCATGATACCAATGGGATGGCGCTGCAGTAATAACTAGAGTCGTTTGAGTCTTTAGAGGCCAATTGTGTTCTGGTTTGTGCCTCCTCATGTGTCATTCCAGGAAGTGGAGCAGACACTGCCATTGCTGTTACTGGTGTATCCCCTACTGTTACTGCTCCTGCTATTTTTTTATTTCCTTATGCAGAAAAATGCCAAACCAAACCACAAATTCCTTTGTATAACAGGAGGAAAAAATATTCCACAGGTCTATCATACTAATCAACTAAAACCTGGGCTCAAATATAAATTACTTTTTAAATCTATCCAAAATCTATCATTACTCAAAAGATTGGGTCAAATCTGCTGTAGTGTTTGAAAATATTAGACAACTTTATTTTGTGTGTCTTTACCTGAACCTCTTGGTGTGAGAGTGCCTGTTGTCCCCCGTCTTTTCATCCCTGTGAGTGTTCTGTCAAAACCTTTATATTGTTTGGATTTTGTTGAATTTTGTTTATGTTTTAACCTCCATCTTCCCCTTGAGGAAGAAGGAATTCAGAAATAATGCTGTGCAGGTAGTAAACCCTGAGGTTTATTGGAGCCTAGGTTCAACTTTAGGACAGGGGATCAATAGTTAGCAAGTCCTTTGGAGGTTGGTTGGTCTCTTCCTGAGACCTGAGAATGTTTTGTCCTCTCGGGGGCTCCTGGAAGGCAGCTGTGCTTTTGGTTTGTATAGGTTTTTTTTTTTTTTTTTCAGTAAGGACACCGTACACCTTTCTTTGCCAAGGGAACAATTTGAGATAAACTCTGAAAGGTAACCTTGAAGAAATTTTCCGGTTGTACCTTCTGTACTTACGTTAGGAATATTTCTTTCATCTGACCCAAAGTGAATAATGACCAGCAACCTCCTTGTAACATTCCAGTTCTCAAAATTCTTTCATGAAACCCTTACTGTAGGGAACAGCTCTACAGTGAAAGTTTATCAAAGCTAAATTTTCCTGCCACTGCTCCAGTAGCTTCATCAAAAGACACAATGCATTCATTCCTTGTGCTTCCTGAGGGTAACATCAGTGTTACGGGGTTTGGGGGCTCTTTTTTTGTGATGTTGTGGTGTCTTTAGGAAATAGAGTCTGTTTCCAAATAAGATTTAAAGGAAAATGTGGTTGCAGTGGGAAGGATTCTGAATGCACTTTTAAGAACAAGAAACAGGTGTTCTGTTGCAGGATGGGTGACACATATATGCATGGATCTGCAAATGGCGAGTCATGAACAAAATGTTATTGCACACTGCAGTGTTACTGAATCTGTTGGTATCCCTATATATTGTTGGTTTTTTGGACAAAGAACTAAGCATTTATGTGTTTGATATTTGAGGAGTTGCTGAACCATACACTAAAAAATTGCTGTGAAAGGTTGATTACTGGAGACACTGGCCCCATTCAGCATCCCTCAGCCCATGGTGCTCTGTGTGTATGTGCTTAAAATAGCCTTTGTATAGATGTCTGTACCTAAGGACTAGCATGTACATAAATGTGAAACACACCTGACAGACCAAAGGCATTCCTCCAAGCTATTTTAGTGTTTAAAATGCTTTAATTCCTTACATCCAGCTTTTGATAGTGATGCTTGTTTGTAACACAGTAACTGCTGTGTCTGGAATGGTGAGAAATGAGAAAGAAATTTGATGGGAAGTGTAGTGCCTTTTGGTTGCAGGATGGATAGATAATGTGCTCATTTTCTCTTTGCTTTCTAAACATTTCCAGCCCTGCAAACACAGTTCACAAATGTCTTAGGGAAAAAGGATTACAGCAATGCCTTTGCAAAGGCTAAGGAAACCAGAGGGGGGCCCTAGGGTCTGAGAAGCTGTTATGAAAAAAAAGGTGCTAGTAAACTTCTTTTTATTATCATAAATTGGTTTTGCTGTCAAAAGCCCAGGCATCATGGTTAACCTGTTGAAGATCTTCCTGACTTGACCAATTTTTCACTCACAGAGGTTTATCTTCATAATAAAAGCAATTTAATATAAAAATATACCTACTTGGAGGTTGAAAAGTAGAAGCAGATAAAATGAAAGCACAGGTGTGTTGTAATATTATGTTTGTGCTTTTTCCCGAAGCTGTTGATTTCACAGAAAATAGTTTTGACAAGTCTCGTATTTCTAATACATTTTCCTCTTTAATAAAACGTGATATAACTCTATTTCTAAGGTTCAATTTCATTGTTTTCTTCCCTACTTAATTTTTAATTTGTTTGACTCATTTGGAGATTTTTGCAGGATTGGGGGTTCAGGAAAAAGTATTCTTTGTGCTCCTTAATGCAACATTACTGGTGTGATGTACCTGTAAATTACGGGGTTTAAGTTAGAATGACATAAATACATTACTTAACCGTCTTATTGTCAGCGTGTGCTGGATTAAATACAAATAGCTCCTGGTTCTGAGCATATTCAGTGAAACCCCTCAGTTTGCAAATAGAGCAGACTTGTATTCACAGATGGGCTGTGCAGAGCTGTTTGGATTTACATGGAGAAACTGTTGGCTGAGTCATTGAGCATCTGGAAGGGGTTGGTTTGGCTGTGGGATGAGGCTGACTTGGCAAAAGCCATCGCCTTGTACCGAAATTTTGTGGAAACCCACACTGTGATCATCTGACACTGAGGTAACACAGGTAGTAAAGAGTAGGGGTAGGCAGAAAAGGGAAAAGAAATTAATGGATGTAAGAAGGAAAACTGGTATGGAAAAATCTCACTTTTAGCTTCTGGGAAAAATAACATGTTTTGGAATGAATTTTCTCTAAATTTCATTCAGAATGATATATGACAAGCAGCTCAAAAGAATTTTTCAAACTCTCCCAGAAGTAGTATTCTGTCCCTCTCTTCTGAAAAGAAATCAAGAGGTTGAGGGAAACCCAGGTGGTTTGTGTTTTTCAGGCTGCAGGGGCCATGAGCAGGGGCTCCCCGGAACACGTGTTCCACCTGCGCTTGCTGCTCCCCCTCATCTCCAGGGCAAACACAGAGGAAGGAGTGATGGAGACCTGTGTTAGCTGGTACATCTAGTTTCACAGCAGCCTGCTCTCTTATCCCATCTGCAGGAAAAACTCTTGAGGATCTCTTCCCTTGGAATATAGGAATAATGAGCTGTTGAATCAGCTCGGTTGGTATGTGCCAGATGAGTTGCAAAGGATACGCAGCAAGGCCAGAGGAGATGACAGGAGCGACTGCACTTTCTTCCAGTGGGGGAATTGATATTTCCCATGTTTTAAAATTGTAGGTAAAGAAAGACACTTCCAGTTGTGTCACTTTCTTCTTAACTAGAAGCGAGGTTGTTTTCTTTCCCCTTCACATTTAACACATCTTTTACTCTCTTACCTGCCAGGCTTTTTGTACTTTCCCAAAATATGCAGGAGCCTGTGTTACCTTAGATGGCACTTGGATTTGTTATGATTACAGCTTTATAAAATCAGTTACTACTTTTGCAAATTCAGCTCATTTTGGAGTTGTCGTGCAAAAAAAAGCCCATTACTTTTTCATCTTTAGTCCTTCTCTTGACCTAATTCTATTTGCTTTCTGTTAAAGAATTGTGGTTTGATAGGCTTTTTTCTACTGTACATTCTTGTCCAAATCTCATATTGAGGAATGGGATGCAGACAGGCTCTATAATTTGAATATTTTTAACCTCTGATTAGTTCTTGATTTCAGTTAAGTTTATTCAGGTAACAGTAATATTCGAAACTGTAGGTCAGAGATGGTCAGTTTTGCTTGCTTTCAGGCCTAGACGTCCAGACAGCTGAGATAAGTTTTGATAGATTTTTATATCTTTAATAATGAAGAATTCTGTCTCCCAATAGACTGTAAATGTAAAATAGAATTACCATGATTATTTAATAATGCTAGTTGTATTTATAAATTGCAGTTTAGGCATTCTGGAGTCATCAGAAGTCCTTGGAGATTAGAATACTTTCTAATTACCTGTGGGAATAAATTGTCCCTATACTTACTGCTGCAGAAACATATTTGAAATTCTGATGTTTCCATCAGGGCTTAGGGTCATCGCATTTACTGTTCTGTTCAACTTCCTATCCATATGAAGGATGATTCAGCATGTTTTACATTTACCACTTATCTCTTTGATCTATATTTTTAGAGTTCATTATAGATTCAAATTTATTCTATGTCTTCACTCATTTGTATAAATGCATGTTCTCTACTTTTGGGGAAAAACATTACTAGTGTATCAACAATTTCTAAAAAACTCAATTTTTTCCCTTGGGAAACAGGAATTTTTTTGGTGCTTCAGGAATTTGCTGTGAGAACATCTCAGTGGAGAAATAAGAGTATTTGTAGCCTAAGGCACATAGCTAGCTCCACTGAAGAAAGGGGGATCATAGACTTCAGATTTAAGCTCATTCATAAGTGACCTCAGTCTTTGGAGCCTGGACTTAGTGCATCCAGTGCCTCCTGTGAGACTGATATTTTTTAATAGCTACTCAGTTTCTGTCATTCGTCTTAAACACAATTATGCTGTGGCTAAAAGTAAATGTGAATACAGTATTGGTAACATATGGTAAAAGAATCAACTGTGTAGGAAATTCGTAGTTATAGCTAATGTATGGACTGATTTATTAGCAACAGCAGTGTAGTTTAGAGGAAGAAAAAAATCATATAGTGGATATTGATTACTTTTCTGAAAAATAAATTTGGGGATGCCGTGTCTGTTTAATTTCAAGTGTTTTCTAGGAATGGATATGAAAGAAAGAGATTTGAAGGTAGCACAATATTTTCTATTTATACTGCAAGGAAAATTAGAATTGGTAGCAAAGCACAGGGTGCTTCTTTAAATGAAAATGTTAATATCTTTTTGGAAAAAACAGCCTTCAGAAAGTACTCTTCCCTAGTGAGCATTAGTCCATGCAAAGTCTTCTGTTTTCCCAAAACAATGAGGACATAATTTCTGACTATTTCTTAATCATCCAAGCAGTGTAGAAATAGGTAGTAAGAAGGCTTTATTACTAACAAAAATTTTTATTAAACAGATTTATTTTTTTGTAAGACTTGGTACACTCAATAGTCTGATCAGACCTTGGAAGCAATTACGAGGAGGAGAAAGAGAACACATAGCAAAAAATAACTTATTCAAGGTTAATTTAGATGAGGTTAATTTAAAATCTCAGCATGCCTTTTAACCCACTATAGCCCTGTTTAGAAGTGATGTGAGACTGGTTCCTTAATATAAAGTAGAAAGAGATAGGAAGCCAGTTGGTTGATCTTAAAATAATTTTGTTCTCTTGCATAAATATGATGCCTTGATATTTTCTGTCTATCAGAAGAAATTATTGGGGGTCTATGTTACTTATTGTTGTGGGTAATTTTCACTGTCAGCCTAACAAGTTGAATGGTCTGGGTCTAACTTTTTCTTTCCTGGCAGCCTTGATCACATATGTAGGTTCCTAAAAAAAACTACAGGAATAAATAAAATAATAAATCTCAATAGGGGATTCTTAATGAGGATATTTGATTTTCTTACTTAACCAAAGACCATAATCTCACAGTTTCATTTCTGATTTTTGTATCTTGGGCATGTATTTTCCAATAGACTTGCCCAGTAGGTGACTAAAATTGCTCTCCTGTCTTCCACACAAGATTTTTTGAGCACAGGATTTTTATAAGCTTTTCCATCTCTGACGTGATATAATACTAACATCTAGAATATTCCCACTGGGAAAAATTAGTCAAAACACAGGGAAAGACTTGGAGGTAAGTTTTTAAGATTTTGTGTGTTGTGGAATCAAATCACAATTTTGGGAAAAGCAGTTTTGTCTCAACAAGCAGAGGCTAAATCTACTGTGTTTTGATGGCATATTAGCTCCTGAGTAGGAGCTAATATGCCATTGTAGTCAGACAATGCAGTCTGTGTCATTAAGTGATTTAACCTCTACTCCTTACCCTGCTGTTCAGGTACCAAGTAATCAAATAATTTATTGAGGTGTTGTGCACTGATTAAAGTGGTTTCATGGAGTTATGGAGCACTGACAGTTCAAGTATAAGGTGTTATGATTTGATAAAAATCATAATGCTGTCTATATTTTCTTTATCTGATACAGTGCATGCATACAGTAAGTAGGATATGCATGGATTCAGAAATAAAGGAGGTTAGGTGCAGACTGCTTACAGGAAGGAGTTGGTCTATGAAGCCATTGTCCTTTAGGTTGTTCATAATGTGGTGAGCTGTAATTTCTCATGTGCTGGTGCAGCAGAATCTTGGCCTTCTGCTTTTTCATGATCTCAGTAGTTTTAGTGGTTTGGTTTTGCTTTTCTTCCTTCTTGCTATTCAGTTTTTTTTATCTGTGTAGCATAACTGTCCAGATTGCAAGAATAAGCTAATAACATTTCCTGCATTTAGTGTACCCAAGTATTTTAAAGTAATAGCCAGTGTGCTGTCTGAGCTGAGGATAGGATTTAGAAACATTTATCTGTTTGTTTGGGGTTTTTTTTAGTTTTTCACCTTAGGATTTAATGTATTAGCTTAAACAGTTGTAATTGCTATTACCATAGGAAGTACTATAATGGGTATTACAGTGTATTCATTGTACTAGCTTTGGACTATTTTCTGTAAGATTTTTCAAACCCTTTTCGTAAACTGGTGCTCATTCTGAAAAATTACCATGTACTATCTGTGAAGATTTAATCATGTTTGTGTGACGTAATATGAGAAAAACAGGACTTCTTGCATGCTGAAAATACTTTAAACTCCTTGTTTATTTTCTTAATTCTTGAGGTTGCAGCCACACAATGCTGCTGAGTCATTACTGATTATTACTTCCACAGTTTGTTACTTGCAAATGGAAAGAAGCTGTCAGCTATTCTGGAGGTGACAAAGCAGATGTTATAAAAAGAGAATGCTCATGGACAGTGGAAAAGTTACCTAGAGTTTCCAGTGAAGAGTAACAGTGAATTTCAGTCACCTTCAAGGAGCAATTTGGGTCTTTCTGTTAATGTAGCAAATGACATTTTGTGGTTGTGATCTGTGGACCTCTTCATGCCCTGTAGCACTTTCTCAGTATTTAGGGAATAGTTTGGAAGAGAATGTAATGTTCAATATGTTATTTTCGTTAGACTGGTTTTTTTTCAGCATTTTTGGTAAAAGAAAGCATTGCTAACTTGTGGATGTTATTGGCTTTCGGAACAGCAACAAATGTTTTCTGTAGTCCCTATAATCTTACAAACAGATTTACTTCAAATAAATGTTTGTGTTAGGAACTTGATTTCAGTTTCCAGATGAGTGGAGAACTTTGCTTTGCTTTTGAAAATAACCCTAGGAAATTGCTTGGTAAAGATGTAATTTTGATCCAGTTAAAAAATGCAAACCAGCTTAATTATGTTATTCTTTCAGACTGTCTTCCATTGTGTTTTATGATGTTAGAGTTGGTTCAGCTCCAGTGAAACTGGGGAGGATCAAGGATAACCTTAATTTCAAAGACTCGGATCTTCTAGTGTAGACTTGTTAGCTTCCTTAGAGATGTAGGTATGTTTGAAATGCTAAAACAAATTAAAAGATACTTGTGAGGGTTAATTAAATCAAGGACCGTTATTTTAAATATGTGACTATTGATTCAGATGGAAGAATTTACTACAGGGACTTCGGGGGGAGTGACATTTGGGCAATGATCCTTTTCTCATTTACACCCAGTAGGGAACTGTCTGGTAATGAATGTGAGATCTCGTGTATCTTTCACCTGGTTCAGAGGAATTCTAGCAGAGGGGTCTAACACTCAGTGCTATTGTGCAGATGTGTGCATTCTCTGCAGCACTTCTGGTGCAGAAGTCAATAATTAGGCTGTCACAAAAATGTTGCGGGTTTGCATTGTTTGATTTCTGAGTTTTGAGACGGAAAAAAGGAAAGAGTCTGTAAGAAGGGGAGAAATATTTTTGTTTGTTTTGATTTTTTTTAAATATACTATGTACAGATAAAAGCTATGTAAACATTAACAAAGAATGAGCATATTTTTAAACTAGTTTTACTGTATAAATAACCTAAATTAAACCATCACTAACTTCGCGCTTGCATTAGTATTTTTTATCCTGAACAGCTTTTTTTAGGGAATATTTTATGGCCTTCCCAGAAGCTTTAATGAAATTACAAATGTACTGTGGGCAAGCAAAAATAAATCATACAGTGTTCAGGAAAAGCGTGTAGTCTCACTTCGGGAAATTTGTTCTGCTTCTGTCTGTGCCACAGGTTTTCTTGTATAATTCTTTACAAGATAGTCATCCCATCAGTATTTATCTCTCACATAAGGATCCTTTTGGAATGCATTCTTTTTTTCATAGGTGTTCATATACTTCGATTTCAAGTGCTATAATGTATACTGAAATTTAATAACTTGCAGTAAGTGTTTTGCAAATAAGATTCTGATACCGACTGGATTGTTTGAGGAATTTCTTGTTACACCTTCTTTTGCTGTAATTTTGCAAGTGATGTTTATTCTTAACAAAAGAGAAAGTAAATAGCTTTCAAATTGACAGTGATGAAACAAACTGCTCCGCAGGGAGCTTGGAGTCTTGATTGATAGTGAATAGAAGCAAACAGGAGATTGTGATGTGGAGTATCAGAATGAGGAGCATCAAGTGCTGTATCCTCAGGCTGTGATAAGGAGTCTGTACTGAGGAAGGGGCTGATCCATGTCATTCTGTCTTTGGTAGATCTATAGGTGTGCTCTCATCATACATATCCTACCAATATGTGAAGCGTATTTCGTTCACAAATATGTTTTCTGTACATGCATTCGTATTTTAACTGAAGCTCTGCATCCTGAAGGATCTTTAAATATTTTATTTCAAAGTAACATTTGAATTGCATTGCAATCAATATTAATGGAATTATCTCACTAATTGTATTCTTGGTTTAAAACCCAATTTGGAAAACAAACTAAAACAATGCAAAAATACTGCAAACCACCTGAACCATTTTTCTGTAAACTATACTTAGCAGTATGCTCTATACCAAATCATAGATGGGATTGTTTTGTGACTTTGTGAATCCTGTGGGTGTACGACCTTCTCTGTACTGTTTTCTGGTATCCACTAGTATTGAGATTTTAGATGCTTCTAGTGTAGAACTTACTAATTATGATATGCTAACATCTGTTTTTTTGCAGAAGTGGAGAAAGGCTTTCTTTCAAAATGAGATGGCGAAATTTTGAAAGAACACATAATTGACCATCCGTACTTGTGTGAAAATATTTTGACATCTTCCATCCAGGCAATGAACACAGATTTTATGAGCCAATATGAATCACTTCAGTTCTGGAAGAAAACCCAGTAGTTTGGCTTATGTTAATGAACTAAGCATCTGTCTTTTTATGCTGTAACTGTGAAAAGGCACAGTATGATCTTGTTTGGTATTGGGACAGGGAATTAGTGCTTTGTTGAAGAAACAACCCATCCCCAAGACACAGGTGTCTCCTGCTCTTCCACTGCTTCCTCATCTAAATGCTGGTCAGGCCTGCCTGATGCAGTGTATGTTGTGGTGGGGAGGTTGCTGCCCAGAATACCATGCCTGAAAAACGATCAGTTAAATGCAGTCATATCAATTTACAGGCAAATTGCTGGTAATTGTTTTTGTAAGTTTCAAATATCATTACCCAACAGAAATCATTGGAGGAATGGTATGGTTTTTATACATAGTTCAGCATCATGGGGAGATCATTTTAATGCATTACTCTTGGAGGAGTCTTAGTTTCCTCACTGTGTCATGGGCTTCAGTCAGGAAAGCTGACGTTCAAAGTGCCTACTGAATGTTTTCTGAGCCTCAGGTTGAAGAACCAAATGTGTTTGTTTAAAATATAAACCAATTATTCCTGAGTTATACTGATCACCATAGTAACCTACATTCGTTGTATTTTGTATGAAGTAATTTAAAGCCACTTAGCTGGGAGAAATAAGTGGTGTCAATTATTGATACATGAATGTAGCCTAATTATATTAATGTGAAACATTTTTGTAGGATGAATATTTGTTCATGTACTGGAGTTTCATGTCGTTGTCATAATTAGTGTCAGTAATTTATGTGAACTGGAATTCTGAGAGATTCCTGGTTTTGGATTTTTTTTCCTTGTTTCTTTCTCCTCTGTGTACCTCTTACCCACTGAATATAACCATGTGTTACATTCAGCATTTTAAAATTATTTCAGTTAATTATTTTGCTTGCAAATACGACTGGATTGTATTTGAGAAGTACCAGATGCCGATTAGATTCTGTGGTAAAGCTGTAGTCACATACATACAGTTGTGTATCTACAGAATGTCACCTCTATTATTTGTCTTTAATTTACTTTCCCAACAATACGTTATTGGTGTGATCTTGTGAAGAGTCTCGAAGTTGCTGGGAAAGTTTACTTGATCCTGATTTTTAATGTTTTTTTTTTTGTTATATACTTGATTAATCAAACTGTTGCTTATTTGTTTAATTAATTAAATGCAGCGATGTTTGAAGGCTCAAAAAGCAATGAAGTAAACAGTCTATAATTGACTGAAATGGGAATTCCATTTGAAGAACTGCTGGAGAATCAAGTTCACTATGTAATCTTAAAATGCAGAATGCTTTTGTTGTTTATGTATGCAGCTCCTGTTCATTATGCTGAAATTGAGCTGAAAATTGTTTTCTTTTGCTGCCATTAATTTTAGTTTTTAAATTCAAAGCAAATTAAGTTGCTAACTTCAGCAGCTATTGAGATGACTTCCTAAAATATGAGATAAACTCAGTCTCCAGCTATGTCTAACAAGCCTCATTTTGCTGGGTTGTTTCCAAATACCTGCAGTGAAAGCCAAGGTATTTGAAAAAGAATTTGTCATTATTGCTCCAACTAGTATAAACTTTCCATTGCCAGCAGTAGGCAAATAACCCTCAAGCTTTACTGTTGAAATTTTATATGCCAGTTTTACCTCTTTCACTGCAAATCACTTCACCAGCAGCATTCAGATCACCTAGTAGAGTTGGATAGCGCAGAAGTTACAGATGGGAAGAGCTAATTACCTCATCTGGCACATTTGTTTTTGTTGGTTTTTGTTTGTTTTTCTTCTTTCTTTTTTCTGCCAGCACAGGATTTTTCCTACAGTGTGTTGCCTATCAGGTTTCCTTTTTCTTAGTTAATGAAACTGCAGCCAGTTGCCTTGAGAGTTTTCCCTGTTCTGTTGTTTTTCTTATTTTGATTTTTATCTAGCATTCATAGATCTAAGTGATGTGCTAATCAACTGATAGTTGAAACCTCATTGTAAAAGAGATTGAGTTCAGTCTCTTAATACACACAGAGCTAAAAATACAGGCAATTACCACATTATATTTGTTTTCATTCATAATTTCCATGAAAAAAATACGATTTCTTCATTGTGGTAAGGAAAATGCCCAGGTAAATACAATCTTGTTCAGTAAGTTAGCTTCTGTTGCATATTCTTACTCTAATCTGCTCACTTTCTGACAAAACTGAGTATCTAGACTTGTACATTGCATTTGATCTTTTAAATCATTAGTAGAAGAAAGAGTATAAAAAGGAAGAAGTCAACTGTTTTTCTCTTCTTGGTCCTAATCAACAGGTTTTTCAATCAACAGAACTCTGAGTTGCTTTAGATTTTATTAGCAATGGTTCATTAGCCTAAAAAGAAACCCAGAGGCCATGTTAAGCATTCTGATATTGCCATGAGGGAAATGAAAAGGTATGGTAATAAATGGAACATAGTTGCTCTGGAATCATTTTGAGAATAAATGCAGGGCGTTGTGAGACTCTCTCTCACAGAGTCATGCTGGGATGATGTTTTCAGTGAATACATACACCAGTCCCCAAAATTATACATATATTCTTGTGTCTGAAGCTCTCAAAGAAGGCAAATGATTTCACTTTGGTCAGCTGAAGTTGCACTTGCACTTTCAGATCTGCACTTGAACTTTCAGATCTGCAGATCATATTTGTTTGTCTGTGTTTGACCATCTGTGAATGTTTACAAGGTGTCGAAATGTGAGCTTGAATAGTACCAATTTCAGTAGATTGATTTTGGTGCTCATGTCACTCTTAAAAGGTAACTTGTTCTTCTCAGCCTGGGTGTCATTAAATGAAGTGTGTTTCCTAAAGTGTTCTGTGTTTTCATGGAAAACAAATAACAACAGGACTTGGTTCAGTTCTCAGTTTTTTCATGTGAGGGTTGAAGAAAAGCTTAAAATCCTGAACATGCTGTGACTGAGGACATCCTGGAAGAGTGTATTAAAGGTAGTGAGCACTCTTGCAGGGTTAAAGGTGAAGATGTGTAGGCATGTCAGGATCACACATTCCTCAGCAGAAACTCACTAAGCACTTGGACAGTGCACTCAGGTGGGTGGTGTGATTCTTAGTGTTGCCCTTTCCAGAGCCAGGAGTTGGACTTGATAATCCTCCTGAGCTCTTTCCAACTCAGGATATTCTGTGAAATAATCTTTGTTTCTTTACCATAATCCTTAGCATCTTCTGTTTGGTGTCAGTTGCTCTGAACGAATACAACTGCTATGAAATAATAAAATTATGATCTTTTGAAATAAGAAAGAACTCCCTCTGTTTTACATGTTTCTCTTTATACAATCTTTGTTGTAAAAGAGAACTGGGATGCAGCTTAAGGGCTTGCATTGACAACTGGAGTGGGAACAAGCTAAATTTTACCAAACAATGAAGTAAAATTCCTTTCAGATTATCCAGAGCAACAGAGTTGAAGCTTTTGACTGCTTATGCAAAGCTTTTAGTGACAGAAGACTAAAGTTTTATCTGAGGCTCTATCATACTGCTGTGTATGATAAATTGTACCAGCTAGAATATTCATTTAGAAACTGGAGGAGCATAACTGCTGTCATAGGTGGACATACAGTTACCTCAGTGTAACAGTGCCCCTCTGCTTTATTTTAAATTAACTGATGCTTCTGTTGTTGAAGCTCTTTTCATATATAAGTGTCAGCACAGTTTTATCCTTTCCTCCTTAGCAAAATAGGTTGTGACACCTTTTAATAAACTGCCTGAACAGCGCACTGTGGGTTGATTCTTGTGGTGTTCAGCTCTCCAGAGTCACTCAGTTTGAACTCTAAAAGCAGGCTCAACCATCTAAGACTCTGTAATAGTCTCTGAAAACTTCAGAGCAGCTGGAAAATGAGTGATGTATTTCCACTATGTGCAGCATAAATGACGTTATGACAATGTTCAGTTGTTTGAGTGAGTACTCAATAGAGCCTCAGAGGCATTGAGGGACGAGCTCTGGGGGTGTGTGGTCAGCTGCAGGTAGCTGCTTCTGTCGTGCCTGTCTCCATGAGGTGTCTTCGTAGGCTTTGTTACAGTGCCTTCAATTGGCAGGATGAGTGCGGAGGACGCCAGTTGAATTGGGAGGAGGAAGAAAGTCTCCAAACACTTCCATCTATGACAGTGTCTGTCAGAGAACATGAAAGACTATTCCTGTGGTGCTTAATTAAGCCTTGGGTCTTTGTTATGAAAACAGCAAACAATTAATTAATGATTAAAATTACCTGTGTGTCCTTTGTGTAATGATTTATGTACATAATTAATGCTGTAGCATTTTAAGGTGTTAGCCGTCCTTTACAGAACTGCGTAATAAATGGTGGCTTCAGAGGGTGTTACTTAAAATTCAAATTAACATTTACTTCAAAAAATTCTCAGTGCTAAGAGGATAACAAGAAGCAGAGTAAGCCCCCCCTGCTAATTTCCTATGTGTGTATAGAGACATCAGTCTTTCACAGGGGCTACATTATTATACCTGCTCTAACTAGCTAGACCGGCTCTTGTTGGTTGTAGGAAGAGGATTTCAACTGCATGTGTTCCCAGGCTACCAAAATGACTGATCAGACCCTGTTGGCCTACAGGTATGGGTACTGATGGACTGTTGAAATCACACTGAAGTCCAGCATCCGAAGAGAGTGAGCTGTATTTCGTACTTGTTAAAACTTTTGGGTCTCTTAAAGCTGGGTTCAGTTAAGCCCTACAAGCCTCAGCAAAGCAACATGCACGTCTGTGTTAAAAAGCTGTGCCTTAGCTTTACTTTTGCACACAATGGACAAAATGGGAGGCTGAAATTCAAAAAATGTGTGCACATTATTACATGTAGCTACTCACAGGAGTTTTGCTGTATTGGTGGTGGATTTAGGAATGATGGTCTTTTTTGTTGTGTCCAGCCTCTTCATGTGCACTCCAGTTTTGTCTGAAGAAGGTTATTTCAAGGTTCACTCAAAATGCATGTCTAGTTTAGCTGTGATACCTTGTATGCTTAACTACTTTTACAAATCCTTAAGCTTAAAATAGTATTTCAAAACAGTTTATTACTATACAGAGGAATATACTTTTATGCTCCTGCAAATACAGTTCCAACTATGAACATTGATTAGAAAATGAAGGTCTAAAGGAAAGCTGTGAATCAGTGGCTGTAAAATGCTTAAATTGAAAATGTGAATTAAGGAAGAAGCAATTCACTGACTATAAAGTGCTGAAACACCAGAATTAAGACCACAAGGAAAAGTTACTAGAGAAGTAAGGCTTTGGTAGAAATTGGTAATTTTAAATTATTTTATTTCTCACCCTACCTATGATTGTAGTCTAGCTACATTTGGGATACTAAGGCGTTAGATATAAATAATTCAGTAAAGAGGTGATAATTCATTTCATAAAAATTGATTTGTAAGTACAGGGAATTCCTATATATAGAAATCATTATAAAAAGGCCAGAATGACATGGTAACCTGGGAGTTTCTGTTCTGGATTAGAACTATGTCTGTCCTCATTCATTCTCCTGTCTTTACCTGTGAGATTAGCAACCCAGAAGAGAAACTCATCTTTTTGTAGAAAAGATCTTGCAGAACTTAATGTATTTCTGTTATAATATGGCATATGCTCAAAACATTTTTTCCTCAAAACCACAAAGAAAATAACAACACAAAATGGCAAATTCATCTCTTGTATAACTTTCTGTACCCTGATAGTATTCTTAACCATTAGGGAAAATCAGTTCAGCTTGATCAGTTCTGATATATGGCAGAATGTATAGAAATAGTATTTTATCCTTCTGCATCCTCATTTCCATGTCCCATCTAGCCCTTCCACCAAAATTGTTTTTCCTGTGTATCTGATGCCAGTGAATTCCAAAACCTGTTGATGGGACAGTTTGTGGTCCTGAGCTGTGACCTTGGACACAAAAGGTGTGTTGTAGGCAGAATAATTCTGATAGTGTTTATTTGCTTACATGTCAGTAAATTTGATGTTTACCTACGTCTTATATAATTATTTTACAATCTTACATGACACTGGTAATTTCAGCAGTAATTAGAAGCTCAGGTGGTTAGAAGGTAATTACATCTACAGAGACTGTGTTTTCACATGTTTAGCAGTCTACCTAGCAAGCCACAGCAATGAAAACAAAAAACAAAAAAAAATATTTTGTCTAGGGCAATTACAGATTTACTCCTATCACTGTAAAATCAACACAAGGTGCTGAGAATTTGAATGGTAATCCCTCTCTGTCCAAGACCTGATTAATGAAGGTTAATCAGATTCTTAAACAGCAAATCCTTCTACAAAGTGTGCCTCTGCCATTGTTCCCATTAAATATCAGGGTCACGGCCCTGCTTATTCCTTTGCATAAGACCTCCCTGTGGGGTATTTTTACAGTGTAAGGTCTTCATGGTACACGCACTCCCTGTACCAGGAAGGCAATGGTCTGTGTCCGAAGTCCATAAGAAATTCAGACGTTGAAAAGATTTGAAAAGCAGTTGACATTTGAGGTGTGATTCTGTTTTTTCTCTTAGTGAACTAAAGTGCTTTTTGACATTAGCAGTAACTTTGCTCATCAGATACTCTGTCAGGATGAAGATCTTAGAGTGCAGGGCTCTAACCCAGCACTTGGAACCTTCTTCCCTCCTAGAGCAGCACTGCAGTGTGTGGTGGGGCCATAGACCCTTTCAGTCCTCCTCGTCTTCTGGGATTTCTGCTGGGATAAGTCTGGAGCAGTACAGTGCTGCACCAGGAATGTATCTGGTAGTGTTGAAATCCCTAAACTACAGGGGTTTTTGTTTTGTTTTGGGTTTTTGTTTGGGGTTCTTTTTTTAGTGTGAGTAAACTAACACTTTTGAGTCGCTGTGGGAGAACCTGAATAAATACACTGTTCTTAAAAAAGGAAAAAAATACTCAGTTTCTGAGTAAAAGTGATACTTATTTTGTATTAAGCCCTTTAGAAACAAAACAAAAAGTTTCTTTTTCCATGCCTTGTATTGGCTAGCAAATCAGGCGGGGTGTAAATGTTTTTCTGCCTTTCCTTCCATTGGGTCCGCAAACAAAAACTTTTGTTGAGATTTCAAGGCAAGAAGCTGGAGGCTGGAAGGCAGTACTAATGCTGAAGTTTCTTGAATCATGGTTAGTTGAGACATTTACTGTGGAGCCTATCAAGGGAATCCTTTCACATCAGTTCATAATTTTTTCAGTTTTACTTGTACTTGTTTAGAAGACATTGTGTAAATACTGGTCTGTGTTACCCAAAAATTCCAACAAGATGGCAGTGTTTTTCCATCTTTCAAAGGCATGTCACTGAGGTTTTACTGAGTGCCCTCAGTGATGCTTGTGACCATATTGCTTTTAGTAGTAGTAGTTTCTTGGCCCTCAAACTTGTGATGTTTCATTGTCTTGTGAGAAAGTATAAAACCCCAAATGGTTGTTACTTCCTTTGCTTTCAATGTGTCATCAAGGCAGAACCTGGAGATTACCTAAATGCATTTCTCTGTGCTAAATTTTTTTTTTTTTTTGATTAGTTAGTTTAGAAATATTTCTTTGTTCTCTTTATATTAATGGCAAGTTAGATATTCCACAGCCCAGGAAGAGAGAGCAAAGCTCAATGTGTGTTGTGATTGACTGTACAGTCTCTATACGTCAGCAGGACCTCATGGATGCTTATGAGACACAGCAGGCTCCACATCTTTGTGTTAGTCTTGAATTGAGGTGTGGGAGGCTCCTACTGAGAACAGCTACTGGGCACATCAGCTGTATCCTGGACTACACATAAGGTTTTAATTTGGTTACACACTGTATACACCTTTTCACTGCAGATTTGTTGGGTTTTTTGTTGTTCAGAGGCATAACTGGGTGATTTTAATTTATACCTGTTTCTGAACAAAGAAATTGAAGTAGAGATTATATCAACTGTCAGTTTCTTTCTGGTTTGCTAACTCCTAGTTTGCTAACAGTCCTCTTGCTCTCAACTGCAATACAAGCTACTTTCCTCTGTGTTCTTCAGAGCTATGCCAACAGAAGAAACACAAACGGTAACATAAGTGTGACCCCCAGAACTGGTAGAAACTTCCTGCCCCATAGGTTTTAGCTGCTAACTCTGACACTGAGCTGAGGGCTCTTAGTATTGGCTGCTAGAGCTAGAAATCCTGACTTATACCATCCTGAAAAGACACCATTTGTCGGCTGTGTTTTTTTCTAATAGTTTACATTAGTTATCTAAGAAGGAAAGTTTCTTGTCTCCCACAGTAAATGTGTGTCTTTGAGATATCCATGGTTAGCCTTGATCCCATAGTTGTCCTGACTCCTCTCTAACTTGGTTTTCAGTCTTTAGCTACTTGTTACTTGAATTCCAAGGGATTGAGGAGGAATGCTGGCCCTTCTGTCATTCTTGACCTTTCTTGTGCGATGGAGGGGCTACATATATCCTATGTGAAGCTGCAGTGAATCCATACCTTACTGTGCAATCTTCACTTCCTGCTCTGTTAGAAGAAACCATGGCTATGTAAAGTAATCTTTGTTTCATATTTTATGTTCTGACATCATTAATACTGACAGTACTGCTCTGGGAATCATTTAGTTAGGTTAAACAGTCTTTCTGCTGTCTCAGCATTGACAAGTTGCAAAATTTTTAATGATTACTTAATGTTACAAACACATTTCAGTAACAAATCCATTAGCAGATCTAAAAATTAAAAGAGATGCTTGGAATTCAGAGGTAGGATCAATCTAAAATTTTAATGTATTGTTCTTTCATAGCATTTTCATCTGTGGATAGCAATTCTGTACATAATCATTGCCATCCACAGTGCTGGAACACTGGTACAGAGGCTGACAGGAAGATGTTATCAAATGAACCCTTGGTCATTTGTTTAATCCCAGGGGACTGTAGGTATCTCATAACAGTCTTTTATCCTTTATGTTCTTAGACTAGGCAGTACCTCTGACACCAAAGCCAGTAAAGACATAGTGACTATATGAAGAAAAAGTAAAAGCATACAGTGAGACATCTTTGCTGAGTAGAAAATGCATTGCCTGCTTTTTAAATCTAAATGGGTGCTTTAGCACATTTTATGCATGACTTCTCACATCAGAGTACAGAAATTACTCTTTCAAATGCAATAAAGATAATTTAGATAGCTGATTTCCCAGCTTTTTTATGCTGTTGAGTGTATAAAGCATCTAACTGGTTCAAATGCCACTGGTGGATACAAATGAACGATATAGGACAATTATAAGAGGTGTTTTTAAGGAAGATGGTGTGTTAAGTGTGTTTCCATCACCTTTTGGATCTTTATATTTTGAATACTTTTGTAGATTAACTGCAGTACATTACATTTATATTTAAGATTTTATCAGAAGTGAAGTTTCATTTTGATTAATACATATGATATTTAAAATATTGGTTGACTTCCAAATAATTCTTGTTTTTAAATTTGAGAGCTTCTAACAAATGTCAAGTGTTAATCTTAGGCCTGCTCTTAAATTCTAATCAGCTAAGAGCATAATTGTTCAGTGAAGTAAATTATCTTCTTAAATGCAGTGGCTGCTTAGAGAACTGGTGGGAAGGAGGTTTCAGAATCGGTGGCCATGTGCTCCAAAATGCAAGGAAGCACTCTGCATACTGAAGATGCAATTAGTCACCCTCCCTTTGAAGAGACGAGAATAACTTTTGTGCCCTGGTGTCTGGAGTATTTTTGAAGTTAGTGGGACTCCTTCCAGTGACTGCCAGGATTTTAAATTATGTCATGCAGTGGATGGCTGTTGACATTTGGAGGAGAATGGAGCACTGCCATTGAATGCTCAACATTTTAGAAACTTTTGAGCCAATTTGTTGTAATTCTCTGTGTAGGTTACAACTTTTCTGGAGTGTGGACTTCTTTGTACATGTGTTGTTTCTGTGTGTCACCCTTTAGGAGCTGGCTGTGTAAATATGTAGTCAAGGAGAGTCTTGTCCCTTGAAAGCAAGTGGGGAAGGCTGATGGATACAGCTGAGTTTTTATAAGGCCCCATTCCCTGATATGCAGTTGCAGGTAAAAGATGACTCCAGAATCACGGTGGATTAGGAAAAAAAGTGTTTTTTCTTAATTTTTAGGTACATCTAGAAATCTGGTCCACTTGCACTTGGCGAACTTTCAGCAGGATCTGTTGTACTTGACTGGTTCCTTCGATGCCTTGAATAACAACTGAAGTAAAAGATCTAAGATTTCTCAAGGGAAAGTGAAACGTGGGGCTGTGAATGTGTTGTCACTATTTAAATAGTCATTAGGCCAGATTTTGCTGGATTCACAGATGCCCAACCAGTCTTCCATATTCATGAACACTCTTCATCTGCTTTGACAAATGGTGCTATTTGAGAATTGAGCTTTCATCTTTTTGATTCTGTTTAACCAGTTCACCTTGGGTTCAGAAATTCTGAGGTTGGTGAATCCAGAAAAAGCTCCAGGTGAATTTGGCAATTTAATTTTTATCTTCACATGGAGTGTTATTCAGTGAAAAATCAGTAATGTCGATTTTACTCCTATTTTCTGTACATCTTCTGCTGGTTTAGAATATAATGACTTTTTCTGTGGAACAGGTTTTTGAGTTACCTTCCTGCCAGCTCCTACAGAATTTCCCAGTATCCTCTTCTGTATTCATAAAATTTAGAGCCTAGTTTATCACCTGGTGGAGAGCAGGAGGAAAAGCATGTAGTTCTTTACTGTTGTGGGAGACAAGGCAAAAATATTTAGTACAGGTTCTAAATCATGCTTTGAATAAAACATTATACTTCTCAAAAAAACATTTACAGTATTTCCTCAAGTAAAAACAACAGTATTAGCGACTGTGCCAACGCTCAGCATTTGCAATTCCCATGCTAATATTGTCAGTGTGCATTACTGAATTCAGTTTAAAAAGTGCAGCAAATCTACCTGACCACTAAATGGCACTATTTCCTTTTCAGAGCCAAAAACAGAGAAAAGGTGTTTAAATCAAAGTTGAGGGATAATATGCAAATGTGTATTTTCTTGTTATCTAGTCTCCAAATTGTTGTTTGTCACTAAAAGAAAACTGACTTATTTGTTCATTCCTTGCTTTGCATTTGGTATGACTGGTCTAATCTGAACAGAAGCTGATGAATTTGTAATGGCTTGGCTTTAGCTGTTGCATTGCTTCAAAGGTTTGTATGACTGCCTTCTGTGGAGAACTTCACCATAACACGAAGAGACGCAACCGAATTTCTTTGCAAGTTAAATTTTTATTTGATTCATGTTAGGAATTTGAATTACTTTTCTTTGGTAATTTTTTTTTTTTTTTTTTTTTTTTGTGTTTAATGAGGTAGGAGCAAATCTAATACAGGCCTAGGTGGACACCACTGAATTCTGGTTATTCTGTTTGCAGCATCAGTCTGTACGAATGACCACCTGTGGTGGTCTGCTCTCAGGTATTTCAGACATTTTCATGCCAGTACATGGTCAGTTAACAGACATCTGCATGTTATTACCTATGCAGAGGAAAATATATTTTTAAGAAATTAACCCCATATAGTTTTATATCTCATTTTCTGATACGTGATTCTTCTTTCTTTCCATTGAGTTCTGTAGGACTGCAGTGTAGGTATCAGTATCAGATTTAAAAATTAGGGCTAGGGCAAAATGGTTTGGATAACTTTCCTAAAGAAAACAGCCTCCAGAATGCTTCTATATTTGCTAGGGCTATTTTTCTTGCCAGGACTGCTTTTATAATAAAAAACACTGGCTTAAAGGTCAGTACAACTGGAGCATCTATCTCACATCCTTGAAGTGTGACTTGGAACAACCAACTTCTGTGACTCTAACAGATGGAGACCTCAGTTCATCAAGTCCAACCTCTCAAACAGCAAGGTGATTATACTTTGCCAAGTTGTGCTATGCAACTTTGAAATATGTACTTGACAAACACACATCTTAGTTTTAATCCTGATTTAAACATGTCTGTAGACAGACAGTCACCAATTTTGTTTATTGTGTGTTTTTTTTCCCCAATAATTTAATTGCTTTTAATGCTTTAGTTTGACTTCTGCTTATTTAGGGAGGTCTGGAATTTTCACCCGTACACGATCACATACAGTGTAGTATATCTTTCAGTCGTCTTTTTGAGAAGTTAAAATGGTAACTGAGTTGAGCCCGACTTCAGTGACTTCAAAATCACCAATTCCCTGTTTGTGTAGCCAATGCTTATGTTGGACATTTTTGCAGTGGCAGCACGCTGAGTTGCTGGTTTGCTCTGAACCAGAGCTGCACTTCAGAGGCATAGTGATAGTCTGTATGCTTTCTAGGGCTGTAATCTTGCACTGGGCTCCATTTAAACAGTGTTTGTTATAATCATCTGGTTTAACGGCTCTACAAGATTGCTGAGCTTGTCTCACATTCATGTCATTTTGATCCCAACCATTTTTGCCAAGGACAATCTATTCCTATTTCAATTTATTTGTCTTTAAGGTAGAATATATTGCTCTCAAAACTTGGTTGGATTCAAGCCCTAGCGAATTTCGGGTTTTTTTTAGAATAGTTGAAACTTTCAGAGAAAGTGTGAAAAGGCATCAGCATAATGATTGATTGTTTTATTGCTTTTCAGAAAGATGCCTATATATTACTTGGCATATGCTTTATCTGCAGCATAGATATATGTCTAGAAGTCTGTATTTCTGAAAATCAATTGGAAAAATTATGCTGTTATTTTGACCATTAATTGGAAGAACTCCTCAGATCATTTACGCACCTGGCATAGCAGTGACCTGTACTCTTCAAAGTTTTGCATCAGGACTATGATATTGAACTTTTGGAAGAACCACAGGATGTGCCTGTGCCACATGTCAGATCAGATAATCCCAGTAGTTTCATTTGGCCTTGAAATCTAGTAAATCATATGCAGTAAGTACAAAGCATATCAAAATCTGCAAGCTGTGCAAATGGGCAGACTTTTAAAACTGCAGGTACATCAAATAGTATTCTCTTTCCCAGTTTTCTTTGTGGCATGGGAGGTATTGTATCATTCCACAACTGCCACTAACCTTTCTTGTCACCTAGCCGACTTGTGAACATGATTTCCCTGGTATTGCATGAAAAGCTGTGTGAACAGCCTAGGAAATTGCTGTAGTGATTATCTTCTGGAGTCCGTCTTTTGCTTGATGTTGCAATGCACCTGTGAAAAGCCTTCACTTGGCAGCCCTTTGAGCATCCAAGTGTTCTTCCTTCACACCCAGGTTTAGTGGGTGCCTGCCATAGGTACCCACAGGAGGAAGGTGTTGTGCATTCTATCTTATCCCATCGTTTAACCTGCTCTTCCTTAAAGCCTCTCCATTTCCTCTCTTGGTTCAGAGGTCTGTCACTAGGTGCTTGTGCCAGCAAGGGAATCAGCCCGTCCCTTTGCCGTGGGACTGCTGAGTGTGGGTGGTGACCTACCCGCCTTCCTCATCTCTCCCCTGCTTTGTGGTTACACTGGAGCAGTCAGCTGCAGCAGTAGCCAGCTGCTTGCTTATGCCTGCTGGTTTGCAGGATTGGTAAATGACTGCAGAGACACTTGGGCTGAATTTGCTTTCTTGTATGAATGTATCACCTTAAAGAGAGCAAAGGTATAAAATAAATGGCTTGCATTTTATAATAAATACAGAAAATATCTTCCCTGGGAAAAGAGTGAGATCTTCTTTGTTATGGATCCTCTACTTGTTTCAATGTCTGGTGTACATTTCTAATATTTTGTGTATGAGTGATTTGTGTGAAGGCAGGAATGAGTCTGGAATGGCTATGACCAATGTGCTGCTGTAGGGACTGATCAGTGAGTTGCTTGTCACTGGGGTTGATGAGGGCTGTCATTCTGCAGCTGAAAAGATGCACAGCTCTACCGGCAGCTGTACCTGGTGCTCCTGCTAGTGACTGCCAGCACGGCTGTAACAGAAAGCTGGATAGCCTCATACTCCTGCAAAACAAAAATACCTTGTGTAATTTTCCTGGTGAACTTTTAAAATCTGCAAGGAAACCTGATGTTGTGATTTTATTTAATAATTTCTTTCGGGAAACTGTACTTTTTGAGGTTTATCTGTCTATTAATTGCTTAAGTAAATTTCCTGTGACAACAGCCATTCAATACAAACCACCATAAATTAATCTTGCTTGCCTGTCAGTCTTTATTTCAGCTAGGCCAAGAATAATAGTTGAAGCCAGGAGACTGTGCTCCTGAAAACACTTGCTATTGAGTTTTGACAGTTTTACTTGCAGTGAGTGACAGTCAAGGATATTGTTGTTAGAGTAGTCATTCCTTCAGGGGATTGTATTATGCCTACAGAAATGCCCTGCAGGCCTTTTTATATTCCTTCTTTTAAGATGCCAGTGTCACAGTCACTCCTTTTTCTCTCTTTTTCTTGAAGGCATCACGTAACGTAAATAGAAGCTCAAATGTGATCAAAAGCAGAACTAAAACCATTATTCTTCTCTTGGCTGAAAAAGGAACTTTGAGGCAGACGGCTCTTGCAGCTGGTGGCATCCCTGTTGGGATTTCCTCCATGTCCTGTAGGAAGAGAGACAAAGGTTTCCCAGTTTCTGGTACCTTATGGCTATTACCAGGGCATGGCCTTATGCTTGCACCTGCAACTGGCACTTTCAGTACTACCTTTTCCATTCTTACTGGAAAACTGGAGTTCTGGGCTATTCTGTTTCCTTCCATCACCCAGGACCTGTGGTGTTTTTCTTTCTTATTACCCAGTGAGGCAGCCTTTGCAAGAATGGCAGAGGCTACCAGAAGGGGAATTCTGGGTGAGCCTTGTTTCCCCCATGAACCAACCTGCAGCTGTATTCTCTGGTAAATTAATTGAATGAATTTAACCAGTTGTCTTCGAAGCCTCTTTGGGAATAAACAGATGCACTTGTTTGGCCCACATGGTGATGAGCACCATGCATCCTAGACCAAATGACTAAGCCTCCACTTTTTATTCTAACAGATGTTCATACTGTTCATTCATGAGACTTCTGGAATCTGGCAGAATTAGAGATGATTGGTGGGATTCAGATCATTAGTCTTTCATTATCACCTTTCCCTCACACAGTTCTTATTCATGCTTGTGTCACAAAACAAGTCATAGACTAGAGGGCTAAAAATACAAGCCTGTGACATCATCCTGACTGATAGTGTTGCCAAAAGCTGATGAAAGTTAATCGTCATTTTAGAAGTTCTGTTATTAACACTAAACCAATGCTTTTTGACCTTGAGAAGCAATATCTACCTACTGGATACAGAATGTGCCTTTATTTTTAAAGGTTGATTTTTCAATTCCTGTGTAGGCTTCTTGGAACAATATTTACTTTGAGTAGTTCTCTGTGAATAAGAAAGTATCTCAGAAGGAGCCTCAAGCACAAATAGATGTACTTAGAATGTTTTAGGTGTAGTGTAGTTACAGCTGAAAAACTAACCCGCTTAATTTTCTGTAAATGCAGTTAGAGTTTCCCCTGGTCTTGCTGCAGTGATCCATCATTGCAGGAACTGCAACAAGGAATGGTTGGTCATGGAGAGGTCAACCAGGAGACCAGAGGTATGGAACAGGCTTTAAATAGCAACAAATGCAGCCTGTAAAAGAAATGGCTGGCTAAGTATCCAAAAGAAGTCTGTAAAATCCAAAGTGGAAGTTGAAGGGGGAATTGTGCATTGTCTTCTCCAAGACTAAAACTGGGGGAGTCAGATGAAACAAGCTGGTGGCAAGTTTAAAGTGGACTAATAGGAATATTTCTTCACATAACCTGTATTTGGCTTTGGAATTCTACAGGACATTTTGGATGCTACAGGCTCATGCAAGAATATAAGTAACTGAACAAATTCATAAAATCCCTGAGTGATTAGAAAATACAGGCACAATCACGTTGTAGAAGGTCTGCAAGTCACTGTAAGCTGGGGGAGGCTGCTTGAGACGACTGATCAGGAGTTAAGGTGCTACCCTGTGGCGTCTTTCTGCCTCAGAAGAAACCAAACTGCAGTTCTTCTCTCAATACAGTGGAGTTAACACAAAATATGCATCAAGTGGATTATCAGTTTTGTCATTACCTATGTGATTATTTTAGGAATTGGGGTTTCCATCACTTACCATGTTGGTAGGGTTGGTCCTTAAGTGATCAGGGCATACCCTTTCATTCAGCATTCCATTATGCATGAACATTGAAAAATTACAGTTTAATTTCTTATGTATGGAGTATGAGGCACCAGACCCAAATTTCACTTGTGGCTCTTACAGTATTATCACAGTGTCTTGTGACAACAAACAGGATACAAAAGCAAGGGTGCAGATAATCACTGCAGAGCTGCTGGTGTGTGAGAGGAATTCCCTGACTCCTGCTTAATGCTGCCTTTTGTACCCTTCATGTTTGTGTGCCAATGCAGGTAGTACAAAGCAGATATGTGTGTGCAGCCTTTGTATAAAAGAGCAATGAAACATAAGAACCTGATAGAAAGTAATTCATTTGCCCATAATGGGCCTGTAATTGTTGCTATTACAAAATTTCTGATTGTGACTATGTTGTGTTTAAGAACCAGGCCTGTGGTTTTATTGCAAAATTATTACAGCAAACCCATTGGGGCCTGTGAGCATATACACTCATTCTCTTAAGTATTCACTTGGCCAATATTGTGAAATGCAGCTGTTTCTAAGGAACAAGAGGCCCTAGAATAACTGTTGAACTAATAAAAAAATAGAGATCCATTTAGTTTCCTTTTTTCTCCAAAGACCATCATCACATCTAGGATCAAGCAGCAGGAAAATTAGGCTTTTGTATTATTATTTTTTTAATACTGAGCTTTTTTTTTTTTTTTTTAATATAAGTGGGTGGGAAAAAATAGCTTTCACATAAAGTACCTTGACCTTTTGTGTTGCTTTAAAGTGACTGAAAGTCTCCTTGGGCTTTAGGGTTTAATAACAAACTATTAAAAGACTTTATTGTGTTTCTGGGGTTGAAAAAGAAGGTATGGAACTGAATTCATACACTTGGTTTTGCTGTAGTATTTCATGCAGGTGATGTTTGGGGTTGATGGAGAGACAAGTCAGAATGCTGGTTCTTTCCTGAGCCCTGTGAGTGGCCCAGGACTATCAGAGGCCATATCTGTGCAGTCAGGAAGGGATTAACATGGTGGTTAGTCACAGTTCTTCCTGGACATAGCAGAATTAATAGACTGGGTTTCAGGATCCTCTCTTACATGCTTTTTTCTAATGTCAGCAGCTTTCCTGGCAAAATAACTTGAGTTGCATGTTGTAAATGTTATTTTTCTTTCCTCAGCTCTTCGCTTGTTCTAGTATACTAAAGGAATTGACAGTGTATCCAGTCTTCCTGGTTGGTTGGTTGGTGTGTTTGTGGTTTGGGTTTAGTTTGTTTGTTTTAGCAAAAGCTCTGTTTTAAGTTAACAGTTCTTTGTCCTGAATTTCCCTTGCCTGAAGAACCTGTATAGGCGTGACATATTTTGCAGCTCTTTCTTGTCCTTTGCTCAGAGCACTTCAGAGGGTGACTCTTTTCCTGAGCCTTTTCATGGCAGAGAGGTATTTAGGAAACCATGTGCCAAGATGTTCTCAGTGCCTGCAATGAGAATTGGTGTTCCAGAGTTATGACGTCTGGCCTTTGGTAGTAAAAGGGATATGGGATTGGATACTTGGGATCCAGATGTTGCTCCCTCATGCTCTAATCACCTGTCTCCTACAGTGGCAGCTGACTGATCTTTCAGGGTAAAGCATTTAGTGCCTTCCATGCTCCTGGGTGCTTGCCTAGATTTTTTATGAAAGCAGAAAGATTTTGGTATAAAACAGCTGCTGTTTCCAGATTTGATCTGTCCCTTGAGTGATGAAAGCTGATAATTTAAAATTTCATAGCCATAAATGTAAATACGTTGGATTATCAGGATAGGTGCCCAGCTTTCTGAAATCCAGAAATACTTCACTGTTTTCATGTCCCTGTGTTGTGATTCCCTTATGCTTCATTGCACGCTGCATATGAACATTTCCCTTCTGTTTTCTCTAAGCAGGTAGTACTGGCTGCCATTTTCATCTTGCATCTTGTGTCAAGGGAGACTTTTTTGATAGCAAGCAGTGATAACCAGATTTTCTTTCTTCTCAATTAAAAAAAAAAGGGGAGGGGGGGGAAGTGTGTACAATTAAGTGTTTGAAATAGATGATGTAAATGACATCCCTAGAGCTTAAAAAATCTTTTCATCTCTGGAGAAACACATTCTATTCAGTAGCTGTTGAAGGTTTCCTACTGTCCTACTATTTAGGGAATTAAACATTTTTTTGCTGGTTGGTTCAAAATAGAAGAAAAATGTTTAATTAGTCATTCTCATTGTTCTTGAAAGAAACAGCAAAGAAAAAAAAAACAAAAAAACAACCTAATGTTTTTCTTCTCCAGATGTAAAGATCTATTTTGATAGTGAATGATGTTCTGAGACTGCCTAAACCAGCTAGGGTAAATCCAAGCCAGCACTCCTAGTGATAAATATATGGGGTACTTTAAAACACTTGGCCATGGAAGAAAACAAGCTGCATGCATCATTAAACTGAAGGATCTGGGGAGAAACTGTGCAGCTTCAAAAGTAGTACAGATCTTTTATAATAGTAGTCTATGAAGTTAAGAGTGTTTGTTTTCCCTTTCTGTTGAGCTCTCATTTATGTGACTTGTAATTTGTAGGTAGTGTCTTTTGTTTCACTGACAAAAATATGTTTCTTTAATGATAACACAGAGATGTTCCTCTGGTTGTGTTATTTCACTACAACTATTAGCTTGTTCGTGTAATGGTTGAGTTGCGAATAAAGGACTGAAAAATACCATCTCACTTGCATGCAAATTGCCTTTTTTTTTTGTTTGTTTTCTGAAGGTATTCAGTGTAGAATACATTCTGAGATACTAAAAGTTAGTTTCTTAAAGAAACTGCTACAGGTAGTATAAAATTGGCTGGTTGTTCCCCTTGATGTTGATAACTTGTACAGTTTTTTCCACCATTCTGCATGTATGCATCAGAAATAATGTAGTAGCCAGAGACAGCTGATTACATTGATGGCTTTGCCAAACATTAACTCAGATGACAGAAAATTCTGCTTTCCTTACCAATTCATGTGGGAAGGCTAAATTGTTAAGTTCTTTCTGGATGTTAAGGAGCAAATTTGACACGTGAGGGGATTTATGATTAAAAGGAGTGATCCCTTAGAGTAATTGTTTTTCTGATGTTTGTGGTATTTTGAGGATCAAACAGATTTGGATTCATGAAGAGTACAGCATGTAGACATAATGATCCTTTTTGAGATAATGTAAGCCACTTGTAGGTTAAAAAATGGAGTTGTAGAAATGAAGCTACACTTAAGAGTGGAATTTGGAATGTAAAACCCAAACAGTCTTAAGTAAAACAATGCCCATCCCCATCGGTGTTAAAGCTGAGAGTCCATTCAAGTCCATTATTATTTTAATGTAAGTTATGGACAGATAGTAATAGTGTGCACTCCTATTGGTGAAAATTACTTTCTGCTGTGCCATTGCTATTTCATGACATTTTAGTTAATTATACTGTCTCATAATGACTTATGACTGTACACAGAGAGTTGAGATAAAAAGAAGGAATTGTAGTGATTTTCAAAAGCGAGACTGAAGAGTATTGCTGTCTAGAATGGGGGATAATACAATCCATGAGCTCCAACCACTGGGTGACCACTGGTTTGTCTTCAGCTGTAAATGAGGGGATTATACAACTCCTGTAGAGCATTAATTATGGAAAAAAGCAATTTCACAGTTTAATTCATTCATGAGATTTCTGTAAAGAGTGGGAAACTTGCAGAGTCTTCTTTGTTACTCATGATTCCCTCTTTTATCTTCCTTTGTAACTGCTCTGATGGACAGTGCCTGATCTAGGGCAAACCCTCCCCTGTGATGCTTGTCAGCAGACGTTTTATGAGTTTTAAAGTAATAACTTGATATTCTAGTGGTGAGACAGGTCTTCTGAAGAAAAATATGTATTTGCTTAATCCTTTATGCTCCCTGTTTTATCAGTGTTTCTGGTTAAAATTCAGGTGCTAAATATCAGAGGTGCACTATGACAAGCCTGTTCTTTTGCAATTCTTTGACTCTAAATAAAGAGACAAAGACATAAATGTTCTTATTTGCACATGTTCAGTCGCTGGTTGTAATGGGAAAATACTGTTTTGTAAATTACTTGGTGCCTACCAAGCAGAATCGAGCTAGTAGATGGTCTGTTGGTTTTATGTAATATAGTAGGATGTAAAATCACCTAAAATTCCATTTTTTCTTATGTTGTCTTTTCAGTTCGATGTATTTTGCATTAGTTTCATCTTAATCTGTTGTGCACCAAGCTATAACATAAATCCTACTTGCATGCCTGTAGTCAATATAGCAAGTTCTTTTTGTGTATGACCATCTTTTGGAGATGTGTGTCTATGATAGTGACGAAGTATTGAGTAATGCTGGTTCCAAAGAAAAAAGGAAGGTAAGGCTTCAATACTGGACATCTTAGGTGGCTTAGTCACTTAGCACAGTGTGCACATTAATATTTAAGATACAAGCATAAATAATGCTGGGCAACATCAGATGAATTAAATGCAATTACAAGCACTCCCCGAAAGGTTTGCTTCCTGACAGAGCTGCCTGTGCTCCAGCCATTTCTGCTGAATGGCTCTGAGCTGTTCAGAAAGCAAAAAAAAGATCTTTGCAGAAATATCCAGCCCCAACCTGACCTGTTCCTGTTAGTGTTCCTGTTCAGGGTGTTTGTGGAGCACCAGCATGTCCTGTTGGTGGGTGCTGAGTTCAGGCTGAAGGTAATTCGTGCCCTCAGGGTAAAATGGCACAATCAGCTGTTCTTGACCCAGTCAGGTCAATATGGGTGAAGTTTTACTCCAGTAAAACTTGTGCTTGTTTTGTAAGGGGAGCATAGGCTATGCCAAAGGTATGTTGTCTGTGGGCAATAAGGAGCCACATGATTGTGGAGAACGGAATAATAGTAAATAAATGTCACAGTTCAACGTTCTCAGCTGTACTAGTCTTGCATAAATATATGTACTTGTGAAATGTGTTCTTTCTGGTTTTGAATTGCTGGGAATTTGCCACAGTCATTCTGGTTTTACAGGCTATGTATTGGATCTCTGGGTGTGTGTTCACTCTGTGAAATAGTTCTGTATGTTATAAAATACTGTGTGTCTTTCTGTTGTTAAACATAGGCCACCACATTTCTTCTTGCTTATGTATAATGCATTAAAGTACCGAATGTAAGAAAAGAAGCTGTCATGCTTTGTTCAATGAAACTAACTCCTATTTCCAACTTTTATTTGTTTCAGAAAGGTATACCTTGGCTGTGAAGGAAATCTGTAGCTTCAAAATCAGTAGGGGTGGTCACTGCTAAAAGCTGAATGACTAGTGACACTTAAAATTTGGAATTTAAGAATGTTTATGACTTGTAACATATATAATTATCTGTTCAGAGGTCAGAAACTTTTGGATATTCATTTGTTCGTGCTAATTGAGCCAATTGCTCAGCTCAAATGCGTGATCATACTTCTAGCTCTAACTGCTGTCTAAGTTGTAACATTCAGCACAGTAATCCAGATACAATTTTTATTAAAAGAAACCATGAGTCAATATATCAGATATCACTTCTAGACCATTTGAATTTGGCCTTTTTGGAGTAAAGTGAGTCATTAGAGTTAAAGGTGATAAATAAATCACTAATTAGATGATCTTAAATCTATTTTCTTACAAAGTCTGAAATTTTTGAAGGCAAGAGGTTTGCCTGGAAACCACCCATTATTTTCACCTTTATTTTCAGTCTGTGATGAGGAAGTAATAAGAAATGAATCATACTGTGATGTCATTTATGAGATATAAGTCCTGTTAAGACTCAGACACACCAATGAGCTAGAGCAGACTGACAGCAGGTCTTGTGCTAGGTAAAACTTAGAGAATGATCAGTCACTGGTGAAAGAAGTGCGACATAAGCATGTTGGGAAATGTCCAAAACAGTGGCATTTTCATTGCATGTGACCACAGTGAAACCTGATTGGTTATTGGTCATTTCTGTTTATCAGAGTACGAATCGATTTTTTTCCCCCCTGTCAAGTGCAAACTGAGTTCACTGTTTAACACTGATGCTTTTTTATCTTTGCAGTGTGCCGGGAAGACTCATACCAGTCAATAGTGTCATGTGCTGCTGTAGTACTTACCCCTGTAGAGACCACAGTGGATACAAGGAAAAAAGAACAGATGATAATGCCCGATGTGTCCAAACAGTGAGTTATTCAAATAACATCATCTTTTACAAGTGCAATTTAAACACCAGGCCAGATTCCTTCTTATAAATATGCATATGCACCCTCCTTTCTCTTTCATCAGGGCTTTCATAGGTGTTTCCAAAAGTAGAAACTGGCCTGAGGCTAAACTGCTTCTTTTGTTCATCAGCCTACATTTTTTCCCAAGACTTTTGGTAATGACATATATAGAGGGAATGGGCCTTTTTATGCCAAGAAACTGACTTTTTAAAAGGTTTGATAAGGTGATTCTTTTTGTTTAAATAGTCCTTTCATTCTTGCAATTAGTTGACTTTTGTAAAGAAGGTGATTTGTAAATGCTCAGCTCATCTGATATATTTCAGTATTTTCCAGTGACCATTTTTACCTCTGTGATACAACATATAATGGCATCTTCAAAAGTGTGGTATTGTGTTCTTCCAGGGAAATTCTGTCTACTTAGTTACAATGTATTCTGTTATCTTGCATTAGATGAAGATCATAATGACAGAGTGCACAGTAGCATTTGCCTTGCAATACCAGGCAGTATGGTTATTTCTTAAAGATTGAGCCCTTGGAGAATAAAAGTAATTTTGTTTTCATGAAAAGAAGGAAAACACAATTGTAAGGCTTTATCACAACACAAACTTGAGGTCTGTGCCTTTTAAAGTGTGGAAGATATTAAAAAACATGACAATGGATAACATCATTCCTGTACTTACCATTTATGTTTCGTTTTCTGCTTCTCTTGGTATGTACAAGTTTAGTTTTAAAATTGTCTGTGGAGTCCTGGCTTTCATGCCTATTACTCTAAGAAAATTAAAACATCCCCAAAATCCCTGAAACATCCAAAACACCACTGGTGGATTAGAGTAGATTAGATGGGTTGTGATCTTGCTACAGATCTAGGACTTAAGTCTGTATCTGGCTGTGGTATCTTTTTCAATATCTTTTTCAATGGTGGTGTATTTTTCAATGTGGTGATAAACCCATTTCATCTAGACAACGTGTACTTAAAATTTAACACTGTATGTTACCTATTGTCTAGGTATTACTGCAATGGCCTTATGTTTTAAATGCTGTGAGCATCTAATTGTTGTAGTGCTTCCATTGTGTGGCTCTCCGAATACCAGGAGATTGCAAAGGCAATGGGCTGTAAAATACTGTGCTGAAATCCAGAATAATCTTTCTGGTTAGTTCAAAGCAGCACAAAACATTTTTTCTTGTCCTCACTAAAAGGGAAACCTGCACTGTTGTTTGATTGGCATTTTCATCTACTATGATGAGATTCAGCATTTAATAACCTCTTATGAATTCAAAGTAGGAAGCTCTGATATCTGTTCAGCATGTGCTGAATGAAGACACCTCCTGGATTTTTGGCATTGTTTGGGTTTTTATTTTTTTTTTACAACCTGATTAGTGTTATCTTCTAAGAACACAGGCATAACTTTTCCTAAGCACTCAGAGGTCTCAGAAACATGCTCTAATCTCTGCTACTCTTCCAATACTCATGTTTAAAAATATGACCTGTGGCTCTGGAATTCTTTCAAGAAGAAACAAGGTTGTACTTAAACAGATTAAATGTATTTGAACTTCTCTGTATGAAACTGTATCAGTGTGTAAGTGTCTTTAAGACAACATTTCTGACAAATATATTTGAAATTAAACAGAACCATCTTGCTGGAAAAAGTTTTCAACTGGAATTTGGTAAATTTTGTAGAAACCTTAAAAGTAAGGAAGCAAAAGCATGCAGCTTCAAGAAAACCTCCAGCATTATGGATGAAACATCAGCATACTGATCTTGCATTTCACCCTGTGCTTTCTACATGCAGATAGTCTTCTTCATATCCAGGAAGCAAAACATCGTAATTCCTCTAAGTCAGTGGACACTATCCCAGTGTCATTTGTGTCCAATGCAAACATGCCCTTGGCATTTGTTGAATTCCACTGAGTGGAATGCAGAGTCCATGTATGGGCGGTCTGTATGTGTGGATTATAGTTATTGATACTCAGTTCATGTGGAAAACAACACTGTTGCTTTGATTTTTATACTTATCTTTGTGTGCCTGTATGGTTTTGACTTGCATGTCCAAAAATTGTGCCTATCACAGAGGGCTGAGCAGTAGCCAGCCATCGAGGTCCTTTAGGGAGATGTTTCTGCCTTCAGTCCCTACAGGGACAGAGTATGTTTAGAATAACTAATGCTTTCTAAAACTGAGTAAGAAAGTGTGTAATCCAAACCAGATAAAATAGATACTAATGATAATAAAATATTAAACACTTACAAATAGCTAAAAATAATTATCTTGTATGCCACAGTAAAATTACATCCAAGACATTCAGGACACAAGAAGTTGTGAAGACTTTGTAAAAAAAAATCTTCTCATGCTACTTGTATCATATTTGATTAATGATGTTATTTTGTTTTAGAAAGAAACTCTTTAGTGGCTTTAAATAATGTATTTTCTTAATGTAATTTTTTTGTAAGCAGTAAATGGTGCCAGAAGTGATAGCAGCAAATCTTAATGAGACTTTTAAGTGTCTGTGATTAGATCTTACCAGGACTGAAGGAGTAAAGGGCCAATCCAGCCCCCTCCACTCCCCCCGCCCCTGTATTTTTTCTTGGAAGCTCAAACCATTTCATCACGGAGTAATTTCATAGTGATACCCAGGTAATTGCTGACTTGTTGCTTGTACACTGGGCAAAATCCCTACCTCAGTTATTCACCAGGAATGGATATGGCAAGAGAAAGAGCACACCTTTGTGCTTTTTGTCTTTCCACTTCACAACAGGCACTGAGGCAGAGAAATACATGGTCAGTGCGAAGTTAGGGCAAAAACCAGGAAATGTGAGCTCTGCCTTATTTTGTCTTCTCAGCCCTCCACTTTGTCTAGGATGTTGCATTAGCTTGGCTTTATTTTGTAGAAATACATGACTTAAAAGTCTCTTGCTGTCTTACTAGTTCAAGTTATCGAGGCCTCTTTGTGTTGCCATAGTGATATATCAGTCAGTTGTTCTCAAAGGTACCCAGATGCTAAAACAATTGGAACATTTTGAACAGTGAATTCTGCTTACAGAGAATTTTAGTCCTTCCTATCTGAATTTGAATATAAATAAATCAGCTGCTGGCACAGAGCAATGGCATGAGGAATCCTCACTTCTATTTTAAGTTCTTTGGAGGCTTCATGGGAGGGGAAGCATGGCCCAGGGAACTGTATATTATGCTTTAAATCAACTTACCTTCAGCTTCACTGGGCAAACTCTTGGCTGAAAGGTCAGCCTACAAGGGACAGGGTGGAAAAACAAGTGTCTAAAGACACTCAAGTCCTGGAGCAGGTAATGTTCTGCTGCTGTGATGTTTGTAGGTAAACATAGAAAACCATTCATGTGCTACTAGTGCATGAAAAAAAGTATAGTGAAATTCAGGTGCACCATTTTATATCAGATTTAAAGTTAAGCTGATAGTTGTGTATTTCATTTGATGCGTTTCTTTGGATGTGGCTGCCCTGCACTTCAGAATAGTGATGGCACCATGCAGCCCTCTGAGCTGCTTAATTAAAGGTGGTTTGTGCATTAGTACTTCAGCTGCTGTCATATTTCTGATTTTTATTTTTACTTAAAGGTACTATTTGCTGTTAAAATGTTCTTAGAGCTACAGATCTTGTTATGTCATGAAGCAGACAGAGTAATTTGACAACACTTTTTCATGTCAGAAATATTTTCCTGAGTTTTAGGAGAGAATTACAGATGAAGATACTAGAAAAATGATAGGATGACTGGTAATGTTTTTAAACTGAAAGAAGGTAAATTCAGACTGGATCTAAGGAAGAAGGCTTTTACAGTGAGGGTGGTGAAACACTGGAACATGTTGCCCAGAGGAGTTGTTGATTCCCCATCCCTGGAAACATTCAAGGGTTGTTGGGTGGAGAGCTGAGCACCTGATCTAGTTGAAGGTGTCCCTGCTTAGTGCAGAAGGATTGGATAATATGGCCTTTTAAGGTCCCTTCCAAATCAAATGTACTCCGTGATTTTATTTTATGATTTTAAATGTCAGACATCATTTGCCAGTTCTTCAGACTCTTAAGATCAAGTTGTATTTTTTCTGGTAAATGCCTGAATAAGCCTATGGAATGAGTCTCTCCAATATTCTGTCTGTGCGAAAGCTGTTCCACTTGCACCTTGCAACTGTACTTACCTGAGTAAGATTCTTAAGTGTGAGTTCAAATACATGAGAAAGCTTCTTGAGATCACAGTGGCTACCTGGGTGCTGGCTGATGGAAACAGGGTGCTAAGGCAGAGAGTTAGAGCTCTGGTGCCATTCTGTGCAGCACTGTTTAGTGCAGATGCTAACCCAGGACTTTGGTACCGATACAGATTGGAATCTAGGAAGATTTTGGTGCATACATAGACTGAATTTATTAGCTGCAGTAAGCATATTCCAAAATTTAGGAGCTTTTTCCCCCTCTCAGAGTTTCAAGTTGTAGATGTATAATGGTTACATCAGAAGTCTGGTAATCCTTTTTGACTCTTGCAGCCTTGCCTAATTCCTTTCAAAAGAAGTTCAAACCAAGCTAATTATGTATCATTCTTCATTTATTCAGTTGTGGATTTTATTTTCTTTTTTTTTCCCTTTAACTTTTTTTTTTTTGCATTTTTGATGAATCCCAGGGAAGATTTTTTTCCCCTTGAAGCAACTGTGATGTTATTTTACCCCTGTAATTTTTGATGCTTCTGTTTTGATTGTTTTAATAAAAGATGCCTTTGCCTGAATTAAGGTGTAAACAAGGGGTTGAGGTGATACCAGCAATATGTGTACAAGCAGTTGCTGCTCCACAGTTTGCCAAAGTGGGAACCCTTGTCTGGATGCATCACCTAAAATGTGCCAGGCCTGGAGCCAGGCCACCCTGCCACTCCATCCTGTGCTTATCTCATGGCAAAGTCCTTCTGTGGTCTTAAAATCACATTTGCCTGTTTCAGACACCCTTTAAGTCCTTACAGCCCCTCAGTGATGAGGTGAAGTGGGGTCTCTAAAGCAGCCAGGCTGCCAGGCCGCGGTGTCCACATCATGATTCATGTCTGCTCTGGCTGTCCTTTCAAAAGGGCATCTTTGAGCAGTGTGAAGCAGGAATGCTTTTCACACTTGTTTGGAAGGGAGGATAAATGATGGTTGTACTGTTCCTGTTTCTGGATGATTGGGATGATGATGTCACTCTTCAGATGAGAGAACAGGGATGCCCAGTGTTGCTCTGGAATGACCATATTTTGAAAGCTGTGGTTCCATCTCAGCTGCAAAACCTGGGAAATCAGCTGGATTGCAGTACTCTCCACCCCTACATTTTTGTGATAACAGGTAGGAAAGGTAGCATTCATATCCATTTCTTTAAAGCAGATACTTTGAAATGGAGTAAACATAAGCAATGTGTTTATGCTGTCAGTGGTCTGCTTTTGCATTGTTTTATCTATTCTGCTAGTTAGTCTATTTAAGCTCTATTTAGTGACTTCAAGGGAAACTGAAAATTTCTATTTTCTGTCTTGCCTGTCACCTGGTCTCCTTATACATCCTGTATTGCTTTTTGCACATAATGGGAAAATAAGTTATTTTGCTGTACTTATGTCTCCTTTGAAATGGGAAACTTTCCAGAAAATAGTAAAAATACAGTATTTACACTTCTTTTATTTTCTGCTAATTAGCTGAAACTCCTACCTGACATTGCTTCTTGTCTAGACTGCTCAAATTGGCAACTTCTTTCTTCTTGCTTTGAGAAAAACAAAACAATAAACCAGACTCTATCATTTCTGTTTTCTTCCCTGTGTCCAGCCACTGCAGAAATGGGATGATTTTGTAAAATCAATTATATGTATCAGCTGTGCAGAGGAAATATAATTGCACTGCAAAGTGAATATGGAAGAAACCTTATATCTGATTACAGAATGAGAGCATCATCAGTTCTCATGTTCCTTCTCAGTCACTGCAACCATCAGTTTATAGGAGAGATTGACAGGAAAGCAATATACATATGTAATTTAAATATCTTAGGCAATTGTTTGCAGCCAAGGGATTAAGCAGTTCTGTACAGCTTAATTTGATCATGACTTGCAAATGTTGAATAAGCTGGTTTTTGAGAGCCACTAATTGCAGTTACTGTACTTACCATTTTCAATATTTTGTAGTTCTCCTGTCTTTTCCTCCTGTGTGGTGGTGAATAATGCAGGAGGCAGAGGAATGATGGCAGTTGTCCTATGGAGGAAGAGTGCTACATAGATTTTATCTGTAGTCTTGCCAAGGAGGCTTTGATCCTTTACAAGGTACTCATTGTTTGGAAAGCTTCCTCTTTCCTTTGAGAAGAGATCTGGTTTCTAATACACAATCAACTATGAATGCTTCAGTCATTTCCCTTAAAATATTACTGATGTGACTGAACTTGATAAAAAGCTGATTCTAGCTAATGTTAAGCAAAGTACTCAATGAGGTTACTTTGAATCAAAATGTGGAGGATGAAGAAAACGACAGCATTTTCTAGTTGAGATAATTGTAACTGCAAAATAAGATGAGTGCGTTGTATCATTGTGTAGCTAGTCTTCATTAATAAAAGAAAGTCGAGGAAATAAAAATGTGCAGGGGTAATACAACTTTGCTGATGATGCTTCCGAGCCACGAGGCGGTGAAAAATTTGGATAGAACTTTTCGAGTCAAAATATAGTTACTGTAATGTACATTGACAGAGTGTGGCCAAAGCTGATTTAAAACACTGAACTGCACAAACATAGGACAGTGCAGTTATAGTAATTGGGAATACAAATTTTCCCAGCTTCAACAGCAAGCACTGGACAACATAACTGCATCTACAGCTACAGTTTCTGAGCTAGATCTGATGTTGTCATAAGAAAAACATTGTCACCAAATCACAGTGACATTTAGAAAACAGCTTTGCCTACAGCAAAATGACTTTGTTTCATTGACATACATTAAATTATATACTTTTATGATACCCTAATATCATTCTAGTTTTGGCCATCACCTTAAAAATAATGTTCTTTGGAGTAAGATTATCAGTTTATTTATCAGACCAGAGAAAATGTTATAATTTGTTAATTAAACTAAAATCTGTGCAGTCCCTTGCCTCCTTCGTTTCTCTATTCTCTGTGAATCATCACGTTCTTCACTGGGTGTTTCTGCAATAGAGGAAGCTTTGATTACATCACTTGCTTGTCCTTCAAGTCCACAAACTTCCCCCAAAAGAAATACATCAAGATAAGTAATTTTGCACTATTTAGTTATAGTGCTTATTTGAAAATATGCCTTTTTACATACATATATGGGCAGGTGCTTAAGACAGACTTTGTTCTGGAGTGCAAGTTTTGTCCTGTATGTAATGTAGTGTCTGCAAGTGTCTGCTTTATTTACATAACTGAGAATTACAAGTCAGACCACCAATATTGACTCAATTCCAAAGTGACAGTCTCACACTTGGCAACCAAGAACTCTTCTAAACTGATGGCCTTAATTAGTCATTGCAAAATATTTTTGGCAAGTACGTTTTAATTAGAACAATGAACCATAAAACACAGTTTTGAATTTTAATTTTGGGCTGAGACTTTTGCTGTGTGATGAAATAGAAATTATTATTTATATATGTATATCAAAACTCCTTAATGTCTGGAACAATTCTAAAAGGAGATGTAGTTGAAGTAAATAAAATCTTACCTGGTTCAATCAACGTTGAAGATGATGGTTACTGTAGGTAATGCAGGCAGAGATGCTTGAGACAAACCTAGCCAATTGAAAATCAGTTATTTCAGTTATTTTATCTGGACATCACCATCTGGAGAGCTGCTGTTCTAAGTTGTAGTGTTAGTCACTCATAGCATTTGTTATTCTAATAAAATTACAGTTTTCCATTATCTTACGTGGCAGCTGCCTAAGCCCTGAAGAGCACACCCATCGTCTGCTGGGATGACTGCAAAGCCTCTCAGGCACCATGTTCTTCAGAGGCAGGGCTACAGTGGGCCACGTGCAAAATGACTCATTCATTGACTTCAGATTTAAAAACAAAAAATCAAAAAACCGGACTTCCTTTTCATCCAGCCTAAATTAATGTCCAACGCAGACACTCAGAACAAGCGTTGTTACCCGCTCAGTTTCAGGTATTAAAGGAGCTCTGCAGTTTTTATTTACCAGGTACCTATTCAAGGGACTGAAGGCACTTGGTTTTGGGCCAGCACAAAGAATCCTCAAAATAATGGCCTTACTGGACTTATGCTTCATTTCAAAAAAGCCAGTTTTTCAGGTGGACTGAGTGCAAAGTTAGGTCATATAGCAGTCTTTGAATTTGTATTTCAACAATCAGTTCTTGTAACATCCTGCATCAGTTGGGAAGGCAGTGTTAGATCTTGTTGTTAACCTTGATGCCTGGTGTTGCCTAATGAGAATTTACAGTTGCTGTGAAGCTTCACCGAAGGAAGATGCTTTTAAAGTACAGAACCAAAGATTTGGAAGCAAGCCCACTTCACTCAAATGAGGAGAGTAAGAGCAGGGCTAGCTGTGCCCATTTTATTCCTTTTTCTTGTACATTCAAAATCTTGTAAGTATACCGAAATCATTTTGCTGTAAAATTGGGGCAAATATAGTTGTTAAACTTCTTTAGCTCAAGCTTTCACTAACATAAGTGGAAGTGCTGAGTCTTAGGAACCACTCCAGAAACAGAATTATACTTTCTAGCCTGTAAAAGCTTAGGCTGTTGCTGTAAACTGTAACTGAAGTTCTGTTTGAGATGAGTGGTTGTATTTTGTCATCCTGCAAAGAAATTAAGGCAGGTTTGGGTCTGTACCTTGGTGCAGCAGAAACATCAGTCTGGGGTAGCATTGTCTGAATGCTGAAGAGATGAGGGTGGGGTGGTGGGGGAGGAGGAACCAGGGGATCATTTGTTTTTTAATTTAGAAGCCTGTGGTGTTTGTATTAAAGTACGGCCTCAGTTCTTACAAATTAGATTTCAAAACATAATTGCAGCGTCAAATATAAAAATTAATCAACTGTGTTATTACTTGTGAACAATTAAAGTGTCATAAAATGAAAAAATATGAAGGAAATACTCTTGTAATACTAGGATTGAAAAGTACTTTATTTGATTAGACAAATGTACTGTAGATTAAAACCAGAAAAAACAGTTCACGTGCATAGCAGAAATTATTTGTTTCACTTTCACAATAATTTATTAATTTCTCTGAAGCATAACAAAGAACAGCGTTTCTTATTTCTTACTGCCATTGGAAGGTGAGGAAAGGAGGGATATCACGGAAAAACTAGGTAGATTTGCATTTATAATTGCATGGTGTAACTATTGGACTATAGTGCTGTTTCACAGCTCCTTGTATGATTCCACTGAAAGCATTATCAGGTATTCTTTTGAATCTGATGGGTGAAAAATAATTGTATTCTTGCGGTGTTATTACTGGCTCACTGAGGGGTTTTCTAAAGTAGGTATTTTGCAGAACATTCCTGAAAACCATCATCCTGTGCAGTGGTTATATTGTTGTTAGAAAATACACTACTTGTCAGTTGTATTATCATGACTTAAATAGGAATACTACTGCAGCAAATGTAAGTTCAGTCAGCACGCTGCTTGAAAATATAGAGTGCTTCATGGTTCTTAAGGTTGAGAGATTACCTGCATCCTGGAGGGAGTGAATTACGTGAAAAAATATCCGTACCTGCATGCTATGTTTCACATACTATAAGGAGAAATTAGCTTTTATTTAGCACAGCTAAATGCAGAGGGATGCTCCAGAAGTGTGCATAATCTAAATACTACTATTTCTAACAGCAAGATTTGGTTTGTTTTGCAGAGTAAAAAAGAGATATTAGAGAAGGACAGAAATAATTTTAAGAACAATCTCCACCTCTAGCTCCAATTTGCTTTGTTCTTAATTTTTCCGTGGAGGTAACAAAGAAATAGAGGCAATATTCCTCGTTCTCTACCATGTACATTTTTCATCATATCTATGAATAGCCGTGGGAGTGGTATTTTTAATAACCTATCAAAATCTATGTTTGCAGTGAGTATTGAATACGTTATTTTTCCTTGCATGGATTTACTGATAGCAGAGGTGGAAGACTATAGCTAAACAAGGAGAAGTGGTGCTATTGCTCTTTCTTTATCTCCTCTTCAGCCTCCTGTTTTTTTCCAGTCAATACACTGGCTGCATTGGCCACCATATGGGATATATAAAACACCTACAGCATAAATAGGCCAATGAAAAGCAAGATGGGAAATAGGGAGGTGGGAAGCAGAGGAAATAAAAGTGAAAAGACTGTGCATCATCACACTAGGACACATGCAGGTTTGGTGCAGTTGGATTGAGACATAAATTTGCAATTATATTGCAGTAGAGTTACACTGTAAAGACAAAATATTGTGCCAAATAAGAGTGAATTTAAAAGAGCCAAATGCTGCAACAACTATTTATACAGTTATGAGGTGAGTACAAATGTAAGTCTTTCCTCCTGTGCTCTAGGGGCAGGATTAAGCTCTCTTTCACTGAGGTCATCAACTAGCCCAGCTGCTTTTTATCAGCAATAGCTGTGGTAGCTGCAATCCAAAAAAATGTTTGTGAGGGAAAAATGTTTTTTGCTTTCCTTTTCTTGTGTTGAAGCTCACAGTATTTCATGTGCTTCCAGGTCCATTTACTGGTTCTTTGTGGTTGTGGTAGGATTTCACTCCAATTGTTTCAGTTTTGGTATTTTAATCCTCTCTTACTCATTTCATAAAGGAGTAGTATGTAGCTTTTGTTGCGCATCAAAAAATATTCGCTGCTGCTACATTGATTAAATGTGTAACAGCATGTATTGCAGTTGTATCCACCTAATATTAGTAATTATCCAGATTTAGGGCTTTCATCACAGCAGCCCACAGCATCAGCTTGTGTACAGATTTTATAAATGTCTTCAGAAAACAGAAGCAGGGAAAGAAAAAGAGGCCAATGCTTTCATCATAAGCGTGAGGTGGTGTTTTCAAAAGCAACTACATATACATCAGAATATGACAGGTTAAAACCCCTTTTTCCTCCCAGATCAGCTGTTTTATATGTTCAGTGAATCCCCCTAATACCAAGAGAGTTCCTGTCATGTGCAGTACAAGTAGGAGAGGGAAATACGATAGGAGTTAACTTAGGAGTGAGCTACTGGGAAAAATCAAGGAAAGCACAGGTGGGGAGAAAAGTGAGGTAGCTTTGAGGTAAACTTCCCCATGTTTTAATTAGTCATGCTTATAAACTATACTATTGATAGTATATTGATATACTCTTTGTCTGTCTGTCTGTTCATTTGTTTATGAAGAAAGCCTATAGGGTATTCATCCAAAAATACAGTAATGTTCCTCTAATTTTTGTACTGATCTATTGCTCCATTCCCAACCCTTTATTCAAACTTTTTAATACTGATTTTTCAGGAGCATTGCAGTCTCACTTCCACTTATTATGAACTTCTGTAAAATTGACATATTTATGTCACCTTTATATGTGCCCAGATTGCTGCCTTAAAACATACAAAGGGGAACAGGGCTTGTCTCTCCTGGCAACCAGAGGTGCAAAGTGACAGAGACCTCAAGTCAGAGCCATAAAGCAGCCTGGAATAAATATTATGAGAACCAAGAATGAAAAACATTATTTTATTTTAGAATTCATTTCTTGGTGTTTTGATTGCATCAATCTAAAAGGTCACATGCACACAGTTTAAAGGCAGAGCAGAAGAAACAGAATTCCTTTCTAACAGAATTTCTATTCTAACAGATGAACTAAATGGTAAGGTGACATCAAGTTATTTTGTCCTAAAAGAGCCCCCTATTAACAGGGCTGCGTTTTTGGCCCTTTTTTTGTAATCCTTTTTAAAACTTAGTCCAATGTTATAATCTTATTTTTGTATTCCTTATCTGAACCTGTGTAAATAGAAGTGATTGATACTTTTGACAGGAAAAATTCAGGTGTTCTATATAAATGTTTTCAGAGATACAGTCTAGATAAACATTGCTGTATTGATTATTTGTTGTCAATTCTGACAAAGTGTGCTTCAGCACTCTAAAATAGGTAAATACAAACCTCCTCATTTTCCCGTCCAAGGAGCAGTGCACTCTATTTGGGATAATCTATGGAGGAGATAGAAAATAGCATTTATTTTAGTGAGAAAGCACAGGTGTTCAGAATTAAGATTGCCTATTACTTTCTAAAGCCTGTGCTGGTGTTGCTGGAACAAACATACATAAAAGTAGTGTTTGATGTCAGATGGACTTGGAATGGGACAGTGCAAGTAAGGTGTGTAGTAGTAATAACAAATACTATCTGCAAGTTCTCTACTTTTAACTGTGCTGTAGATTCAAGTCAGAGAAAAAATACAGTGCCATTACAAACCAGATTATCTAAGAAAACTTAAGGAGGCAAATAATTTTGTGATTTATTCTCCCAGAAATTACTTGAAGATGTCACCTAAAACCAGGAATACATTCACTAGGCTTGGAACTCAGTCCAGATATGTAACAGGAATGAATCACAAAGCTGAGCCATAATTCAAAAAGGAATCATATCCTTATTCAGGTAGGGGATTTTGATATGAGCTCTAGCAAGGCTTGTTTTTCCTCATATCTGAAGTTACTAAAATTCACCTGTTCAAAACAACATTTGATGCTTCCAGCTTTGTGCTATATCTACATTTTTCTTCCTGAATTATTTTATTAATGTAGTACTACGTACTTAAATGCAGTAAATGCCTTAAATTTCAAATTATTGAAAGCAATCATGAGTTTATAATGAATGCCTGATAGACTTCAGGGAATCCATAATTTAGATGGCAAAAGAACACTCTGATTCTAGCTACAAAAACAGATAATATTTGAAAGGGCAACAATTAAATACAAAGAATGGTTTTGGTTACTATGGGAACAGTTAAAGAAAGGTTTTTCAGCATTGCAAGCTACTGTGTGTATACAAGAGAAATTATGTTCTTCTGAGTCAAAGAAGCTATGAAAGCTTTTCAAGGAAAAGGCTAAATAATAAAAAATATTTAAAGCAAAAGCTCTAAAATATCTCTATATAATACGTTGGTGGTTTTATATTCTTTTTTCCTGCTTTCCCCCCATTTTTCTGTCACTAATTTTTGGAGTTGGAGGTTTTTGGAGTTGTGTGGCAAAAAGAGCTTTGCAAAGAGGATTAGAGAAACTAAGAGCATCGTGGATGGGTTATTTTATTTCTGGGTCTGTTTATAAGAGATCTAGTCCTGTCTCATAAATTTGCTTAGATGAAGGCATTTGTACTACAGATTCACACTTTCTCTCCCGTACTTTCCTATTTATTCCAGTAACCTGGAAATAATGAAGACACAAGTTAGAGGAGAAAGAAGTAGGGAAAATTATCAACTCTGTATTTCACTAAAGCTGAAGTGCTTTCTAATGGAGTTGCAGTCACGTTATGTATGCTGTACTAAATTGCTAACGCAGGTGTTAATCTTTTTTGGTTTTGCCTTTTTTAAAACTTTAATAATTATCATTGTTTCATCAGTTTTTTATATTTGCTAAAATAAAAGAATGTCAGACAGGTACTAATTACAGCATCAACTTTGCAGTAGACCAAATGTAAAAATATACAATATTTATATATATAACATAATTTAGATTTTCTATACTTGATCTAAATCAGAGGGTTTGTTTATCTGTTGAGGAAACTTTTAAAGGTTAATCATCAGGAATGCTCAGTCCTGCATGAAAACTGGCACAATCTGCAAGACTTGGGATCATCTGAAATGTAGTCGCTTGCAATAAAAAAAAAATAGTAGTTCAAGTGAATGAGCATATTTATTTTCATGATATGGCAATGAATTTAACATGGAGAAGGTTCTTTGATTTCTTTTAAAAGAAATAAACTGTCTGAAAAGTGTGTCACCTGCTATTATTTAAATATGTATTAAACAATACTGTCCTATTTCTGTATATCTTTCAAACTTCAGATGTGGGAATGTGCTGACACTGAACTACAATCTAGAAGTTATGTAAATTACGCTAAATTTGTAATCTAATTTCCTGTGCTTACTTGTGAGGTGTGTGCCTACCTTGTGATGCTAAGTACCATACAGCTCTTTTATTTTTAATACTGAAGCAAGAGTACTGCATTTTGAGAAAGACATGTTTAGGGGCACTATGGAGATATACTTAGAAGTTGCAACTCTTTTTGGATGCCATATTTATTATGAGGTTGGTGCACAGCAGTTTTTTTGCAGCTGTATATGAAAAAAGGAAAAAAGACTGTATTGTCTCAGGAAGTCCTTCTGTACCCCTATTGAGAGACCTGAGTGACATCTGTGTGTACAGGCATAGGTGAGGGAAAAGTCTCTAGATTTAGACCCATTTTTGCTTGTTTGGGACCCTTATTTGCTTGTGTATGAAGGTCTTGTTTTCTTACAAGTCATCATTAAAAGGAAGGATGTGTTCTATATCTCGCAACCACATTTCATTTATAAAATGAACCTTTCTGGATTCTGCATTTTGGGGGAAAACATGTCTCTTTATAACTTTTTTTCACTTTCACTCACATTGGTTTAGATCATTCAATAACCTGTAACTTGAAGTTGTTGTCAGGAACAAGTGAATACGAAACTACTAGGGTGAGATAATGCTGGGTAGCTCAGTGGTCTTCTCAGCTTCAGATATTCATTGGCCTTGACATCCTCCTCCATGAAGAAGGAGGCCAGTAAGTTGTGTTACAGATGGTTTTGTGCTGACCTCTGTCAGTAGTCCTCTGTGGAATTCCCATTGAGCACCAGTGCCGAGGGCATAGGCTCCAAATGTGTGGCTGCCATGATTTTCATGTCCTGCTCCGCTGCCATCCTGAGCCTTTTCAAAGGCATATTGAAAAGGTGATGAAATTGCTTTTAATGGGGACTGAGACAAATCTGTTGTGCTGTCTGAAGACAAATTGTTGCCAGGACTGAAATGAGTTAAGTGCTCAGCATTACCTGTTTGAAATCCTTGTCTGAGCTGTGTTTGCCATCATCTAGGCTGATGGTAATTCTGATAACCAGGGAAAAGAGCAGCAAGGACAGGCACAGCCTGTGTGTGGCCGGGAGGAACGGGCACGGATGGGCCTCCTCCTCCGTCCAGGCAATAACTTCAGTAGCACTGACACAAGTCAGGGGCTGCTTTTCTTTGCTTGTTGATGGCTGCTCCAAAGATGACTTCAGAACACGTCAGGAAAAAAAGCCTAGCTTTAGACAAGAAGAGGTAAAGAGTACATTTTTATAGACTGCTTCCCTCACTCTGGGAGAAAGCTGACTCAAGACTAGCCACTGCTGAGGCTTCATAAGCAGTGTTACAGGTACTCTGGTGATTTGGGGCAGTCAGTACTTCATAAATTGATAAGTTTCTTTTCCCTTAATCTTACAGGTGACATTGGCCTGATTTGTCACATTTACCTATTTTCTTAAATAACCTTTGCAAAGTTAGCAAAGGGTGAAATGGATCATTCAGAAAGCTTTCTTTTGTGCCCTGTTTTTGCTAGTGCTGGCTATGGAGAAAGCACAGTTCTGTGGAAAGTCTGGTAGAGTCCTCCTTATTGGACCAGATAATTAATTAATTCCTTAAAATCTTGTCTCAAAAATAGTTATTTATGGTTTTCATGCATGTTATTGAGGGATAGAGTTACTTTTCTCTGCTGCAATTTGCCTAAAGTTAGGTGAAGTGAGCAGTGTTCCTTAATTTCAAACTAATTTTCCTTAGGCCCTGAATATTTTCTAAAATATTTTCCAAATATAACTTCCTTATTATATATAGTGAAATAAAGTCACTAGTAAATGGTCAAATGTAAGAGCAGAGATTACAAATGACTTTACTTAATAATACATCACACTACCCTGTGATCATCCTCAGTGCACTAGCTTTTGGAGGCAGTAAGAATTTCAAATCTATAGGGAAGATATATAGGCAGTGCATCTTTGGGGGTCCTTAATTGGCTGTACTGAGATTCATAAAGGTCAGTTGTGTTGCCTACTTTTTCTTTATATGAGGGCAAAACCAGAATAATGATACAGGCTTAAGGAACCCCTGGTTATGCAGAAATAATTTTATTTACTTGTTAGCTGGAATTTTGTTGGGGTGAATAGGGAGAAGTACTTCACGTGCAATTATATGCCTGTGCCATCAGCATTGGACTCATGTGTACCTTGCCAATAAATCAGGCTGTCCAAGGGACTTTCACTGCTTATCCTCAGAGGTGTCTTGTCTCATAACAGGGAAGCTGCACAGATATTTCTTGAATAAGTATATGCAATTATGCCTGTAGGTGTCAGTGGTTCAATACAATTCCATGACAAGAAACCTAAAATAGGTGAGCAACCTTCCCTGCATTCCAGAAACAACAGTTAACTTAATTTCTTTTTCACTTGTTAGCTTTACCAAAACATAGAGCATTTTACCTTGAATGAAGTGATATCTAAAGTGATTGGAGTATGTCCAGTAGTGGTATACTGTCAACTGGCTACCTGGCAATAATCACAGATTAATTATTTTTAACTTTTTGTTGTTGTTGTTGATAGTGTTAATCAGTGTAGGAAATGGTTTGAAGTGTGGTGTAGATTATTTTTAACAGGTGACTTTGTAGATTCTGTAGGAAAGAACTTGATAAGTTTATATCTGTTATACTGAATCATGTATCATGTAAACATTCTTCTTTGGTGGTGGTGAGCAGAAGAAGAAATGTTAATCTTTGTTCAATCATGCTTTTTTACAAGAGGCATTAGCATTTGGTTATTTTGATAGAGCTGTTGTATTTTGTGAGGCATCTAATCTTGAATCTGTACTTAGATTAGGACGTTGTCTTCTAATAATTCTGTGTATGATGTGGCCAGGACTGCTGCAGAAAACATGCACTTCAGCCCTGTGTATCCTATGAATGCTGATGAGCCAGAAGCAGGTTTGCTGTCTTGCTGTCTACTCCTCAGGTTTCTTGGGGCTTTGAATCCCATTGTATATTGATGACATAGGGATAAACTTGTTCATTCAAGCACACCTATGAAAAATTCATGTCTGTTCTAAAGATCTGTCACTTCAGATGCATATTGGTGGCTGTGTGAGCACATCACATCAGGTATTAAGAATTTTTTTCAGAATGGTTTTATCCATCTGCCAAAGCAGAAATGAAGGAAAACCTTTGGTTAGCCAAAATTTATTAGGTTTGATTGAAGAAGATCATGCCTGTCATTAGGTTGCTACTTCCTCCAGGTAGTGATGAATTAAGGTATTTAAAAGTTGGAACTTTAAACCATGAGTTAAATAGCTGGATAAATATAAATGTGGTAGCTGCTTTACTGTCTTCAAAAGACTAATTACAATCTCCCTTTTCATATATTAATGCACATACAGTGGTAAAGCAGTTGAACAGTTGAGATCTGCTATGTAGAATTCAATTTCCTGACATTAAAAGGTTTATGTATTTAATTATAAAATGCTGGATACTGCATTATGTTGGATGTTTTTGCCCAGTAATTTGTACTGGCCAGGAGTAATGCTGCTGCTCTGTGAAAAACTAGTAGAGAACATACCCTTATGTACGTGTGTGCTTGTAAAATGGGGGCCTTCAGCAGGTATGAATAGTACCTTCAGAAATCAAGTAGCTATTGATTTTTACTCTCTTTGTGGAAATAGGGAGGTTGTTTTGTTGGGTTTGTTTTGTGTTCTTTTTTTTTTATTTTTGAAATACAGTGACTATATGTATTAGAACACTGAGAAGTCAACAAAGTTCATGAGAGCCAGTAAGATTCATATGCATGATTCAATGCTCAAACACCCCACTGACAAGACAGAAGTATGGGAGAAGATTTGAAAATTCTTTTTTTATTGCTTCTGTGTCTGAAAGTCATAGGTTCTGATGTATTGAGTTCTGCAGAACTCAAGTAACTTACCACAAATGCACTTTTATCTGAAGTCTGAAACTGTCATAATGAAGTTAATATATGTTAAAAATTCGGCTCCAGTACTATGAAGCTCTACGTAGTTATTCAAATTTAAGCAAATGACTGGTCCATTGAAATTTAAGCCTGTGCATAAGTCTTTGTGGCAAGCTTGTGCTGTTTTATCCAGTGTTCTTTCATTCAGTAAAGTAGCTGGGATGATATATGTCTGTGAAATGTAAATGTAAGTACATTTGCATGGCAATATTTAAAGAACTTTAGGAAAATAAGTACTGAAACACAGAAATTAAAGATGAAAGCATTCTTATTTCCAACAGAACTAGTCAGAAATTTTCAGCTATGGGAAAATACAGAGGACAAAGCTGTAATTCAAACAGATGAAGGTTGTGTCCTTGTAAAGATTGGACTCTTTTCATTCTGAATAATTTAAACTATTTCTTTCCTTTGAGGTGAACATTGTAGAGCGATAAAATCTCTTGTACCATTTTGACCATTAAAAAGAAATTCGGTGATGTCTTACCTTTTCTGTCCTTCATTACATGTACATTTAAAATTCACTTTTGATATTAATCATACTTAGAATTCAATTTGCTACCCATAGTGATTTCACTAGGGAAGACTCAAATCTTTCAGGGTAATGGAGTTCTAACTAAGTATTAGTTATTAGGTGCTTAAGATCTTACTTTTTTCAGATGGTGATGCTTAATCCAGATCTTACACACTTCTGTGGGATACAGATTCCAAATCACGTTCTGAAAAAGTAAAGAAGTTATTTTCATAGTCCAGTTGAATCTACACCTTGCACAGGAGCTTTTCCAGGCAAGTGTCACCTTCTACAGGCTCCAAACATTGTCCATGGTGATTGGCCCTGCACTGAAACCTTCCAGCAGTGAGGGAGGTTTAACCTGCAGCCTTAAAGCATCTTACCCAAGCATTTAGGGAGAGGTTTCTACATAGTTGGACCATTTGCTTGAACTGGAAATTGAAAACTGTCAGCAGTGTTCTTAGTCCGTGCATAGTTATTCTCACCTGTGGATCATAAAAAGTAAGATTCATGCCTGCCTCATTGCAGTATGTCCCTCATCCCGGACCCACTTTGAAATTAGGTGGGGCTGGGATGAGCACCTGTCTGCTTTCTTCAGCATCACTTGGGACAGAAACCTGAAACAGACAATTGAAGGAGAGGAGTGAAGGTCTGGAGAAAATTTAGTATGCTGCAGTAGGTATTAGCAGAAGTGGGACTTGTAGAAAAGCCCATCCCAATCAAAGTCAGTGCCCTTGAATAACAAAATAGGATATCCAGTAGAGTGTACATATTCATATATTTTCTTTATACTTGCTATGTAAAACTAATCCTTCTGTGAGAATCATTAAAACAAATACCAACTCATTAAGAACAACCATTAAAATAAATCTTAACTATGAACAAATCTCAGTACTCATTAAAATAGGTCTCAGCTCATTAGGATTTTTAGTATACAGGTTCAAAACAGAAGATGAGATCATTTTTTAAAAGAAAAACCAGGCATCAAGGCCTTTTCTGTTACTCTGACTTCCTCAACATGGAGGGGACTGGGGGTGCACAAGTAGCTGGGAGGGGACACAGCCAGGACAAGTGACCCCAACTGACCAAGGGGGTATCCCAGACCACACAGCATCTGCTCAGTCTGTACAGCTCAGAGAAGAACGAGGGATGTTTGGACTGTGATGGCCTTTGTCTTCCCAAGTGACTGTTGCATATGATGAAGCCCTCCTCTTCTGGGAATGGCTGAACACCTGCCTGCCCACGGGAAGCAGTGAATTAATTCCTTGCTTTGCTTTGCTTGCGTGTGCAGTTTTTGCTTTACTCGTTGGAGTGTCTTTATGTGAACCCACAAGTTTTGTAGCTTCTGCTGTTCTGATTCTGTTGCTAGTCCAGCTCTCAGGGCAGTGAGTGAACAGTTGTGTGGTGCTTACTTGACACCTAAGGTTAAACCATGACAGTCCTGGAGGAACTGCTGATTCCACAGCTGTCCATGACAGTGTGCCTTAGCTGATTTTCCATGATGCTGTTTGAAAGAGAAGTATGAAGTCACACCAAAATGCAGGTCTGTACAGTGGAAACTTTAACAGTTGCATGTGTGTTTTGCTATGACAGTAGACGTATTTGTCTTTTCTATTCAAAAAAGATACTAATGCTGACAGTTTATAGGTACGTCTTTTATGACAGAAAATTCTTAAAAAAAATTGTATTCATCAAAATCCTAAAGCGTCTTTTAGTTACTCTGGATCAAAATCTTCTCTAAAACAATGTTCGTGTGCACTGCATGTTGAATTCCTTCACCTCTGCCTCATCTGGAGTTGAACTTTGGCCATTGTTCTGTTACTCAAATTAAAGGAAATTGGTCAATGGGAGTTGAAATCAGTGGCTCAGTTGAATTGGAGTTACCCATGCATCCCTGAGGTCTGAGTGCAAACCATTTATGTTTAATTAAATGTAGTGGTCTGAGTGCAGACCAGATCTAATCTCTGTTTGTTACAATGCAAGAACGAGCAAATCTAGTTAAGCAAAAGAATAGCAGCACTCTTTTGGATCTCAGGGGCTGGAGGCATTGTTAGAGGTCTAACACTGGCTCTTCATCTACACCTGGAATAGACTGTATAGAAGACTTTAATTAATGCTGACTTGTAGTTTCTGGTACTAATGAATTTCTAAAATTAATAGAAAACTGGTAAGGAAAGAACAGCCCTTTTCAAAAAGTGTCAGCCAAAGACAGCATGCCTTTGTATTAGCTATGCTTTTAGAGAAGCATTTAAAGCTATGCCAGATATTTCTAAGGTTTTAAAAGCTTGATATCTTCCTTTTAATATTTATCAGACTTTGTTGTGAGATTTTCTTGGAAACTCACTAGTTGTGAGCACACTTATAAAAGCATGATATGTGGACTGTCTTTCTAAGGGATGCAACAGGGAATGTAATGCCATTTTTTCTCTAAAAATTATAGTGATAGTTTTTAACCCAAATAATGCAGGCTTTTTCAGGTGCTTCAAGGCAGATTTTTTTTTCCCAGAATAAAATTCAGATTCTATTCTGAAATCTCATAGTCTGTATTTGGCATAGACTAAGAACAGAACCTGAGGGAGTGTTCATTCCTGCTGAGCTCAGAGGATATGGAAGCTCATCTGTACCCTTAATGTTAGGGACAGTCCTTCCACATTTCCTCCAAAGACTCTTCTAGGGAATCCTATTCGGCAGATAATAAAATATCAAGTTTTTATCAGTCAACACTATTTTGGCATTATTAATTATGCTTTTTTTAAAAAAAAAAGTTGCTAGAAAGGCACATTCTTTAGTTTCAAAATTCATAGATCTTCATTTGTCTGTAGTATATTTAACAAGAGACAGATAAAAGCAGAAAGCAATCCCAGAAGAGATGGTTTGTCATTAGGGCAGAGACATCCCCCTGCCCCTTAGTTGTTAGGCCGTTGGTTACTTTCATTTACTGAACTCCATAGTATATTTGATTTATAAAAATAACTGCCCTGATTTATACAAATAACTATTACACTGAAAAATCAGTGTAATAGAATCTTGGGATTTTGCAAGGGTGAGGTATGGCTGCCTTTCCTCTCAGCCTCCTGTGGAACGTATTTCACGCCAGTCTGCATTTCCACTTCTAAAATACCACTGGTTACAGGAGCTGTAGCTGTTAAATTGTCTTTGCTTTGTGAAGGGTAGACCTATCACTCTTATTAATATTTCTTCTGTATGGGTTCATTTGTGACAACCTGGTCAAAGCTATTGGTGATGTCCAGTGTTCCTGGCAGTAATTGAACAAGTAGAATTCCCTAAAATATCACTGCACAAGGAAATAGAAATGTGTAGTTCTATTTGTAGGATTGAAATGTGGTTGGGAAAAAGAAAAATACAAGAACATTGATTGTATAGGTGGGTTTTTTTTTTGTTGTTGTTGGTTTTTTTTTGTTTGTTTTTTTCTTTTTTTTTTTTGTTTTTTTTTTTTTTTTTTTTTTTTTTTTTTTTTTTTTTTTTTGTTGTTGTTTTTTTTGTTGTTTTTTTTTTTTTGTTTTGTTTTTAAATATACTCATTGTGATTGCCAGCTAAAAATGTATGTGGTGTTTTGGGGTTGTTTGTTTTTGATTGTTTGTTTTTTAATCCAGAATTCATGATGTGCTCGCTGAAGCAAAGTGATTGGGTTAAGATATTTTTCTGCTTGTTCCAGTGAACTCATGCTGTTTGAAGCCCAACAATATTGCTTTAAATCTCAATTTTCTCACTGTTGCAAGCATTTTATTATAAACATATTGAAGAACAAGAATCATACTTGAATTATATCAGCATGCAAGAAAAGATGCTAAAATGTTCCTTTAAAAGATTTTAGTATTGTTAGTACTGTGCAAGATCTGAGGAGCAGAGAAGTAATTTGTCAGATGTAGCAAAATATAAAAACTTCATTAGTTTTGCACAAGATTTTTAGATGGTGTATGATACATATAAAAATGATGTATTGGAAAAAGACTGCTTAAGTTGATTCTCACAGTGCAATGTCTTTAGCTCGCTTACCTGCTTACATGAGGATTTTGTGCATTTGCTGTAGGGTTTGGTAATCTGAAATTCTCAGCTGTATAATCTAATCTAGCTCCAGAGAAAAATCTTGTCCTTTATCAAAAATGCTTTGTTTTTATTCTGAGCAGGGTAGAGTATAATTAGGATGTTCAAAGCCAATGTGGTGGTGAGCAGTGTAAGCTGATGGAATCTCTGGAAAACTGAAAATGGTCTGTTCTGATTTGCAACTAATATCTAATGCAAGATTAAAATTTTCAAGTTTGTGTATCTTGAATTTAGAAGTCGTGGGTGTAAGATGAGAAGATACATCATGTGAAGAATGGCCTCTGCCTTTTGTCAGGCATGCACAGATACCTACGCAGATAAAACTCCTTAGTGTAAATTCTGCCTTTGTTTGGATATATACAATGCCTTGTAAACTGTTGAAGATTCACTTGAGTAATTGAGAATTTGAAATGGGCCTCTTTTTTTCCTCCTTATGAATATAATGTAAAAGATCATCTCCTGTGCAATATTACAGTTTCATATAAAAACATAAGCTCACATGGGTATATTTGACCTTAGGGAATATCAACAAAGATTAACATCAGATAAGATAAATAAACCACTACTTTTTTTGCTGTCAAATCTGTGATTGGGCAAGAAGTTTTATTTTGTTACTGAAACATTTTATTGCTCTTAAATTTGTATTTGTATCATATATTATGCTGCATTCTCATGTTGCCTCAGTATTTCAATAATACTGCAAACTTCTGTAAATAAAAAAATATGAGATTGCCAGGCAATTTCATATTGCTTTAATGGATTATAGTGCAAATTGCCACGTGCAATTGATAATGCCTGCCTTTTAGTCAAGGTAAAATGAATGAAAACTCCCGAACTTTATCATAAAATACATCACTGAGCCCTTGATATCCATCTTTAACATGGCTAATTACAAGCTGTCTTCTCACTGCAAATACATAGCTGGATCTTTACCTCCAGATGGTAAAACCTTACTGAAGATGAGAATCAGCTTGATTTCCCATTGACTAGTTTTTCCTGTTTCTCATGATTACTTTGGCCCCAGTTCCTGTCCACAGCCCTCTTTCTTGAAGGTTCAGCCAGTTGTCGATGCCAGCTGTGTTTTTCCCCTTATGGCTGTGCTAAACCAGAGTTTTGCCACCAGATCACCTTACCCATGACAGATGTAGTTTGTGTGATCTCCTTGCTCACACGAGGCAATTCACATTCAGAATAAACAAAACTATTGCTGCCACCCACCAATGCTACATTTAAACCCCAGGTTTAGAAGCCTGGCAGTCCCAGGTGCCAAGTAGCCTTACACAATTGAGTACTTACACAATTGAATACTACTTTTGCCCAGCTTCCCCGTCCCAGCCCTGCCTTTCAGCTCCTCCCCATCTGGCCAGGTCATAGTGCTGAAATTGAAGACTGTGAAATTAATTTATTCCCAGAAGGGAATGAGGAAGACTCAGCTGCTACGGTCATCTTCATTTCACTGGGTGTACAAGGTGTTATGGTGCGTGTCGGAGTGTGAAGGGTGGAACTGAAACACACACACAGAACCTGTGCTTTTGTTCTGGTAGAATTCTCCTTGGGACAGCAGCACCTCACCAGAGCTTCTACCCCAGTGGGTACCTGAAGGAGGCTGATGCTGTGAAACCAGCTGTTGTTATGTTTGCACTGAGGACCCTGGGTTCTAAAAAGATTATGACTGTAGAATTTCTACCACTGATATTTATTTGATATTTCTTACGCACTGATATTTATGATTTGTAATGGCAATTCAATTTAATCCTTATTTACAGATGTGTATTTTCCCAATTTTGAAAAAACACCACCAATGGCGTTTTGCTTGAGGATCAACATACTGGCTTTCATATTTCAAATTATTCTGTATAAAAGCATGAACTCTATTCCCTGCACTGTAATCTTGAGTCATGCTGGGAGTCAGATGGAGAGCTGCATTCCTTGCCAAGTGACAGGATAGTTTCCCAGAGAAGCCTAGGAAATTAATTATACTGGGCAGCAACCATCCGCATGGTGCATGGAAACTAAAAGTGTAGCAAATGTTGAAGGGTGGATGCTGTGGACAAGTAGATGAGAGCAGTGTCAGTAGCTGATTGTGGTGATGTGGGAGATGTGTGGGGACAGCACAGCTGGGTGTGGTGGCAGAGTAGGTCACAGGCGGGCCTGGGGCAGTGATCTCGATACCCTGAAAATCCTAAATCTGTTGACTTTAACATTCTGGGTTGTTTTTCTCAGTGATCATTTCTGTTACAGTTATTTTAAAATAGGAAAAAATTACACTGTGCAGGTGGGGATAGCATTTCAGGAGACAACAGGTACTTTTGAAGTCAAACATTGATGCCACCCCTTTCCCCCTTATAAAATGAGGTATTTTGTCTATACCTTTATAGAATATATTTTTGTAGGCTTTGCCAGAAGGAATTAATGCTCTGCGTCTGCAGTAATGTCAGATCTCCATGGTTTATTAATCTCACAGTAGGCTGGAATTTAAACAGTTTTCTTATGGTTTTCTCCTTTGTATTGCCATGTAGTTCTTAATAGTAGGGAAGAAAGCGACAGTCTTTTATGTTGGAAAAGAAAAGAATATTGAAGGCCTCTGTCGTGTTTTTTTTAGCACGCTCTTCAGTTACATGAGCCTGACAAAAGGAAGGAGTAACAATTACCTCAAAATCTGGGGGAGGCCCACAGTTCAGCCTGTGGGCTTCATTTTAATGTTTTCATCATTAAAATTCACTTGAACTGATTAACTTTGAACTTCTGTAAATTATGTCCAGTCAATCAAAAACTGGAGGGGCAAATCTGCAGTGAAATTTGCTTAGTGTAGCTTTTTAAATCTCTTCACATGATACCATGTTGTGTTTTATTCAGCACTTTACATGGTGAAACACCAGTTTTGTGTCCGAGTTGCTGGCTGTGGTTATTATTGTTCCTATCCCCATGTCATTCATGGCACTGGCTGTATATCAGCAATATAGTTACACTTTTTCTTGCTTCTATATCTAAAATACACCCAATACAAAAAGAATGCAGAAAAACACCCAAGCAAACCAGAACATGGGCCAAGAAAGGGAAAACTTTCGTTGACAGAGAGTTGTTGAAAAGTATGTCTTGGAGAATGAGTGTGTAGGCTAGCTAACTTTGTTTTCTGCATGAATTAATGAGCAGTGACTAGACCAACTGAGGTTCTACAAAGAAGTATTGACACTTTTTAATGTATTCTCAAGTGTATTTGTATATGTTGTTTTAAACTGTTTGATGTTCACATTAAATTTCTGTGCCAAGAATGGCACAGAAATGATGTGCTGAGTATAGATAGAGTTTGGAATGCCAATTCCTCAGTTAATGTGCCTTCAGCTGTCTTGTCAGGATGAATGTGATACTGAAATTCTGCAAAAAGGGGGTTCTAGTCTACTCCAGTGCTGCTTTTGAAAGTCCTGGTTCTGCAGTAAGCAAAGTGATCATGCAGAAAGTATTTTGTCTTTATTGATGATGAGACACCAAATTAAGATTTAGGAATCTGTCTCTCCTGGGAAATTGCCTGATACCATCTTTTCAGAACAGGCATTGGAGCTTGGACGTGCATCCAAGATTGACTCTCCAGTGATGGCCTGTCAAAGAATCTTACTATATTTCAGACAGGGAGGGAGGGAAAAAACTCCCACACAGTTAGAATAGATTAATGATTATTTTTTTAGTCAAATGACTAATTTTTTAGAGCAATGTGCTGCATTCACTTAGTTGCATAGAGAAGAGTCAAAGTTAATAGTCAGATTGCAGGTTGAGAGGTAAAAAACTAAAAGTCAGTTTCGGGCTTTCAGTTCCCTGAATGACATACATTTTCTCCATACTTAGGGGAAATAATGGAAGCTTCAGGCCTGTCATGTCTGTGATGATTTTTCTTATTGTATCCTTTCATAGGAGAGGTTAGGAAAGCTTTTGGGGTTTTCTGAGAATTCATGCAGAATGAAAATAAAACACTGATATTACTTCTCCTCTTGCATTTTCTCCACGGAAATAAGTGTGATGGGTATTTTCAACGGTCCTTAGATATTGCTCAGTGCAAAGGCTAATGCATTCTTGAATATGTCTTCGTGGTTTAAGTGAGAGACTCATTAAACCTATCTATTTGCAGTTGCACACAAAAACCAGTCCTTAATTGCCTCCCTGGATATGGACAAGAGCTTAAAAAGAAGCAAAATATAAAAGATTAAAAGAGCATAATGACATCTTCAAAAGATGAAAGATATGATCTAAATGTTAAAAAAAATAAAAAGAGAAAAGCTTGAAATCTCTTTGTTTCCCCAAATTAAGCAGGAAAACTTTGAAGATGACAGTAATTTTCCATTGTGTTTCATCTTTTTCATAATAACATATTTTGAAATCTGGAATGAATGTATCACCTAATAATGTTTTTTAGGACTGCATAAGATGTAGTATAAAGCACAATATAAGCAAGACTTTCTTCTACTTTTTGCCACAATAACTAAAGATACTGTGCTGTGTGGTTTTAAATAATTCTGATTGGATGCATACTTGGGTGAGGCATTCCTAAAGAAAAAGGAGATTGCTACTGGTGATTTATCAGGTGTTGTTCTACAACTTGGTTGCAAACTCAGATCTTAAGGGCTCAAAGTCATGAGGTCTTGTTTTTGAATGAAGTGTAAAAACATTATTCTGACCATTTATGGTCGTGAAAGATTCCATGGTGCTTTTGGGGATATACCCTCATGTCCTGGCCAAATTCTGCCGCTCTCTTCTTTAGCCTTCTGATGATTATTNTAAATAATTCTGATTGGATGCATACTTGGGTGAGGCATTCCTAAAGAAAAAGGAGATTGCTACTGGTGATTTATCAGGTGTTGTTCTACAACTTGGTTGCAAACTCAGATCTTAAGGGCTCAAAGTCATGAGGTCTTGTTTTTGAATGAAGTGTAAAAACATTATTCTGACCATTTATGGTCGTGAAAGATTCCATGGTGCTTTTGGGGATATACCCTCATGTCCTGGCCAAATTCAGTTTCTGTTAGTTGTGTGGTGATTACTCCATTCTCCCCGCAATTTTGGTATAGATGTGACATTCCTTGCTTCCCATTCGGAATCCCTTGTATGAGTCACCTTGATGTTGCTTAGCCCGTAGGTTTCAGCCTGAAGGAGATTGCTGTTCAGCACACAGCTAAGTTGTTTGCTAGTTAGATAAGAAGTTTCTGGATTCATTTGGAATAAAATGCTTTTTCTAGGTGGAGATTACACTTTAAACACCAGCACAGGCAGTGTGAATTTACATATGCTGGGCAAATGTCTTACCTGTTGTAATAAACACTGATGATGTATGCAATAATGTGATGATAATGTCTGGTGATGTATGTAATAATGTCTGTCAAGGAGTTGAAAAGGGATTGTATTTTCCAAGTGCCACACGTTGCTGGAAAATTCCTGACTAATGGTTCAAAACCAGTGTTCAGTTTTTTATTTGAACACAGAAGTGCAGATTTCCTGTGTAATAAATGCCAGTGTTTATATCTGTGCCCACCCGCTATAAAGGGATTGGTGTGCTTTGCTACAGTAAATGGAATTACTGTTTCTGTTTAGATTATAACAAGAGGTCCTCTGATTTTAGAACACCAAGGAATGTGAAGTTTTCTGTTGATTTTGGCACTCTCTCTTTGTAACAATGTAGTTTGTTTAATTTTCCTGTGCATTATTTGAAAGGGGTAAATATATCTAGCATGGTGATTATCAAGATTCTCAAGTCATTTGTGGCCAATTTCTTTATCTGTGAAGAGATGCCAAATTATTCAACAGTGGAGTGAAACATTTCCCTTATAGCTTCAGAGTCACAGTTTGTGTCAGATGGCACTTAACAGAGAGAATTTCTGTATGGCTGTATTTTCAAAAATGTTTTTGCTGTACCTCTTACTACATCTACATACTACATCTTTGCAGTAAAATTGTATATCTTTGGGGTGAATGGTATGGAGTGGAAACCCTTTTTCTTGATACAGCATCAATACGAAGAGCTTCAATCAACAGCCTTGTATTTGCAGGCTGCTTAGAAGGTCTCTAGAAAGCATCAGTCAATAACTTTCCTAGTTATTAGGTGTGGTTTTTTTACTGCATGCTGTTGTGTGTTCGTGTGCACGTAGGAATGCCTGCATTAATATTGCGTGCTGAATTTTTTGTGGAGTGATTTATATGCGATAATTTTTTGTGGAGTGATTTATGTGTGATTTTGTGTCTGTCCTTGTAAACATGCAGGCGATGATGGATCTATCTGCTTGTTTTCAAGGAGTTTGGTGACAGCACTAATTTGGCCTTGGCAGAAAGAGCCTGAGCTCCATCTCACAGCCTGTGTCTAGGCAGTGGGATGGGATAAAGTACAGTCCCTTGGCCATCATGACTGCAGACGGAAAGCTGGGGTCTATCCTAGCAGGTTCCAGCCATTGCATTGCTTTGCTTTCCATGAAGACCTGCATACAGCAGGTACACGGGATAGATGGCAGCTATAACTCTGCTATAAGTCTGGCAGCACTCACACCAAAGGTGGTTTTAATAAATGTCTCATTCATGTCTCAGAAGGCAAAATATTCTTTACCCTTCTGTTCTTGGACAGGTGGGTTTAAAGATGGGGAGAAGTAATTTGCTAACTTGGGAGCACTGCCTTCGTCTGACTTAGGGTGGAGTCAAATGGTTGACCCAGCACTGGGAGGAAGAGCATTTATCTTATTGTGAACTGGCAATTTTTGAGAGTTTAAGGATTCTCCCTAAGTTATGACACCTTAGGACTTGAAGCAAGATGTATCCCCTCTTTGTGAATGGCATATCTTTGTTTATGACAAGATAGGGAGCACAGGCACCTGTCTTGGACCATCTGAACTGTGCCCATATGAGATCCCCCAAACAGATGAGTTGCCCAACCCTGAGTGTCTGGCTTGTAGGAGGAGGCTGTAAGAGTCCAGCCTGAGCTGAGGAATGTGCCCAGCACTCCTGAGAGAGATTTCTGTTTTAAGGATGCATTTTAAACGTGAGGTTTTGGGGGTTGGCATTTAAATTGCCTGCGATGGATAAGGTGTAATGTGCCTCATTCTCTGCGTATCCTGTGATCTCGCTCAGGCTCCAGCTGAGCTTCCTGCATGTTGGGTGTGTGATGTTTCACTGGACAGCCCAGTCCTTTCTGTCTTCCTCATGGTCTCCAGCTGGACCCCAATAAAATGGAGGCCGTCTTTCTGGCTAGGAGGAGTTTGTGCATAAAAAAATCAGGCTTTAAATGAGAAGTCAGCCTGAATCTTATCTTTGCCCAATGCATTAATCTTTGACCATCATGCTAAAGAAGAGGAGCAAAGGCTTTGTGTCTCTAACAGTGTTGCTGGCACAAGTTTCTTTTATAGATTTCATTGGCATCTCAATACAGCTCTGCTTTTAAAGACACTGTGCTTTACTTAAAAATAATTTACAAAACTGCAGATAAAAAAATCTCACATTAAGTTGTATTGTTTTGTGAAACTGTTCAGCTCTTTTTTGCTTTCACTTCTGTCTTAAGCAAAAATAATTGCAGGTCTTCTGAAATGAGTTACATGAAGAAGTCATTATTATTTCATTTAGATGTTTAGAAGCCAGATTTTAGATGCTGTGTGAGGTGCTGACATGAGCACTTTCAGTGAGCTACAGCAGCTGTTGTGCAGTTACTGCTCCTTAGCTAATGCTCTGCGACCAGCAGATTATTTATATTTCATTAACATTTAATTAGCCCACTGTACCTATGCCTGAATAATGACAGATGGATACAGTGAACTTGAGGACTGTCTGGCTTTTTAAAGTTTATAATTCTAAACCTGTTTTTCTCCTTGCCTTCCTTTTACTAGTTTGGCATTATGGTAGATTTTATTTTATTTTAATCAACCTTTGGATATTTTAATTTGGAGAGAGAAGTAAGTCTCATCATAGCACTAGGAATCACAGAATGCTGTGAGAGTGTGGCAATTGTGTGTTCCTTCAGAGAATGTCTCAAAATGACCTTTTCCAACAGATTATGGTATGGATATACACAGAATCATTTGAAGCGCAGGAAATGAAAAAACAGTGTCATCCGTTTCAAAGGGATTGCTCCAAACATCAAGTTATCCTTGAACTACTGAAAAAAAAAGTGACCAACGTACTTGTTTAAAGAATTATTTTAGTTATTTCTATAGTCCTTTAATGGCATGAGAAATCTTTATGCTTTTGTGAGAATGAGTTTTAATTCTTTTTCTAGGTAACATTGAATTGAAGTCATGGACAATTATATAGACTCTGCTTCTTTATATGGATCCTGTGCTGGTATATTAAAATGCAGAAAATGGCTACAGCATCAAATTCAGAAATATTAAAATACTTTATAGCATTAGGAGGGAAGTAGTGCAAAGGCAACGCTGCAAAATAAGGAAAAATTGGTTATTGTTCTGAAATGCAACTGGTTTGATGTGAGACTCTCCAGTGATTTTAGTATGGAAAAGTAACAGGGCACATTTCTTTCTTGTAATTCTCAGGAATCTAGTAAATATCCAGAAAACTAAAAGTACAAAAGCAACAAACTGTATTATTGACATCTGTCCACTTTCGGCTCTTTTCCTTGTGTCCTTTGTTCTCACAGGAAAGTCTCGTTTAAATCTGCTTAGAAAAAATACTTGTTGAGACTCCTAGATAGAAGTAACTAGAAATAGTAATCTTTGCTTACAGAGTCTAGAACAGAATTGAAAGCACTGTTCTTCAGAGTGCCAGGAAAATCTCTGGTAAATGTGCATTAAATCTGCACATATTCTGTTCAGATAAGCCCAATGGGAATCATACTCATTACCACAAATGCCTAAATACTAAATCTGGTAGGATTTACAAGGACAATGAAAAGGAAGAGCTGTCGTAACATTTGGTTTTTATTTTCATGGCCTAGCTCAAGTTTATATTGGTGCCATCAATAAAAAACACCAATAAATTCAACAGTTAAAGATTACCTCTTCAGATATGGTCAGTGGTACCTGCTTGGCTAAAGTGATGACTGGTGACTCTTTTGTGATGAAAACCTATCCAGAAGTCAGGTCAATCTATCTTTCTCTATCTATCTATCATACGGCCCATGGGAAGTTAGACCCTATCTCAGGAAGGAAGAAAATTTGTGAAAGGAAGAAGTTTGCTAAGAACTCTTTATCCTGTAAAGCTGAGGGATGCTGGAAGGACAAAAAGCAGTTTGAGCAAGTAAAGGTTGGAAAGACATATGTTGCCCTTACCTCTGCCTGTTGGGATCTGTCAGTCAGTTCATTTAATGTTCTTCTTTCTTGACTGAAATGGTTCACCTGGGAAGTTAGTAGTGGAAATGTCCTCATAAACCCAGAGTCTGCCTGGCTGCCCTCTGCCATACATCACCTCCGGGCTGTGAGAAAGGAGAGTTTGTCTGAAGTGAAGGAAGACATTGCAAGGAAAGCTGGTTTATAAACCTGCATGGGGTATAATGTATTACTGATAGTCAAGGTTTATGCCAAAACCAGTTGTCTGTCATTTCCAAATGCAGGTGTAAAAACTAGGTGGTGACAGTGTTTCATGTGTCATGTGTGAGATGTGGGAAATTATATTTGAAAAGAAGCTAATATAAAGTAGCCGTTTTAACCACCCCAGAATTCCCACCTGGAGCAACACAGGGCATCACTAGTGTTTGTGTCTGCCACAGTAACATTGAACTATTTTCATTCCTAAGTATGAAGCCAGACATAAAAACTTGTGTTTTGGAGAGATGAATATTTTCATCCTCCACAGCAGACCATTTTTTTTGTTAAAAAATTGAAAGCAACATTTGTGGTTGAAAAATTCTATTTTCAACCGTCAGAAAAGAGAGGAAATGAAGATTAATACATTCTGGATTAATTTTTTTGTTTTCTTATGTCTGCATTTTTAAAAGGATGAGCTCTATTTCTTTGTAAGACTCTTACAGCTATTCTTCTATCTTCTAAAATATCATTATACAAACTGATGACTGCATACCCCTGGGGATACTGCAATATAAAAATTCTGGTTTTGTGAAACTAATCTCTGTAAAATTGGATAGAAAACATAAGCAGCAAAGCTCTTGAAGAAAATCTGTTGATTTTAGCAATTACATATGCCATTTCAATGCTGCCAAAGGGTGATCACAACTCAAAGGTATTGTTTACCCATAGAAATACATCATTTTCTTTGTTTAAAACTCTTGATCAACACAATATATTTTGTATATTTGTGTTTGATAACCACAGTTTGAAGTGTTTTCTCGTTCTGTTTGCAATTTTCCATTAAACTGTAATTAGTTTTTCACAGTTTTACTTCAAAAACTATTTTTAAATTTAAAAATGATGTTATTTAGGGAGATAAAAAAACACCAGGTTTTATACTTTCAGTTATTGCCGTCCTTCATGATGTCATGGAAGAATGTAGAAGTGGAACTGTAGATGACTGAGCGAGACAATTTCTTACATTCAAATCTTACCTAGTTTGTCTAATTTTTACCCCTCAAATTTGCCATTCACACAATAGTCTTTACAGTTAATACTATTGTGATATTAGGTGTGAATTCAGGAGTTCTTGTGACTCTGACAGAGTTCTTGTTTTCAGGTACTCAGGGTAAAATGGATTAGGTTAATCTCTGATATTTCAAATGATGAGGAAGGATATTCAGCTTTGAATGCCAATTCTAATAAAGTTATAAGAGACTGATTTTGTGATTCTACTTTAAAAATTTGAAAACATCCTGATAATAGACATTATTTCCAAACTAATTTTTTGTGCTAAGTATGAGTGGGGAGAAGAAACTTTATAAAGTTATTTGTATTCAAGTTTGCAAAGAGATTATCATACATATATTACAATAAATTGGTGTCATTATTTGGACATAAACTAAAAAATGAAAGCACAATGCTTTTGAAACAGCCACACAAAATTATATAACTGTTCTAAAAAGTAAATCACACTTGTTTTCATGTATTTCTTTTTCACCATATTAAATCTACTTTCTGACAGCTAAAAGGAAATTACTGTGATTTAGGGAGTGAATCTTTATCAGTAGCTGACAGGTAGGAAAAAAAAAAAAGTTAAGTCCATATAAACAGTTATTTATAATAGCATTTAGCTGGAAAATGACAATCACTGAGCATTTGATTTATGTAATTTTCCAGGACAGTAGAAATACCTTCTGCAGGCCATCAAGCACTTTTTATGAACCTGAAGCATGGAAGTCTGCCTGCTCATTTCAGAAGAAACAAGATAAATGCAAAACTGGATACTGTTGTGTAACAGCTAATGTGTTTACAGATTCTTGTCCTGCTTAGAAATAATAATTCCTTTATAAAGTCAAGTTGGTATTTAACTGTTTTGGCTATTTTTTTTGAAGTGCACACTTTGGCCAAACTGTGCCTGCAGAGTTTAGTCTGCTACAATACATGGGATCTTGGGACAGCCATTGAGGATTTGCCTGGTAGAGGCAGACTAGTGGTATTAACTTCACTCTCTTTTCCTTTTTCTTTTTTGTTTCTCCTTTTCCAGAGGAGAAATTCTTTGTCATGTCCTTAGATGCTTAGCTGATGTTTAGGGTGGAGGGATGAGTCCTCTACTTGTGTCAAATGTTACTGAGAAACATTGGTAAAACTGATTATTTGAAAACTCTAAAACTTCTCTGTGCTATGTTATGTTGCTTTCTAGGACAGGATGACAACTGCAAAAGCCAAAATGTGGTGAGGCTATATTTTCTTTTTGTTGATGTTCCTGCCAAATACTGAGGCAGAAAACACCAGCATGAGTCTTGACTAGAAATTCATCTTATGACAGAACTTTATGGTTTTGGAAAGATAGGAATAAGCAGCTACATGTTTTGAGATTCAGCTGAAGAAGCTGTGATGTTTTAGGATCACCTCAGCTCTCTTTAGTTCCTCTCACTTTGAAGGTGACTGTACAAAATGAATATTTTGCTCGTGCCATGTTTTTCCAGCTGTTGAACAAAACTGCTTCATTTTGCAGGTATCCAGTCAAGAGTGGGTGGACCAGGCAAATCTCTGGGTTTCTGGAGAGCTGATAGAGTTGGCCCAAGATTACAGCAAACACATCCTTAGGGAATTCTTTAAGGGGGAAAACGTTTCAGTGTTGAAAGAATAGTTTCACATCCCATGATGGTGTGAATACACACAAGTCAGAGAGATGATATCAAGCTAATTAATGGAGGACCTGTCCTGACCAGAATTAAATCCCTAGGAAAGAATTGATGAAAGTTGAAAACAAAAATTAATCATTCAGTAATCATAGCCAAAGATGACTCATTAGAAATTAGGTTTCTTGCCAACAAACCTGTTTTCTATTTTTTCCTGTGAGTTTGCGCCCTCCACCAACTGCTTTTGGCCATGAGCAGTGCCTTATAAAGTGGGGGTGAATTAATGCTGCCCAGAAAGGCTCATTGAAGAAGACAGCCTTTGCCTGAGGCCTTAGGTCAGCCTTATTGTGTCCTACAAAAAAACAATAGCATCCTGAAAACCAATTGTTATTGTTGCATTAAGGGTACAGGAGAAAATTGTATTCGACCTTTGCATTTGTATGCAGATCTCGACAAAAAGTGGTGGCTCTCATTGCAGGTCTCTTTTATCTGTTTGTTAATGCCTTCCTCTGCTGTGCTATTGCAGCTGATGATTTTACAGTGCTTTCCCTAGCAAGCACCAGTTAATCATAAGGTGCTTAGATTTTTTTCCTTAAGTCTCAGTACAGAAATTTAATAGAGGTTTCAGTGCTTCAAGGAAGAAAAGTTAAGTAGTATGCTAGCTGAGCTTCCTCATTATATTACCTTATGCTTAGCTGCTCAGATGAAATGAATAATAATTTTCTTCCTTGGCAGGATTAGCTCTACAGAAGCACCATAAGCATCCAGTCAGGCAATTCTGCATGTTGAACTGTTTTTAATTCATCCGTTTGAATACCAGTTTAATGTGGTTTACTGTGATTCTGCCATCACACATAAAATGGCATATCTTTTATCAATTTTTTTTAAATTAATTTTGAGCTCACTGTGTGTTGGGGTGTATATATGTAACTAATGATTCGTAGAGGTGTACATCTCTGTTGCACAATATGCACCAGTTGTTTGAATAATTAGATAGTGGCACTGAATGTGGACTATGAAATAGAAATATTCAAGCAGAAATCCTAATCTGCCAAAATAATTTAATGAAAAGGTTTGTCGTTGCCTCTTCTAAGTGTTGAACAGACTGTTATCTTGCAAAGCCACAGCAGCATAAAATTTAGCTTAGTGAAATAGAGGTGCTTTTTTAATATCCTGGGGTTCATCAGCTATGGAAATAAGCATTTTGGAAGTGATATATATAAAAAGCATTGAAATTTTAATAATGGAGATGAATTTCTTCTGAAATGTCTGGTTTTTAAGTAGAGGGTTAAAGAGATCTAGCAACTAGGTAACAAGGTGGCAAAGTTCTAAATATGCTTTGTCACTGGCGGTGCAGAAGACGTTAATATATATAAAATAATAAGGGAAAAAAATAGTAATAGCTCCTCTTATTCTGCACACCTGTCTCAATGTATTTCATACCTCTCAGTTAGACATCTTTTCTGAGAAAGACTTTTTCAAGATTTTTCTAGATTTTTTTTCCTCCAGTGGTTCAGTCTCACATTTTGGCTTTAGCAACCGTAGCTCTGAAAACAGAATCTGGACTGGTGGAACAAACTCATCCCACTGGATCAAAACTGCAGAACTTCTTCATGTAAGTTTTTTTCTATCCCAGTGTGCAGTTGTACTTCCATGTGCACAGCCCTGTGCTGGAGGCAATGCCCCTGTTTTTCTCATCAGTATGAGCTGACTCTAGCTATGTTTTATTAACCATATTAATAGATTACATCTTGTGCAAGATCATGATAGAGTTCCTTTGGACTTGAGACAGAGGGAAGTGTTTGTCATTACTTAACTTCTTAGCATATTATTGTGTGCTCATCTCGTCTCATGGCATCCTGTGATGGGATGATGAAAATAAAACATTACTTGTCAGAGCTGTGTGACAAACCAGTGCTAAATTATTGAGTCTCAGTTGACAGCAGTAGTGGAGAAGATCTTTGACTCGTCAATTTGAAAACCTAAAGATGCTAAAAGAAGGCATTCCTTGCCTGGGAAAACTCAAATAAATCACTTTGTAGACTCAGCTGGCTTTTTTGACATGTTGGTTTGCTTTTCTGCCTCTTTCCCTCCACTTCTCCCCCACCCCGCAATATAATGATTTACTTAATTTTTCAGTATTTTACCATTCTCAGATGGGTGTAAGTAAATGATCATGATAATAACAGCATGGTTGCTTTCCAAGATTCTAATGGCTGCAATCTCTGGTTTCCTTTCCTGTGATCAAAAGTCATGGTGGAAGGAGCTAAGTTAATAAATTATAGGATTTATAGATGATAGGAAGAATCTAGGTTTGTGTCTCAAATGCTTTTGTGAGGTAGGTAGGGTTTTCAGTACCTGTTGGAGAATGGCAAAGGATGTTCATTTTTTGATTTCTGGGGTTTATATGATGTGTTTCAGAGTTGTTCTTCTGCTATATTTGGCTGTGTTAACACGGTATAATTTTGCTTCCTGTGAGCTTCACTAAATATTTACTGGTTTTGCTGAGTTTTCGTGTCATTAAACTCACTTGGAAGAAGTTTTGGAGAAATGACTGCATGAAGTACGCAAAGAAGAGCAAAGGGAGTTACGGTTCTATTTTCTGTTTGTTTCTTTCTATTTTTGTGTATGTTTGTAGAATTTAAGATATGCCCCTGGGCTGGCAAAGCATTTTGCTTCTCTGAATGGGAGCAGTTGCTTGGAATCAGTGAGGGCTCTGTCATTGATACCAGCTGGAGCATTAGTCAACTTGTTGCAAGATTTGCCAACAAAACCTGGCCATGATAAAATAAAATTTATATCTACAAATATTTCAGGTCTAAGACCTGTCACAAATATTTTTCAGTTCATACTGTTTGTTTTTTGCTACTGTTTGAGAACTACAGATTCACTTGCAAATTTTTTTCCAGAACACTGTAGCTTGATTATTTGTCTCTTCTTTCCGATGATATATTAAACTAATTTCTCCAAAAGCCTAAACATTTCATTTTTTTAATTTAGTATTTTATCAAGGTTATGAAACAAACAACACTGTAGATAAATAATTCAATTTTTCATATTGGAGATAATACTACTACTACACTGTATCTCTCTTAAACACATCCAGTATTTATCTGGCAGTTAGTTTTTTCCTAAGATAAGAATGAAATTGTATCGGCACTTAAAATTTTAAACCTGCAGAACAAAATAGGTATTACCTTATATAGTTTTTTACTTATTTTATTTTGCAAAGGATTCAGGTAATTGCAGATTTAAATACTACAGACTAGAAAGTTTTATTCAGTTAGGTTTTTGTCTCTTTGCTTCATTATGTTTCTGTTACTACTGTAAGAGAGAGAACAGGAATATTTTTGCGATCTAGCAGTATTTCAGTGGTGTGTAAATTAATCTTTTTTTGACAATCTGAACGTACTTTGCGTATCATATTTTTGGAGTTGTCTGGGATTCGTATCATGATTACATATGGTGTGTATGCTCCAGTTAACCAGTAGGCCAATCAAAATGCTTCAGTGAATATTCACTGTTAGCAACTTAATACCATATACAAACTGTTGAGTGGTTAGCCCTTAATTTTTATCTGCTTTTATGTACTCACACAGTAGAAATCATTAGAGGCCCAAGGAAATAAGGAAGACACGTTCTGACCACTCTTCACTTGTCCACCAGGAGCCTGAAGTTCTTTTGTGCAAAGCAGTTTTTTATCTCGTCTGTGCCCGTGCCGTGTTGGTGCCTGGGGTAATCTTGGGAACAGGAAAACAACTCCATTTTTGCTTCCTCTCTCTGGCTTCCACTCATTTGGTAAAATAAGGGTGGAGCATGTTCCCATGGCTTAGATGCCTAAACACAATAAAAAAAATCTGAGTGTCAGTCTGACAGTTGTAATCTGTAACAAAGTAGGTTTTGGAGGACACAAGTTACAATCTTCCAGTTTGGGATGTCTCTGACATCCAGTTTAGTCATTGTAAATGGAAAAGATTTAAGATCATCTCCTGTGAGTGTTTCTTGTGGATTGTTTAAGTGTTTCTGTTCTGAGCCTGTTCTACTTTTAGGCAACTTCTCTACCCACTTTACAGTAACTTTAGGTGCCCAAGTTAGGGCTGTGCTTTCTGCTCCAAGGAGCTGGGTTCTCAGCATCTGTTGCCTTGTTCAGTGTCATAACCTTTAAGTGTCTTTTGTATCTTGCCACAAGTGACTGGATCACTCTGCATAATTTACTTGACATATTTAGCTTGTTTTTTTCTGGTTTAATGCTTGTGAAGAGAGTACATGTTAAATGAGTTATCTGAATAGCCCCAAAGAATGGCTTTGTCAAGTATTTTTAAAATCACAGTCTTAATTGCATGAAATTCATACCCCATATTCAAAATGTGTGCTGTATCATCAAGTTGATCTTACTCCTTTTGTCATGGCTTTTATTCCTTTTCCTGCATGGAAGTACTTCACGTGATAGCAAGCTGAAGATCACAATCTAGCATAGCATATTTCCTGTGAGATCTGACTGACTCTTCATGAGAGTAAATGTTTGTTTCTCTCTAGCAGGACAAGTAAGTGCCCATTACTCCTCACAAAAATATGTCACGTATTTGTTTGCACTCATAGCTGGATATTTTTTGTCCTTGACAATTATGTCAATGTGCAAGTGCATATGTAGAGCTATCAAAAGAAAAAAAAAAAATGCATTTAAAATCAAGTTGTTGCCATTGCACATAAGACAGAGTTGACTGGCAGACTAATAAACTGATGTGACAAGAATTATTGCACTTTTTAGATACTGACAGGTTATATTGGATCTCTGTTTATGTGAATAAACTTTGACTACCTTAGATCACCTCAGGTTTGTTGGTGTGTTTGTTTTCTTCTTGTTTCCTGTTTAGAATTATGGTGTCTCATAATCTGTGTAAGTGCCAAGGTTATAGTTATAAAGTGAAATATATAGAAAATATAGAAATATATAGTACTCTTTCAGTTTGACGCACCTTGTTAGACCCTTCTGTTGCTGGGCATACTGAAATTTTGCGCTTTGCATTTTAAAGTCTTGGCTTTCAGATGATTTTTTGTTGGGACTCTTCACTTTTTTAAATCTTTGTCTGTTTTGAATATAAGCAAGGTGTAAGAACAGATCCAAAACAGGAGCCGTTAATTGTCCTCATTTTCTAATCCTAGAGTGGGCTGAAGTATAAGAGGTCTCTTAAGATTCATTTGGGTTAGGGAGTAGAGGGATAAGCAGAAACAGTGTTTTGTGTAAAGAGACAGGGAAGCTTGAGAAGAGTGTCGTGTTAAGATGAGTTTCTTAAAGAAGGAATAATGAAAAAAGACATGAACAGTTACTGCTTCTCTTGTCCTGTAGAGCACAACCTAAACCAGATAAAGCCCTGAGGGAATGAAGAGCCTTTCAGCAACAAATGCCAAGAGGTGTTATCTAAGCAGTTTTGAGTGTAATAGGCAACCCAGGCTTCTCAAAATGTCAGAATCCATGCCCAAGGTAGAGTCAAAGGTGAAGGGTGGGGTTAGCTTGTGTAGGGAAGAAGGTTGTGCTCAAACAAGGTGCCTTCCTGGGAAGGCTGCTCTCCAGCTGTGTCCCGTGTCTTTGCAGAGGTGGCAGCTGTGTACACACCATCCCTGTCCTCCTTAATGTATATGGTTTTTGTGGAAGTCAAACCTAAGCACAAATGGTGGAGTGATCCAGCACTGACTGCAAATGGCCTCGGGGCTGCTGTTTATACATAACCTGTGCATCTCAGAGCAAACCTGAATGGTCACCAGTTAGGAAATAGTTCATGTGTCAGCTCCAGAATGCATTTAGTCTATTTTTATGATTTATTGCCATCTTTGGTTGCAGATTAAATGTATCACTGTGAACAATCTGAAAAGAAAATGTTTAAAAGAAGGTAATATAGCAGATCTGAAGGTCTACTGTGGGTAAACTATTAAGCTGGCAAGAGGCAAAATGTCTTACCTTATAGTGGAGACTGAACCTCATTCAGAAGAGTTTGCTCAATGCAAAAGCCACACTGTATTTTGTGTCATAGCTTTTCCAAAAAACCTTAGAGTAATGCTGTTTCATAATGCTATTAGGTCTTTTAGCAACTACAGAATTCATGAAGTTGGTGTATTTTGTTGTGACAGATGCAGGGTTGGCATTAATTGAAACACATCTTTGGAACAGCAGTGTTAAAAACTGGTAACCACAGCAAAATGTTTTGATGAATGAGTATCCTAGGTGAGAAGGACTGATTATGGTAGTAAAGTTGTTAAATGATAATAGTGAAAATGGTGTTTAATTTGTAGCTCTCTTCCTAGTCATCATAGTCTGGCCTTAGATACATGTTACATACAAGTATTATGTGCAGACTTCTTATTAGTATCAGCCAGCTTGGCATCTTCTATATTACTATCATTTTCTCCAAAAGAGAGTTGTTTTGATTGCCAAATCAGTTGCAGAAAGGTTTGATGTAAAAATCTCTTCCAAAAAGTTGATGTAAAAATCCCTCTAATTTTCTAAAATACTACTAAAATCAGATGTTGAAATAAGAGGATAAAATGTATATTATATTTGCTAGAGGAAGCATTTTCCAAAGTGCCTGGAAGTACAAAACACAACAGATGTTTCTGCTTTGAATACTTGAGCTCTTATGTTTCACTGCACCCAGTGAAGTGTACAGTAGACACATAGCCTGGATGACAGCTAACTGTAATTCTTCAAGTAAGAAATTTTTGACTATGTATGATTAGGGTGGATAGTAAACTGAATGTGTGTTTTGGCTGAATGGGAGGTTACAAAGAACCTGAGCTTGTAGGTGTGTGGAGATTCTGTTTACTACCCACCCTACTTGAGTACTTTTGGAAACAGAAGATCCGTTTTCAAAGTTTTTAAGGTTTACTTGTTCAGTCAATTTTATTGAAAGTTTGTGGAATTTTGATCAATGAAAAGGCAAACTTCTAAAGAAAGAACAGGTTTTTTTAAATGCTGTCTTTTGCTTTTTTTATTGTGGGCAATGAGTGAGAATAATTGTTAGATTTTTACCTGAGATCTCCCTTTTTTTAGGCACCAAAATACGTACAAGGTTGTCTTAAGCCAGAGGAGACTTTGTGTCTCAACCACTTGGCCTTTGCTCTTGAACTGTACATGTTTCTGGCTACATTATTCATATGGAGCAATGTCTGTCACTGTGCTCCACAGTCCTTGAAGGGCTTTTGTCTCAATTCTGAAAACAAAAGTCTGTGCAATTGAAGGCAGGACGTATTCAGTAGAAATTTTTTGTTTATGAGTTCAGTAATGCCCCAGGTGGTTCAAGGGGAAGTGACTCTAGTATGACATGGGGCACAGTGCTTAGAGGCATTTGTGTGACATCTTGCTCAATGATCTCTTCATGTGACAGTGAGACTCCTGTTTGTAAATGTACTCTGAGCATGGGAAAGGGGCCTGATGATTCCCCATCGCACCAGAAATACAATTTCATTCGGAAAGGATGGATCTTAAGAAAGACTGCAGAGTATATCAAGTAGACTTTCCAGTGAATGCTTCAGTTATGTATTAGATTTGAAAACAATGGTTTGGGTTGGAAGGGACCTTAAAGGTCATCTAGTTCCAATGCCCCTGCTGTGTGCCCCTCCTAATATCTAACCTAAACATACTCTTTCAGTTTGACGCCAGTGCCCCTTGTCCTGTCACTACCTGCCCTTCTAGAAAATCTCTCTCTGGGTTTCTTTTAGGCTCCCTTTAACTACTGGAAGGCTGCAATTAGGTCTTCCTGTAGCCTTCTCTTCTCCACACTGAATAACCCCAGCTCTCTCAGCCTGTCTCTGTGGAAGAGTTGCTCCAGCCCTATACAACTTGCTCAAAGTATGATAGATAATATAGTGTCTGTGGACTTCTTTTGTTCCCCTTTTTTATATAGTGACACACTTTAAGATTAGCTGTCAGATCACATTCAGTTCTCTGAAATATTCTGTAGTTTAGATGAAAACAAGTCTCCACACGGAAGAAAGTGAGAAGAGCATTTATGCCAGTCAAGTTTATAGACATTGTTCTTTCTCTCACAAATTTTCTTCCCCTTTTCTCTCCTTATTGCTGGTAACAATTGCTTTAATCATAGGAGAGCTATCAAGTTAAGCTTCATGCACCCCTGTGAAGTCGTTTTTATGCAAATATGGTTCAGTTGCTTTAGTTTCTTATTTGAGAGGAATTTTAGTAGGAAACCTGATAAATTAAAACTGGAAAGCAATTGGGTAAAGGAAGACAAAAACCCCAGAGTTCCTTCTTGAATGATGGCCTTGGGGATTTTTTTTTTTTCTCAATTTAAAGGGCATTGATTAAGTTTAGAATAATGGAATATTGTAATGGTAGTTTAAATGAAATCTGAAATGCTTTAGGATCACCAGCTATACTGGCATGCTTTGACTGAAGCACAGGCAACTGGACAGACTCCCCTCACAGCTCCTCCTGTGCATTTTCTTTGAAGCCTCAGGGTTACCCTTGATGAATTTGGAACATTGTATTTGTTCAGCAAGGGGGTTGTGTTCATTTGCATCTCTCTGCTTACTTGAGAGATTTGCATGATCCCTAAAAGCATTTGTCTTAACAGCACAGTTTCTGTCACTACAGAAAGAAACCAGATACCAAATTGTGGTTTTGGCAAATAGAGCAGTGGGGCCACAGGGACAGACTCTGAGAAAGTGGGAGAAAGACCCCCTAGCTAGCACCATCAGATCTTTTACAAATTAAGTCTGACTTTTCACAATAATTTTTATGTGCCTGTGGGATTACACTTTCTGACAAAGATGGTTTTAACAACATGTTTCTACAGTAAACTAAAGTAAACTTCAACATATTCTGGAAAATAACAACACTTGGCACAGTTCTAACAAGGAGCTTCCAGTGGTTTCTTCTCCAGCTTCACATCCATTTAAATCTAAGCTTTTATTTTTCATAGTTGTCTTTGTGAAATGTTTTGTTTCTGCCCAGGAGACAGTAATGGGCTCAGGCATATCATTCTGCACTTTTGAAGAATACAAATGTTAACTCTTACGTATGCAGGTCGGCACTACTTAATGCTGCATTAATGGCTGACTTCTTACTACTGTAAGTTTCAGGTAGAGAAAAGGTATAAAAATCCAGTTATCAGTGAAAATAAACTTTCCCAGTTCTTAGTGGGTGGTACTTCCTATTTAGGTTGAAGAAAGGATCTGAGACTCACAGAGTAAATAGGCTCTGTCATTTTTTATTGCCAATCACAGAGTGTTAAAGTCTGTGTCAGCAACATGATGGACCTTCACATCACTAAATGCGTTTGTCTGTTGAGCATGGAAGAAACTGTTTCTGTGTGTGAGAGTGGTGTTCAGATTTGTCCTCTGCATCTGGAGACGTTTCAATGAAGATGGTATTGAAAAAGGGTACTGGCTGGCCTAACACTCAGATCTGTTTTCCAGTAAAAGTCTTTGTTAGGTTCTGAAGATGGAAGAATCCCTTTTTCTTGTGCCTTTGTCCCTATTTAAATCCAGAATCTTAGTTTTGCATTCTTCCTGACAAAAATGACGTCCCTCACTGTTACTCCGTGCCTGTGAGTTTTAAAAGCAGGACAGCAGTGTGGACAGCACTCTGGTGAAGACAGATGAGAAGCAGCTAAAGTTTTATTAACACTGAACACTGTCAATTTTAACCAGCAACCTGGCAGGTTGCTTAGTCCTTTTTCTACTTCTGTTCTGCATTAAAAGTTAATATAAATTCAAATTTGTCTTTGTCTTTATTGCATATACTTAGACTGAGAGCTCATAAGTGATGTTTCCCTGTAACTAATACAATTCTGTTATTTCTATATGATAAGCTGATATGTAGCTTGATTGGTACAGCGATCTCAAATTGATTTTCACCTTAAGAGCTTCAGTTTAAATACTCGAGTTATCTAAATCTCATTATTTTCTACAACATTCAGTGTTCTTCATAGTCAACTTGTAGAGTTTGAATAAACAGTTCAGAAAGCCTGGGTATAATGCAATTGCATTATTACGCTTTGGTTACTTGGCAGTTTAAAACTATTTTCTTCCAATTTGGAATTAAAGCCTTTATTGGCAGATGTGGAACTAAGTATAAACTGGATATCCTCAAAATATTTTCCTTCTGTTTCAAACTTTTAATGGTTTCTCTTGGCTGTTTTAAAAATAAAATGCTATTTTAGTAACAAGATTTCCTTCCAACTGAAAATTGCATTTTTTTTTTAAATTATAAGGACTAGCTATTTCTGTTTTTTCAAAGAATTTCCAAAAAAGTTTGCTCAGAGCTTTAGTTCTTTTTCCATTTGATAGAATCCATTTTGCATTCATGTAAAACTAGAGCAGTTTCTTTGCCCTTTTTTTTTTCTTTTTAATGAAGGCTGAGGAGGTAAATTGAGTAGGCAAAGAATGTTTTCCTTGCAGTAGCTTTACAGTCTGCAGCAAAGAGCCAAAATTTTGGCTCCTTTGTGTGTTTAGAATGCCTAGATTCCATGTTCCACCTTGGAATGTATGTGTGTAGGCTTATCTGTCTCTGTAACTTATTTAGTTACATTGTCCCTTTCTGGGCATTGTACTGGCTGCAAGAGTTTTTCCCTAATTTCCTGGCCCCAGAGCAATCCCCTTTCTCTGCTTGCATCTATCTGCTCAGTTATTTGTGGTTACCTGCAGTAGAAATGGAAGTAATTATTGCATGCTCCTGTGATGCTGTTAGAGCTGCAGCAGTTCTCCTGCCCTTTACATCTCTTTTTGTTTGAGGAACTTGTGGACAGCTCTTAGAGAAATGGAGAAATTTTAAATTTTGCATGTGTTTTATTTACTGGACTTTACTCTGGCTTGTGAATCTGGGAAGTGATTACACAGTCACCTGGGACAGACTGTCTAGGATGAATCCCATAATGTATTTCTAGATAATTTCAAGTTTCTAAAGGAGGAACTGGCATGTCTCACTGGAGATACAAATACCAGGTTTTTTGTGATCAGGTTCTTGAAGTTGCAATTGTCTGTTAATAACTCATTGACTCAACAAAGTAAAAACTTCCTTCATTCCCAGTTTCTGGATCACTCAATATTTCTGTTTTATCAATAAAGTCCAGTGCTTGAACATTTTATTCTACATTATCCTATAAAGAGAACAACTCTACATAACGCAAATACCTATACTGAATTAATTAGTGAAGCCCATTAATAGCTCTGGACTGAGACCAGCCCCAGTGGTAATCAATTGCTTTGGGTTAATACTAAGTTTGTGATTGACCCTAAATCACATCCTGTGGTGTTTCAACTGCTGGAGAAAATAAAATATTGAATGTAACATTCTTTATAGCAGTGAAAGTGTGAGGCTTCATTTGATGAATTCAGTGTTCTGTGAGAACATATCGGCTCTAGTCAAGATAGATTTTTTCTTCTTAAGATTTTTGATTTTTAGGGTTTTTTAAATTTTAAATATATTACTCCTCAACACTCACTTTCTTACTGCTTTGTCTTTTCTACCAATATAATTTTTCTCAGACGGACTAGTGTGTAAGATATTGTAGGGTTTATTAGCAGTGGAGCTGCTGATAAATAGAGTTCACCTGAACATGGGTTTGACATGTTGATTACATTTAAAATTCTACATTGTCTTTGCAGAAGAAAAATACTGAGTGTTTGGGTTTTTTTTATTTCTACTGAGTACTTAAAGTTCAGAGTGATAAATAAGCCTACAAAATTTCATGCTATAAGGAGTTAACTGTTGAAAGTAGTTTATAGAATTAAAAACCTAGTTGTATGGAATCATTGTTTTTCATACTAGAGCTTCACTTGCTCTTACTTCACTTTTGCATTGGACATGGAAGATTTCACAGCTCTTCTCAAAGACTCCAGCTGCCAAAACTCACTTTCCAAAACTGCACCTGTCTTCCCCTGAATTCTGTTGCCTGGCATTGGAGAGCATCATCTGTCCTACTCAAGTACTGTGGGTCTTCTGTGCTCTGAATGTGTTGGAAATCCACACAGACTGATTAATTTTGGTCAATAGTCCAGAAATCCTGGCCATGTTACCTTCTTCACCCAAACACCTCTACTTCTCAGAAATGGAGTTTTCAGTAGGAAAAAAAGGGGTTAGGTGCATTTGGTCAAGGTGGATTGATGTATAAGATGGGAAACAGGACAAAAAAACTATGCTTGCTGATGGGTTTTTCCCACTCTCCTATTACTCGTTCCCATAGAAGACAGCACAAGTTGTACAGAGTTTTTTGTAAAGAGAAAGAAAATACTTGAAAGTTGTGATTAAAGTCTTAGAGGGAAGTATTATGAAATTTATAAAATAGCTGTCAAATAAATCTTTTATTCAGTAGAAACAATGTCAAAATCCTATTGTATTCAGTAGAGCCAGATTTCTAAACACTTCATAAAAACTTCTGGATAAAATTTTTGGCTTGAATTCAAAGAAATTGATTTAATGTATTGAGTTTATGTACATATTTAAAATAGATTTTAAAAGTGAATTACAAATGCCAAGTACATATGAATTTCCTTGATAGTATACTGTTAGTCATACCACAGAAATGCATTTTAATCCCTTTTATGAATCTGTTTTCTGGATTTCCTCCCTGTTCCTGGAACCAAGTCATAATACTAAGGCATCAGTCAGCCAGGAAAAATGTTTTAGGAGAATTATTTTCACAGAAGAGCTGCTATTGCTTAATCCACTAGACACAGCCCACTGTCAGAAAATCCCTTCATCTGTTTGTTGTTTTATTAAGGTATAAAGAAAACAAAGGTACAAAAAAAGATGAAGTTAGCAACTTTTTTTTTTCCCCCTGAGGCTTCAGTAATTGTTATTATTGTTAATTCATTACTGCAGAAGATAGTGAATTCTTGAAGCAGGGATTGTCCTCATGTATGCTGCAATCAGCCACAACAGTCTTTTAGTTGACACTGTACCAGCAGTAGCAGTAATTATTACTTAATTACATATTATTAATTAATATGTTCAGTGCAGTGTTTGTACTTTCAGTGTTATTACACACATGCACATTACTGTCCACATTTATTAAGAAGCAAATTTGAGGGGGGAAAAAGGGAACGCGTTAATGTTCTATGAAGTTTAAATCTAGAAGAAATTTAAACAACCTCTCTGAGTGAATATTTCACTAAAAATTTAGATGTAGTACCTCTTGGATTAGTTGGTAAATGTGACTTGGGATCTCCCTCTGGCCTTTGCCCTGAGTCTTCAGTTAGCTATTGTTAAACTTAAAGAATTTGCAGTTTGCTTTAAAATGGCAGTATTTATCTTTGTCAACTGGTAGACATAGACTAACTTATTTCATAAGTGAATTATTTATTACATTTATGTGAAGGGCAAAAGTTCACTTAAATTAGTTGGAAGATCTTTTCACTGTTCATTCATCTGAACTAGACCATATGAGGGAAATAAGAATTGTGAGATGTAAGATGCATTAGGCTACAGCAACATAAAGTAAAATAGTGCCTTTTTATTTTACTTAGAGGCATTTTTTTGGAATGGTAGTTCACAGGTTAATGTTGAACAAAAAGATGATATCTGGATGATAAAGCACAAGAGAACGAGTATGGCTTCAGTACCACTGAAATGGTGGGAGGACATAATTCTCTTGGAATATTGAAGTTACCCACACAGGAAAAAAAAAAAGTGAAATTAATACAAAAGTCAGACACAAGCAAGGAAACCCATTATGACTGACTATTAAAAGAGATGGGGAATATATTTGGAAGTAATGGCATGCAGAATAGAACTTATTCTGACATACCATATTAAACATGGTGCTTTGCCTAAACTAGAGATGATACATCACCCACTCTTTATGAAATAATAGTAGGCATGCTTGAAATAGTCAGGAATGGTAGGATGGTTATATAGGCAGTATGCTATTTGAAATGAGGAAAAGTCAATGCTATAATGGATTATGTAAATAAATATAGATAGTATTTGAATACAGAGGGGGACTAAATCAGCCTAACAAATATAAAAAGGAATTGATTTTCTTTGCAAAAAGACAAGTTTGCAAAGTAATTCTTCTTTGTTCGCTAAATATGGTGGCTCTTGGGGTGAGATAGTTCTGTGGATTGTTCTTATATCAACTGAGGTGCAATGAAGCTGTAAAATCTATACCCCCATTTTTATTTTTAGCAGTGTACAGAATGGCATTGGTACTTTAGTCCTTATATAACAAGCTCTTTTGTAAATTCAAGGATGGAGGAAATAATTGTTGTATATTAATAAAGTGAGACTGATTACTTCATCAAAGTTACTTTTGACAAACTAGTTTTCACTTAAAAGCTATCACAAGAAGAATTGATGTTATCCATTTCTGCTTTCTGACCAGTCAGCTTCCCTTCACATTTATCCTCCTGAAATGGTGAACTTCTTGAAGATTTTGAAATCAATACCGACAGTACTCTTCTTAAAAATTTGATATTGAACTTGGTTTTTGGGGTCAGGTTGCTGGTCACTGTGAAATTGGTGGTTAATAGGTTGTGGTGGAGTAGAACTGTGCACATGTGTATCCCTTCTGCAGGGAAGCCACAGTTCTCCCTGGAATGGATGCACACCTGTATCTTCTTGCTATGGATTTATAGGTGTCTGAGACCTGTACCTGTGAGGGGAACTACAGTGTACACAATATTCTACTCCAGCAGTCCTGTGAGGTCTTCTAGGTTCATATTTGGTTGTCACAGTTTACAAAAGGGTGTTTATAACCCTACGCTGCTGAGAGCTTAATGATCCCCTACTACTTGTAATATTAGGAACTTTCAGCCAGATTAATTTGCAGCTTCCAGTTCTCTTTGCTGAGGAGTAAACCCTTGGGGCTTTAGTTGCACTGCAAGAAATTAAAGCTGTACTTACGTTGTTGTGCTGTCAGTTTGCTTTCGTTTATCTAAATAGTTAAAGACAGGCTGTGAGTACAGACTAGAATGTAAAATTCCCAGTGCACTAGAGTGAGGCCAAATACAAATGTGAGTCATTGACTTGAGGCGAATTTGCCAAAATTGCGAATAAGATCTGCTAGAAATGAAGTATTTCCTGTTGAAAAGATCTGTAGCTTTTTGCAGATGTCAGTGACGGCTGCAAGCACTGAATGTACTGGGATTCAATCAAAGTGTCTTAATAAATATGTCTTAGAGCGAAGGAAATGGTGAGAAAAATGAACTTCCCTTACTATTTTAATTCTCATAAAACTGTCTAAATATCAATAGGAGGGCACACTTCCTGTTTATATTTCTGCATCTTTTCTGGAACTAAGAAGTTAGTTTTATGAAGCATTATAGGGATTTAATTGTATAAATAAATTAATTCACATATTTTTCATTCAAAAGTCTTGGTTAGATCTTGTAGGTCAAGAGGAAGCTGTTCTAGTTTTTTTAAATGCCATTCTGTCTCTGCTCTTTCAAAAAAAAACACAAATAGAAAAATCTTGACTAGATGAGGCCTCTTTGGAGATTTCTCACACACGCCTCACACCCTCGATGTGTATACACAAGATTAATGAATATTGATGAGATATTAAGTAATAGGTTATGACCTCAAATTACAGCAGAATTTAATTCCTGTTTAGAACCCTGGCATCTGACCTGTTTGTCTTCCAGTTTACAGTTTTTTGTTTCATCCTGTTACTGCTCATGCCAGTATAAACCCCTGATACCTTTATTTTCATTTTACTTATTTGGCATAAGAAAGCCAAGGCCAACAGTAGAACTTGTGGATAATATGAATTCTGATCATACAGTAAAGATGGTAAATAATTCATAGATTCTCCTACTAGTTGGGTTCAGCAGGTCCTCATGTCTGACCTCTTCCTTCAAATAAACACAAGGATTTCATTCATGTACTCTTCTACTAAGAGTGTTATAGCGAGGTGTGCTTACAACCAAGTTTAGTGTATTTGCTACTCCAGTCAAAGTGGATCTATTAGTCATTTTCCTTATTTAAGAAAGTTTTATGTGAGACAGGTAGGAATTTATTTCAACCATCATGAAACTTGAAACTTTAAGTGGGGTAAAACATATACTGTAGAGGGCCTGAGGAAGGCAAGAAAATTAGCAGTACCCTGGTTGGGGCAGAAAGGGTTGGTGGAAGTCACAGATAGGTAACATCAAACTATAACATAACAGCATCAGAGGTTATAATTTCTGAAATTTGGAATTAAAAATCCTGGTTTCACATGTAGCTTGCGTATTTCATATTTTAGAAGCAATGATCCATGTTTTAGAAGCAGTCATTAATGAAGTTTAGGATAAACATCTAATTGTCTTAAATTATAAAACATAGGAAAATGTTTTACTTCAAATAGCTTCTAAATTTTTCCCATGGTTTCTTACAGCCTCTGCTCTGGGAATCTTGAATATCATAAGTGATCAGCTCCTCTGTATATTGAGATGAAAAGGATAGGGAGCAAAAGTGTTCTTGAATTTTATTGTAGTGGTTCTGGCACAGGGGATTCTCCTTCATAGCCCCCCAACACTTTTTCACCATTTCATGGGCAAGATACTTTTCTGTATTTCTGTCCTTCATTTGTATAAACTACAAGAGAAAACAGAAAGTCCAGAGTGGTGGTTTTTTAATACTGTGAATAGCACAGTCTCAGCTGTTAGTTCTTTTCTGTCTTGTACCGTCTGGATTTAGAAAATGTGCTGCCCTAATGCAGTATTTTCATCCCGTTTCAGTCATGCCTCCATCCTGTTTCACTCATGCCTCCCTTCGTGCTGTTTCTCACCTGTCCCAAAGAAGGGCTGGAGAACACACCTTTTGGAGTCTGATGGCAAAATGGCTTGATGGCTTGATTCCTCTGTTAATATCAATGAAACAGCTGTGGAATTTTCAAACTTTTTTGATAAAAAGGAACATTCGGAGCTTAAGGATGTTAAAAGCCAAGGTTATCTTTTCGTAGGTGATTAAATCCAAAGAAAACTTCTGTCTTGTGGAAAATAAAAAGTAAATGAAGGAGATAAGATGGAGAAACCGTCATACAAAAAGTGCTTCTGCAACTTCTCTGTTTCTATGTTATAGACTGAATTACTCCATGAATGTAGTTCTGACTCCAAGTGACCTGGTTCAAGTTGCATCTCTGTGTCAGTGCCATTTAGAATATCCTTGACTACCCTCAGTAACTGTCTTTTCTGTACAGATCCAAGGATAGGGGCTTCAGAGCATAAATTCACTCTCTCATGTGTCAATAATCGATTTTTGAAGCACAAGTCTTTCATCCTCATATTTTTCAAAATTCTGCTACTAATAAGCTAGAACTTATTTACTGTGCTGACCCATGTTCTGGAGATAAGGGAAGTAGAAAAAATTATTTAGACCCTTACTTCTGGTATGCTTCCATTCAAATTTGGATTTTTTTTTCCTTCTATATGATCAGTGGTTCCTATTTTTGGAGGCAATAAGAGGACCAGGCATCCAAAGGATAACACCACAAGTTGGATGCAGAATCCTAGAAAATTAGGGCCCATATGGATTTTACTTTGTTACTCAGTTTTGAGAAGACTGTCAATAAGTCTTTTAACTTTGTCCTATCCTTTCTCTTACCAAATTTTCTTCAATTATTTATGAAATTATTATTTTAATGTCTCACGGCTATTCTTCAGTATTCTGTTGTGTTTTTTTTTTCAAGCTAGTTAATTCCTACATCTTCAGGCCTGTATTTCCAACAAAGCCATTTGATTTTCATTACTGTGAGCACAAGGTTTAAGATAGTCTACTTATTGATCTGATAGAACATGGGCCAAGTCTTTCCATACCAGAAATGATGTCTGAAGTAGTGATCCCTTTTTTGATGGATATTGGATTTCATCTTGGGCTATCATTGCCTGAACAAGAGTAGATAACCAATTTCTTCAAATGTAAGCAAATATTCCCTGTGCATGCAAAACTTTTTTTTTTTTTTTTCTGAATTTTTCACATGAAATAGCAGTGATGTGTTCATATATTTTAGTCCTTATTCTCTCTACCCTCAACCTGATTTTCCTTGTTGTTATTCCTCTGTGGTGTACATGGATTGAGTCCCTAATCCCATTGATTCAATGGCTACTTTTTATTTACTTGTATGGTACCAGGCACATTTATATGTATTAACAGCCAGGTATGCCTAAAAATACAGCAATAATATCGTCTGTAGTGCCACAAAGGTTAGAAAGGATAACACTGCACTGCCTGTTGCCTGTCACCTTTGTAAAATATTGTTCTGCCAGTAGCCATTGATTTTTGTGAATCATTCAGGGTTTATGGAGAGTAGTGATTTGGGAAATGTCAAGACACCAATCACAAGGTGTTATGGAGTAGTTTTGTTCACAACTAGTAATCATTTTTACCACTAAAACATTTTTATTGTGTAGTCCTATACTCCTGTCAGCTGTTGAAAACTGTGACTGTGGAACATAAGTGTGAACGTAGCCTAAGCACTCTGTGTCAGCAAGTCTACACCTGCCTTCAACTGGCACCTGCCACCACATGGATTGTTGGGATTTTCCTTTGAAAGGACTTACACTCTACATTATGCATTTAAAAAGGCTGATGAAAATCTGGGAGCAAGTGAAGAAAGAATATAAAAGGATAATGCTGACATTTCAGTGGGCAATACAAATTTGAATTGTGGTGATATTATTGGCATCCCAGCAATATGAGCTTTAGGACAGAGTGCTAAATCATCAATAGTCTAGGAGAAAAAGAAACCACAATCATCATAGCAGTGAGAGGCTACTTTTAAAAGAGAAAGAATGGAATATAGTTTGGGAGTTTATGATTCATACAATGTATTTTTTCTTTGCATTTTATTTCTTTTTTGTGTGTGTGTGGTATTTCCGTATTGTAAAGTGAGTGATATTAAAGCAGGGTTCTTGGTATTTGAGGCCACTCTGCAGCACCTCTTTGGTCTCTAATTGCTCTTGGCAGTATAAGGTTACTTGTTCAAGCCCTGAAAGGAGACAGTGCTTAAGTGGAAAAATCCCTGTAGCAAAAGTGGATCACATTCCACCCAACTAGACTCACCACCTTGCATAGAGCTGTGAAACAAATCAGCTCAATTTGTGGTTCTCTAGACACTATTAGTTAGCTGATTGTTATTTTTTACGTGAATATTGTGGTACAGAGAAGCTCAGTAAGTGATTTCCCTAAAACCATTTTGAATTAAGGTTCTTCAAGAAGAACCTGCATTTTTGAGTCCTAATATTGCATGTATGGTCATACTGTGTATTCAAGAGGAAATGCTACTGGAGGTTTAATTTCTCTGTTACTATTTTCAGGAGACAACATAGAAACCGAAGAGTAGACAGGGAATGAAGATAATATTAACTTCATAGTTTGAATGTGTCCAGGAACACACAGAAATCAATGGTGGAAGTTAAAATCAGGATATCACTTGTTATTTATGACTGCTAATATTGTAGAAGTATTTTTAAAGCCCCATGTTATTAGTAGGTAGCTGGGGAAGACATACAGTTTCATCTTTGAGAAAAAGAACTTGGTGTCTAAAGGTACCTGAATAAGATAAGAGGGAGAAGTACTTGGCAACTAAATCAAAAGTGAGATGGAATACATTTGCAGTGGAATGAATTAGTTGTTGCTAAAGGCTTTCTGAATGCTGGAAACAACTCTTTTACAAGCACAGTATTTTCTAAATGTCTTTGAAAATCTCTTTTGGAACTTGACAACTCATTTGGTAGATGTCAGATTCAAGGTTCAAAAAGCTTGGCATATAAAATTCAGCTTGGAATGGAAAATCTAGAGCAGCTTTCCTGGCAGATGCTCCCAGCAGCATCACAGAAAACTTCCACAGCATAGGTGATGGGGTTTTAACACAGTTGTCTTAGTGCTGGATTAATTTGTAGACACTGTTCCATAGTTACTTGGCATTAGGGCAACTTAATAAAGGAGGAATCAAGTTCATGTGAAGAGGTGTGTAAATCTTGACAAAAGCAGCTAAGTTAGAGCAGACACAGCACAAACCTACTCGTGCAGTAGCCATCTGGGCTGTTTTCTTGAGAATATAGAGCTTTATTGATTTTTAGCAGGTAACCTCTTTTTTTTTCCCTTTTTGTGAAGTGGAAGCTGTTGGAAATGATTCTGTATGTCATTAAATCAGTGATAATTTTCAGACAGAGATAAAAATGTTCAATTTGTCTGGTTATTCTCATGGAGTGTTCTAGCCATTAGTGGAAGTAGAAGGCAAAGATTACATGCCTTGTTCTTAATCCAGATCTCTCTGAAGCAGTTAATTATTCTGGATATATCATCTTCTTAAATGTTACAGAGAATGAAAATACCTGATGGTTGTTTAAATGGAAATGTGTATGGTTTTTCTTAACTTTTCCCACTGGTTTCCAGTGTTCTTTTATATGCTGACAGACCATTTGTCTCAGTGCTGCTATCTATAATAGCATCTGTAATATCATGTAATATTATGAAAGGGCAGCCCTTTTTTTTGCATAGGACATAAGTTATTGAATTTAAAGTTTGACTTTTTGACTCTTTCTATGCTCCTGGAAAGAAGATACAAGACCTTTGCTGCTGCTCTCACTTCTAAATCGTGATTTATAATTCTTTTGGTCTGTCTGAGGACAATTTTTGTTGTCTTTGTACTGTAAGAGGTCACATGGAGAACTCCTTATCAGAGATTAGGACCCAGCTGTGCTGGCATGACACAAGCATACAAGATAAAGCTAGGGCACATCAGTTACAGGGTTTGCAGTGGGTGTATGTGTGTGTCTGGATTCTGTGGCTGCTCCTTTTGGTGGTTTTTGTCTGTGTAGCTACCACACCTGGATTCTTACAGTAAGAGGAGGGCCACCCTTGTCCTGGGGGACATCGGGGCAGCATTGCCAGCTGGGCAAGGGAGGGGATTGCCCCTCTTTTCTTTTCTTTGTTCTGGGACAGCCTCACCTCGAGTGCTGGGGGCAGTTCTGGGTGCCACAATGTAAGGTATTAAGGTATTAGAGAGCTTCCAAAGAAGAGATGCAAAGGTCGTTCAGGTTCTTGAAGGGGGAGCCTTACAAGGAGAGGCTGAAGTGACTTGGTCCATTCATCCTGGAGGAGACTGAGGGGAGACCTCACTGCAGTTACATCTTCCTCGTGAGGGGAAGAGGAGGGGCAGGTATGGATTTTTTTCTCTGTGGTAACAGTGACAGGACTCGAGGGAATGCCCTGAAGTTGCATCAGGGGAGGTTTAGGTTGGATATCAGGAAAGGTTCATCACCCAGAGGGTGGTTTGGCACTGGAACAGGCTCCACAGGGCAGTGGTCATGGCACCAAACCTGCCAGTGTTTAAGAAGCTTTTGGAAAACACACATGGTGTAATTCTGTGTGTGCACAGCCAGCTCCTGCTGGACTTCAGTGATCCTTTCTGGTTCCTTCCAACTCAGGATGTTCTGTGGTTCTGTGATTCAGTGCAGCTATTTCATTATGCATTTATGTAATTTCCCATTGAAACATGTTAGTTGAACAGGTAAAGTGATATATTCATGCCATGCTGCTTTTAAGATAAGTGATTTTTTCAAAGGATTGAAACTCTTCTAAATTGGTGTACATGACAATGGAGGCAAAAGTGCATTGCAGTCTTTTCAGGCTTTGAACTGAGAAGCCTGAAGGTATTTGCACAATATTAGATAAGTAATTTAGTAAAAATATTCCTAAGTCTGTTACAAATCTACTGATAATATTTTTCAGGTTTTAAAGAATGTTTAACATTGCATACATTTGGGTGCATAATTCTGTGGAATTAAGACAAAAACTATGGTTTTCCTGCAGAATTAAAAAAACACCCATAGAACTAAATAATGTTTTTTGCAATATCAGAGTCACCAAAAAAATGTATAGAAAGAAATCCACTTGAGACAGTGACTAGGGAAATGCAGGTAACTAAATAGCTTTAAAAACGTAAATAAGAACTTCCAGACGCTTCCACTATTCACATAGTCTTTATGTAATTTGTGGTTCCCAAGTTCATGCCTCTAGGTATGCTCAAAGTCAGTTAATTTTGACATCTGGCTCCTTTTTCCAGCTCCTTTGGGATTCACGGAATAGGCATTGCCCTGACTTCTTCACCTGTGGAACCAGATGTTAGAAGGATGCTAACAGTGTTCTTTCAAAAAGCCACTGAAAACGCATGAAGGAGAAGTTTCTCACATAAACCTGTTTCAACTTGACAGAAGTATTTTTACCAGTTTCTCAGTGATTTGATTCTTGTGGTATTTCTCCGCTTGAACACTGTTTTTCTGCTGGAAAAGAAGGACCTAACTGGTGTGACAGGAAATTTGGAACAGGTGAATCACAGACTTACGCTTTATCCAGTAGGTAAATGTCTTGAAAACTGGAATATATTTGGGAAGCCTCCATTTCAGTCTTTCTGGCATAGAGGACATGAAGCCCTAGAACCAAGTAGAGCTTCTAAATTAGGTTCGTATTTTGAGGATATTTCCATCAGTTTAGCTGGAGCTCTTCTGTTTAAATTGGTCAGAAAATCATTGAAGCATTCAGCACTTTATGAAAAACTCTCGGTAGTTTTGTGGTTGAATCATGAGGAGGAGTAGAAACATGCAGGTCAAAAGTCCCTGAGGCAGATGAGGGATTTGAGTCCAGGACATCTATAATGTTCTTCCAGATTCTTATTATCAGGCTGTAGAATAGAGAGGCTTAGCAGGTCATAGATTTCTTTTTCTGCTAATGTGTAAAAGTAGTTACCCTAATGTTTCTCTAATGCTTTTAAGGGCTATCTACCTTAGCATGCTTTTCAGTAAAGAAGCCATTGAAATGAGTGTTTTCCCAATAGAAGGAGGTGATTTTTACTGTTGTTGTGATATGTGCAACTTAGGATCACCATCTGCACTCCATTTCTACCTCACATAAATTACTGGTTGTTTAATTTAGCTTTTCTCTCGTGTCATTTATTTTCACATTGAGAGGTAGCAGCTTTACCAGTAGATAATAGGAAGTTATTAACTTGTTTCACCTTACATTCCCACAACCACATGCTGCTATTTCTTATAATAACCTTGGCTTCAGTAATGTGGCCCTTTGTGGGATCTTTCGAGTGTAATTATATTACGACTACCGAATGAATGTAGACTGTCGTTCCATTACCCTGCTAATCTAATATGGTGATAGAGGTGTTGTTTGTGTGATGCTTTCCCACTTGTCTCATCTGATAAAACTCTGTTTGAAATTAACTGTGTCCTTTTTCTGCAACACTGGTGGATTCTGCTCCACGGTTCAGCCAGTGAAGGAGTAAGGAAACTGCTAAAACTGAATTGGTAAAATTGATGGAAATAATACTGATTTCCATGTTTTGAAGGAGCATTGCCTGCAGTGGACTCAACAAAATTTAAACTGTTTCTGGGAATTTTTTTCAGTAGTTTTAATTGGGAAGCTTCAAATACTTTTTTTCTGAAATCTTTTAACCTTAAACAATTACAAATAATACTTGTCAGCACTGCAAAAGAAAATAAATGTTTATTTTCATTTTAGTTATGTATTACTTGCTGTATTCTTATCATTGCAGGTTTTCTTTGTAAGTTCCTAAGTAAAATAAATAAAGCATAAATAATTTAAAAATGTAAGGGGGGGAGAGGCTAAAAGTCTAAAACTGGGGGATATATTCATTGTGGGCATTTCAATTCTTTTTGTTATCATTTAGTGCTGAGTTTAGCTCCTTTCAAGAATATTCCTGTAATTGGCAGAATATGGGATTCTCTGCAAGGAGATGGCAGTAAATGCAATTTGCCATCTGTGGGCAAATTTTTTTGTGGCAGCATACCTGTATCAAAAACGGTTGTTTATCGTCATGCTGTGTTTTGAAGTTAATGTCCAAATTTTCTAGTACTGCAGACCAGCCTCTTCAAATGAAAATTAATGGAGTTTAGCTAATTAAGCCATGTGAGGTCTGACCCTGTTTTCAAGATGTCCCCTATTGTTTATAAAATGACACATAGGTAATGGTTAAGAAGGACATGCTTAGTGATTGCTAAAAATAAATGAGGTTCTGCAAGGTGAGAAGTTGAAAATATAAGCTCTAGTACCATTAACAGATGGAGACCTCTAAGTAGATATTAACTTCCTGATAATTGCAATGGATCACAGGTAATACATGCCCCCACTCTGGTTTCCAGTATTTGACTGTAGTGGTTACAAATTCTTTGGTATGTCTTAGAAAAGGTCATGTGCCTTTCCTCCTGCTGCAAAGAGACACACATTTCATACCATGAAAAAACTCCTTGATCTGCCCTTTTCTATGTGGTTTTTCCACATAAAATGAAGATTGTTTCTGTTGGAGATGAAGGGAATAATTTGTGGATCATTGTAATAGATTAATTGGTTTATGAACCCAAAGTTCTTTAGAGAATGCCACAAATATTTATGATGTCCTTGAGTTTTACACCAGATCTGTAAATTAGCTGAAAGATGTGTAAAAATTCATACAGTCAGACAGCTCCCTCCTGGCTATGCACATAAAGTGGCTCAGGAGCATAAATTATTCCTGCTGAGGTCAATCATAATTTATGCTATTTTGCTTCTGCATCTGCAGTTCTGAGAAAGAAGAATATAAAGAACATCTGTATTTGAAGAAAGATTTCCCTCTTTGCATCAAATTTCATTCACTTAGGGAAATCTTTTGGTACAAATCATAATCTGAAGGGCTGCAATTTGAATTGGCAGGTCACAAGGGAAGAGTGCTTCAGACTGTATTTAAGAAAAAGCTGTAAACATTACCACAGCCTGGACAGTTGGACCTCAGAGATCTGTAGAGTTGTCATTGAGGATGTATTCAGTCACATGCATATGAAAGCAGAATAATCCTTTAAGAAATTATGTCAGACCAACTCCAGTTTCTTTTCTATAGCATGTAGGCTGTCTGTTTAGTTTTCACATTTTAAGGAACTTTTTGTAATATACCTGAAATAGTTTTAATACATATGTTGATGATACCTTCCACGGATTAAAGACTTTGATGGGGGTAATAATATCAGTAGCTTGTTGCCTGTAATTCTTTGGCTAACTGTCCTTACTTTATTTGGGTGTGTAATGCTTGGGTTTTAGATGTCTAAAATGAATAAAACTAGCAGATAAGAGCTGTAGTCATGCAGGTGGAAGTTAACAAAGCAAAATCAGAGAGTCAGACTATTCCTACTAAACAGTATTTCCTGTCTTTGTCTTTTGCATCTTTATGACGATGTTATCTGAAATTTCACGCGTGTGCTATATATAATAGCTCAAACTGTAAATTAATTTAAGAATTTTTCTTAATTTCGTAATCTTTCTGATGTATCTCACTAAATGAAGGTTGACTCTGCAGCTATTATGAGGAAAAGAATCCAATATTTCTTTATGTCACTGCCAAACAAAAGATGTGTCTGTGAACAAAGCAGTCGATTTAGGCAAGTATGAACGGGTTATTTATGAGACCTAGTGGTTCTCTTGTCTCCAGTCCTTTTTTTTCCCTTGGAAAAAAAAAAAAAGAACAGGATGAAAAAATAATGTATGGGCTTACATTATTGAAGTTCACCCTTTTTGAGACATAGTAATACTGGTGGTTTATATTAGAAATGGGCCTTACAAGTTTGAATGCAACATGAGATATTTTTGTGTTATATTGCCATTTTACTATCCAGCTCTAAAAACTTATTTCATTTCATTCTAAGAAGGAAAAAACAAGACTTTAGCTTTTTTTCCCTCATCACTTATGTTCAGCTCATTTTTTCCAGTCTGGTTAGCTATCATAGGCAGCATATACCATATTGCATTTTCAAAACTATATTTGAACATGCTTCCTCTAGATTAGCAGAATTGTTGGGAAGCAAAATGAATAATAACAACTTTTGTGGTATTCATTTGGCTGGGCTGTCTAAGCTAGCAGTAGAGAATATAAACTGTTGGAAAGGCATCAGGATGCCAGTAATTTAATCTGGAATGAATGGGAATGAATAAATCAGTCTGTCGTTTTAGTTTTATATTTATAAATTGCTTCATATTAATACCTATTAGAGTCTCCCCTGCAGACAGGCTGAGTGAGCCGGGAGAAGATAAGGCTCCCGGGAGACCTTAGAGTAGCCTTTCAGTACCTAACAGGGGCTTAACAGACAGCCAGAGAGGGATATCACAGGGTCATGTATGGATTCAAGGGGGAATCCCTTTAACTGGCACAGGGTAGTTTTAGGTTAGGTATCAGGAAGAAATTCTTTACTGTGAGGGTGGTGAGGCACAAGAAAAGGATTCCCAGAGTAGCTGTGAACACCCCACCCCTGGATATGTTGAAGGCCAGGTTGGATGGGTCTCTGAGCAACCTCATCTAATGGAAGAGGTTCCTACCCATGGCAGAGGTTTGGAATGAAATGATCTTTAAGGTTCCCTTCCAACCCAAACCATTCTCTGATATTCTGTGATAATCCTTAGAATGAGACACTGTGCCTAGTGCTTAATCTCCTTTGATGAAATGCTAGGCAGCCTGACATCAACTCTGTGATGTGCTGAACAACTCCAAGAAATTCTGAACTCTTTAAGCTGCAGAGACAAGCAATGGTATAATTACCATTTCTGATGCCAGTGCCATCTCTAATGAAGGATGTTTTTGTGCTGAGATGTAAAAAATTTGCATTTAAAATTCTCCTCTGTTTTATTTTTAAAAGGCAGTTTATGTCTGAAGAAGTGTCATTTACTGCAGAACACCAAAACAAAAACACGCAAATGACACCAGAGTTTACCATTTTCATCACGAATGTTGTTACTGCTTGTAGAATGAAGATTTTGCTCCTATTTGCACTTTTTGTTATGTATATTTGTCATGTTCAGCATGTTTAATCCTGGTTTTCTTCCAAATTTTGTTGCTTCTTTTTTATTACTCTGCCTTAATTATAATCATAAGTTTTGATTTTTTTCTTGACAGTTTCAGGTCCTAGTATTCAGTCTCTATCTGCATCATGTTGGTGCATTTCCTATTTTGAAGCTCAACCAAAGTGGAATTCTAAGGACAAATGTATTTAATTATCTTTTATTGACAAGATTACTTACACACCAAATACCAAAACCAAGTAGGTTTTACTTTACAATTGCCTTTTTCTGTTAAAATACTCCAGTACTCGCAGAAATTTAACAAAAGGCAGCAGAAAAATTAGAGGGGTTTTGGAAGATTGTTTCAGAGTAACTGTGGCATGTGAGAACTTCTGTTATTTTTAAACATTTTCAGTCATGTAGACCTACATTTTCACAATAAGAAAAAAAACCAAAACCCTCAGTCTGTCTTTTTAACGATTCATAGTCAATATTTTATTTTATTTTTTTTTTAACTAGGTAATGCCAAAATCCATATGGTGCTTTCCAGGCTGTTAATACTTCAAACTTGGAATGTGAAATGTGTTCGCTCTTAATTCACCCCAGGACAGATGGAGCAGAGTGATTCCAGCTTTGCAAAGCCATCATTTTTTATCATTTCTTTGAATGGTTGTTTCTTAGGTACTTTCCTAAAGCAATAATTTTACTAATAGCAACCGAAAATTACTGTATAATTTTAGTATTACATTTTCTGACCTTTTTAGTTGATCACACAGGAATTGTAGTGCAGTGTCTTCTGCACAGTAGATTATCTCATTACTGCCTGTGGTATCGGTCTCTTCCAATACTATTCTTCTTAGGATCATTGCTATCCAAGTCTCGTTTACCCCATGGCTTGTCAGCTCTGCAAGGGACTCAGTTACTGTTGGAAGTGGTAGGGGGCTGAGATACTCCCCAGTAGCTCTGGAGGTTTTCCTGAAGTGCCAGGTTCAAAAGCTGCGCCGTACATCCTGCAACTTCGGATCAGGTGAAACCTCTTTCATCCATAGAGTCGGGCTGGGAGCAGGAGGACGGGGCTTTACCAGAGATCTAGCAGGAATCTCTCTTGGCAGATGAAGCAGGCAGGAGTATAGATTGACTTCTGGAGAGTACTTACCTGCCAGGAGTGGACCTTGAGGCTGTAGGGCACTCCATGGACCTGATGATGTCCTCACCCTTTTCACTGCACAACAAAAGAAGAGAGCATTGGCTCTGGATATCAAGAGCCAAGTTTCAAAGCACTTGAGCAATATGAGCTCTTCTCTTCCCTTCTTTGTGCTGCAGACATTTGAGACAGTTGTTATTATGCTGTTCAGTTTTACTCAGCCATCTTCTGGCCCTCATCATACCTTAGAAATGGCACACAAATGAAGTGTGAAGGCACAGAAGTGAACATGGAGATAGGGAAATAAATAGTCTCCATAACCCTTCAAATGCTCCACTCTTTAACATCTGCTGTACATTTTATGGCTGGCCCCACATGTGGGGCAGAAAGGAAGTATATCAAGTTCTTGAGCCAGAGGATGTTAGCAGTGGTTCAAAAGCCATCAAAAGACTGATTTTCATGGCTCTCAATAGAGGAGGATGGACATTAAAAGGCAAATTGACACTTTATACACAGAGATGTTAATATGGCTGTAGCCTTTTACTGTGCCAATAAAATGATACATGGCCCTAAATTTCTAACTGTGGAACATTTGGCTTTATATCATCATTTGCATGCATATTTTTTTAAAACAAAAGTGAACCATGCTCCAGCCATTTGGTTTAATTCATATTGTTTGAATGAGAAGACTATGAAGAAAAGACTAAGAAAGACTATGAAAAAAAATCACCCTAAATTAGATGGGCACTAAGCTTGCTTTTTAAAGGGATTTTGTTGTCACACAGACATGAGCCCAAAATAGTGTTAGGCAATGCAATTCAAATTTTTGTTGCTTCCTGATAAGCAGCTGAATAACTGAAACTGCCTCTGTAATATTGATTCTCAAGTAACATTCCAGTGGTGTTTTCTCACAAACTGCTGATACAACTCACTTTATGCTTCTTGCTGTTTAATTTCTTTTCATTGTAGAGAGGCACATTTAAGAAACTAGCAGAGAGATCTCCCAAAGAAAAGGAAAAAAAGCAATTGCTGCACTGTGAGGCACTTCACATCAAAATTGAGCACCATAATAAGTATGAGACCCTTCCTGGGTTAATTGATTTCCTCTGTGAGATGTAGTGTAATGAATTTTCTGCAGCTGAATTCTATTCTCAGTGCTAGTGGCTAGTAAACCTTTTCTATTTTCTATAAATAGGTTGGTAAGTAGACAATCAATGTCTGAACCTGCTTTTTGTCCTGTTCATAGAAAACAAAAGAAAGCAACTCCTCCCTGCCATCGCTGGTATTAAAAATAAATAAATAAACAAACAGCTGTTTTGAAAACCTTTTAAAATTACATATCTTACCTAAGTGTGCTGAATGAATGACAATTCATACCATGTTTAATTTGCTCTTGGAAACATTTCCCAGCTTTACAAGGGTACACAACCGTATTAGCTGAGGTGAATGCTTCACAGAAAATAAATATATGGCCTACATCCTAGGGCCTAGACTTTGATAAGCCGCTTTACATAGAGAAAACGAATTGTCTGCCTGTCTGAAATTGTGTGCCTGTCTCTTAACTGGTGACAGATAGGGAACAGATTGTGCTGATAATCCATAATGAAAGAGTTTCCTGCACACACATTTTGAGCTGTGCCTCTTAACCAATGCGCAAAACATAACGTTAAGATAATGCAGCATGCCATGTCAGTAATTATGGAACCAGATACAGTGACTGTGGAACCCAGCACAGCAAGATGTTAATTGCACTGCAGACCAGTGGTCTGGTAAAGCTAAAGCTGTCATCAGAAAGAAGCATAGCGTTTGGATCTTAAAGGAGCTGCAGGTTTTCTTAGCCACAGTTTCTGCTGTCCCCTTCTCTGTTCAAGAAATTTCAAGTCAGGAGGTAGCAGAGTTACTTTGCCAAACACTGTCTGATACGGTGTCATTCCCTCAACCTCTTATGGTGCTGTGACAATATCCCACTGGTACTTGTTGTCCCCAGACAATTTGAAGTTTATGGGACTGATTTATTGCCAGTTTGCAGAATGCATCCAGAAAATCTATGCAGTACTCTCGTACTGCCTGGGGTGCTTCCTTCTGAGAGGTAGAGCTCTGTAGTGCTGAACTGCAAGGCTGTCATCCTGGAAAATGAAGGTCTTCAGGGAAGCCTTTGGTAAGGGGAGTTTGGCAGAAGGAAAGGTACAGGTTTATCTCTGCATGTAATTAGGAGATAGGAGGAAGGTGTTGGTCTGTTATTCCACTGCCACATTTGGGGCCTTATCAGGCATAGGGGAGGCTTTTCTCCCCTACACTGATGATTACATACATGTATATTAGGAGGAAAAGGTAGTTTAGTAAATGCCATACAAAGTCATCAAGTTATATTTAAATAACTTAAATTCTGGAATAGCAAAGCATGTGCAGAAGCTGAGGCAAGGAAACTAAGTAAAAAGGAATGGGTATGCAAACAGAGCATATTAAGATGCAGAGCAGGAGGTTTTGATAGAGTCTAGAATAGCTGCAGTGATGAAAGAAGAGGGTTCAAGTTCAAATTTCAAGGTATCTGTAGACTTTAAAGGTGAAAGCTTTAGGTTTGAGAAGAACAGCAGCAGAAGGTGAAAGTAAAGGCTGCAAAATCATGAAGTGTTACAGACTCAGTCAGGGCTAGGAAAATGTCAGAGACCTGATAGCAAGTCTGTAACAAGCTAACAAACTTCTATGGTGGTATGTTTTTCTTGAAAGATACCAGATGGCAAAAGATTGGCAATGTAAGAGAAAATGCTATGCTTTGTGAGGTGGAGGTGGGGAAACAAAATGAAGGAAGAAATCAAAAAGGAAAGTAGACAGTGTAGATTTGGTAGAAGTAAAGAGGAAGGAACCAAAAGTAAAAGAAATAAAACCACAAAAATACTTTAAAGCAGAGGTGATTAATCCAAAACTAAGGAACTAAACCTAGAAATGGATTATAGACTTGGAAAGATAAGGCTAAGGATTAACCTCTTCCCTGGCATGAATTCATCTTATTAATTTCTTCTACAGAAGCCTCAAAATGGTAAATAGGATGCAACTGATTTTCCACCTCTCACTGGGCATTGTTCAGCTACATTCTGCCATGTTCTCTTTCAAACCACTGTTTAATATCTCCTGTGAAGAAAATACCAGAATTTACTCGACAGGAAAAAAAAAAAAAAGTAATAATTTTGAAGCTGCTGTTATGGTTTGTTGGCTTAAAACACACCAACTCCAAACTTCTCATTGGAATGTTTTCAGGTGCATTCACCCGTGTAGAAAATAAGTTTTATTTTTCTAAAGAGAATTTTTTTCAACCACAAACTAGTACTGTAGTCCTGAAATGAGCTGCTATAAATATGGCATGGAGTTCATAGATTAGCCATTACTTTCTGGTTTTCTTTTGATACATTTCCCTGCACTGAATCGAACTGTTCAAATTCTCACCCATTAAAAACAGCTTTTGGACTGCAGAGTTTATGTGCTCTTCCATTTACGTAGCTCCTGTATGGGAAAATATAGTTCAAACACCTGCAGTCATAAAAAGTCACCTCTATTTCTTTTCTTTTAGATTTATTGTTGTATTATCTGTCATTTTGTCTGTGTTTCAGTAAATGTTCAATTTCTTACTTTTCCATTGTTACAAGTCTGAGAAAATTACTCTTCCTGATATGTGATATAAATGGATCCTTATTACTTTTATTCTTGGAGCATCACACATTGCGACAAAACTGCAGTAAGAAGTCCAAGGGCAATCGAAAGAGATGTCAGGGCCTTGGGATGACTGGTTAAGAGGTAAGGAGCACAAGCAGTAAAGCCTCTGTCCTACCAGCTGCAAAGAGTGATGTTGGAAGGAGCAGGCAGGCCCTGCTGACCGGTAACAGGCTCGGTGACTGCTGTCACCAGGAGAAATTTGTGTTCTTTACTCGTGGGTTGGTCTGACACCAGGCTGCTGGAAAGAGACAGGGTACACCAGTCTCAAAGGAGCAAAAGGATCTTCATGTAAGGATCTTCTTTCAGGGCTTACTGAAATAGACTGAAGCTAGATTTGAAGGGGGAAGGGAATAAAACCAGGCTTGGTGGTGATAAGCCATGGGATGGCATGTCACTGATCAAGGGGTGAAGTATATTAATTTTGAGCACTCTTGAGACTCATGAAACCAAGAGCAGCAAAATTCACACTGCTAGAGCTAAACTCTTGTCCGTCTGTGAGTGTGTTTCTGATAGGATTTAGATGCTATAAAAGTATAGCCTATGCCACTGACTAAAATTTAGACTGTTAAGTGCAAACAGCTTCTAAAAGTGTACTATCAAGGAGAGAGCTTTCCATTTAGAATATACCAACAGTTTTGTCGAGGAAAGAAAACACAGTCTCACTTTTTGCAACAAGCAGAAAAAAAAAACTGTACAAAGAATTTCAAGCTTTGAAGTGGGTCCCTTGCTTTGGCTTTACAGTAATGGCTTTACTTTAGTCCAAAGCAGAAACTTAGATCACACATTTAAGTTGCTGTTTCCCTATCACCAGAGCATTGATGATAACAGTACCTAGCAGACTCCATTCATAGGTTGCCTTGAACTTTTCAATGTATGCTTATTCTGATTCAGTGCTGAAAACTTTTTTTTTAACATTTCCAATGAAAAAGAGGCTCTAAAAAGTATAGCTCCAACTGTTTGTTTGCAACACAGACTGAAACGCTTGCTTTTACAGTGAAAAATGAGTTCATTCAAGTAGAATTAAACAGCTGCTGTAACAACTGAGCAATGAAAGAAAAACTAGTGTTTAGTTTTTCTATTTCAGGTGTTCTGTATTTAACAGTGGTTCACCTGTCATCCAGAAAGCATACAAAGATAATGTTGACCTGACTGATAAAATTGCCACAGAGCTGAACTACGTTGGAAGATGACCCTTTTATGTCAGTGTTTTAAGTGCAGCCAGCGTGGTAGATTTTTGGAGAACTGAGGTCTCTCAGAATGCATTCGGTTGAAAATTGTTGATATAAAGGTGTCTGTTCATGGAGTGTTGCTGGAGGAGGCAAGGAGATCACCATGAGGAAGCCATTTCTTGTGTTTTGCCAGCAGGTCAGCCTGGCCATTGCCCCACCAATCTCACTTTGGAAGAATTGCAGCAGCTTTGCCAAGCTTGCCTCAGTTCTAGAGATACCTGTCACATCTGGTACAGCTGTAGCTTACCTCATTCTTTGTCTTACTGATTTTAGTATTTTAAATGTATTCTATACATTTTAGAGTAACACCAAATTCACATCAGACTTCCTGCTGTTTCCTTTTCCCCTGACTGCTTTCCTGTTCCCATAACAAGCCCTTCTGGCACACAATACTGAGAAGGCAATTTAAATGCAGGAGAACAAAGGTTTCACAATTTGAATTTTTCAGCTATGTACTTTATACAGAAGGGCATATTTGGCACATTTTCCATAGGGAGTGAACCAAAGCCTGCTGTCTGCTGTACATTATTGTAATGGGAAGTGTCCCTTTATGCGATCTTTAATATTTATTTTATAAGCTAACTTCATGAAGGCTGAAACTCTGTCATTGCTGTTTATACTGTATTTGTGCTTTGGGATAAAAAAGAAAAGCATCTGCATAGAAAAGGCTTATGGGAATGTTCATACACAACGATTTTTCATCCTGGGGTATGAAATGTGTTATATAAAAACCATCAAGAAATCTTAATCCTGTTTATGCTTCGGAAGTTCCCTCTGGGCTTTAAATTTTTCTGACAGTGGAGACTGAACCCTTTATGAAAACATTAATGGTTAGAAAGGATTTTCACATTAAGTGAAATAAATGGCTGGATTTTATTCTGAATGAGATTGTACAGAGTGACTTGATTCACCTATTGCTTTTATGCACTTTTGCTACAAGGATATAAACAGATAGATGTAAATATCAGGTCTGCGAAGGAAAACTGTGTGGCAGAGAATCTTCCTTTAAGGTCTTAATCTGATAAAAATACTTTACTGATCATACAATTAGAATTGCAGCAGCAATTAGGTAATACTTGAAATTTCTAAGATTATTATTGGCGATTATTTTATGGTCCTGTGCACGGCCAGGCATTGAACTCAATGATTCTTGTGACTCCCGTTCTATTGAGCATATTTTGTGTTATATATCTATTTCTTCTCTTCTTTCTTCATATTACTTCTATTTAAAAAAAAATTTCCTCAGCTGAGCACCTACTTCTGCCCAATTTCCCCCCTGTGCAGGAATGATGTTTAATATGTATTCCATCATTTTATTTCTACAATGTAGGAGGGTACTTAAAGAAAAAAATATAAATGACTGAATATTTCTAGATATGAGCTAAAAATACTATACTTAGAAGATTAATGTGATGGCTGTAACTTGAAAAAATTACAGCAAAGGAACATTAGGGAAGGAACCAGTCATGCCAAATTTTAACTCTGTTTTTAATTTTGTTTTTCTAGACTAAAGGTAATTTGTTTGGTAACCCCTCTAGAATATGTAGTGAAATCAAATAAGTCTGAGAGTGATGGTTTCATAAAATCTATAAATGTGGATAAATTAGTGCTGAATTTCATGATCTCATCAGGATTTCCTTTTTTTCTTTTTGTTAATAAAAAGGTATAAAAATTCCAGTTAAACTCTCCCCTTTTTTCTGTTCGTGCCCAAATTCAAATGGGCACAGTTTTTGTTAGGCAGTATTTACAGATTACCTTGTTTCTCACTAAAATGCTCTGGTGTTTGTTCCAAGTTCTGATGTAAAAGTTCTTGTGCTAGTTTTGGCTGGGGTAGAGTTAGTTTTTTTTTTTTTCAGTAGCTGGTTTGGAACTATGTTTTGGATTTGTGCTGGAAGGATGAGGGGATGAGGGTGCACAAGGAGCTGGGAGGGGACACAGCCTGGACAGGTGACCAAGGGGATGTCCCAGACCATATGGCATCTGCTCAGCATTTACTGCCAGGGGAAGAAGAAGGAGAGATGTTTGGAGTGATGGAGCTTGTCTTCCCTAGTCACCATTACATGTGACGGAGCACTTCTCTCCTGGGAATGGGTGAGCACCTGCCTGCCCATGAGAAGTGAGTGAATTCCTTGCTTTGTTTTGCTTGTGTGCACAGTTCTTGTTTTACCCATTAAACTGACTTCAGCTCAACCCACAAGTTTTTTTTCACTTGGACTCTGATTATTTGCCCTGCCCCACTGGTGGGTGGTTAAGCATGATGCTTAGGTGCCAGCTGGGGTTCAAATGCAGCACTGATCAAGTCAGTTTTGATGGAAAACATAATGTGTGCCTGAGTTTTTCCTCTGTGTATGGGTGACAATGATTCTTGGCTGTCAGTTAGGACTTGCCTGCAGCTGTATGCTTGCTTCGTAGTTCTTAGTCAGTCTGCCTGGAATTTATAATACCACAGGTGATGCTAAACTGAAGTGGAGCTTAAAATACTTATATTTAGTCTCCTGTGTCCTGTCACTGACATGTGCTTAGACTGCGGGACTAGGACACGTAGTTTGTAAAACAGGGTTTTCATTCTCTCTGGATTTTGAGGGGTCCTGAGTGGTGAAGTAAGGCACAGCTGTGAGTGTTATGCCTCTCATCACTGGGTACTCCAGATATTGTACATATTTACACTTTATTTCTGTTGCTCTTCAAAGCTGTTATTCTCTGTGTCAAATTGCTCTTACTGTATATTTCATACTCAGTTATTGATTTTTGCTTCTAGAACTGGTTCATATTGTATTTATTTATTTGTTAGTGCTTCAGTGAGGGTTTCATTTCAGCTTCTACACTTCACTTCCTTATGAAATGCCCGTCTGTGATGTTTATTTGTCTTTCCAATCATTACTTCTACTAGGAAACAGTGATGAGTAGTGGATTGGTAATCTGGTGTTGCTCTTGGGCTTTGATGCTTGGGAGGCTTTTCAAAACAGAGCAATAACAGTTTGGAAAGAATATCCAGAACAGAAGTAGAATTTCCTGGTTTTTGCATTCAGGCAGCAAAAAATACTCTTTTGTTGTCTTTCTTTACTTCCAAGCAGCCCTCCCTAAAAAGCAGGGAAAAAAGTCACTTAGATCTTCAAACAGTATTTATATTTTCTTAGGACTGTGTTGCCTGAATGAGTTCCAATGCAGAAACCTCTTTGCCCATTTGCAAGGTGTTGTCTCTTGCAAACAAGTGCAATGGGGGAACTATAAAGAAATGTTAGAAAACACTAGCAAGGAAAATTGTTCTTGAATGTCTTTGGTAGAATCAAGGAACCAAATGAATAATAAGGCTTTTAGCCAGGTGTCTTCACCTGGAACCACTGAAATCACTCTTTGCCATCTGTCTAGCATTACTGGAATGTGTTTGGAAGGATAGTTTGGGGGATTAGCAGCAGAAAGTGAGGTGATAATTTTTCTTTTATACCCTCTGTTTTCACACACAAGTCCTTGTAGAAGGGAGTATTTTTGATTATGTGTCCGTTTTCACTTGTTCTGCCTGTTTTCACCTGAGCCCCTGCATCGATTCTGTGGCTGAGAGCTTCCTCCCCCTCTCCCCTTCCTAAGTGCAGTTTATACACCTATGCCAGGAATCTTGGATCAGTCAAGAAACAGCATTAATTATCTCATGCAGTAAATCCAAGTAAATCCATTAAGAGAGATAGTTTGGATAAGATTCACTTCACATAAAGTTATTTTTTTGTCTAAAATATTCCCTTCATCAGCAGTAGCCTTTGTCACATCAGGTAGAGACCAGCATCCTGTTACAAGGAGCTCCTTCTTTACATATCTAAATCTTCATTCTAATTTCTACAACCACAAAATAGAGGGAGGCAAAATACACTTTGGGCCGTGATGTTCTGTGGTGTTGGGTTTGTCATTGCCATGTCCATTGTGCCTTTAACACAAGGTTAAGATGATTAACACTTGACCACGTTGACCATTCTGGTAGTGATGGACCCTACAGATTCCAGGGCATTAGCTGCCCCTACTCTTTTAGTAGGTTTTTTAGTAGACTTTTTGCAAAAGTTCCCCTTATAATCTCTGCTTTGTCACTCAAATACTGACAGCAAGTTACCTGAAAATTGACTTTTTTTCCACTTAGATGTTGGAATTTGAAATTCAGTGGAGAGAGTCAGGAGAGAGCACAGCAGAAGTTGCACAAATAGTGTGATAAGCTCTGAAATGCCTCATCAGAATATGAAATTGCTTTTGATCTCCTTCTTAGTTGGAACATGCACAGGAATAGACTGCAGGAACACAGGTGAAATAGTGTCCCTCAGGCTGGGAAGAGGATGTCCTTCAACGGCACCTCCTTATATGTTCGCTCTACATTATTTTTCTTCCTCTCAAGAAATATTTTATGTATTATTACCGACATTTGGATGTAGGACTCCCATGAAATTACTGCCTCTGTGGCTAGTAGTGCTAATGAGAGGCCCAGTACTTCCTTTTAATATTTAAGGAATAGTTTAGTGTGATGATTAAGTGTGCCAACTTAAGCACTGATATAAAGTAGAATTCTTGCATATGTTATTTAGATTCCAAGTATTTCTGATATAAGAGTAGTAACCCCGGGTGTTATTTGTAATTGATGCTTGTAAATTTCTGCTTCTAAACTGGACACTGCGCTGTTCAAGAACTTGAAGAGATTTTTCCTGGTTTAGAAAGAGAAATTTGTATCTCAGTGGCATATAGGTTTATGTCTTTTAACTTTTCTGTCTGAAATAAGCAGTGCTCTTATGCAGGGCTTTAATTGTTTTCACTGTCAATATCAAGAATAAAAGAGGGAGCATGTACAGATGACGTACAAAATGTCAAAATTTTGTCATACAAAAAGACAAAACTTCCAGCTACCAGACATCTCATTTTGCTCATTTTGCACTTGTTTCTATTGATAATCTTATGGGCTTATTAACAAAAGCACTCATTGTTTGGTTTATAGTCCAGGAATTTTGTGAATAAAGAACATGTATGTATTTTGCAAACTTCCACAGTTTTCACTGTTTTCAGAGATGAAGATAGGTATAAAGAGATAGGTGTAAATATATCAGTCAAGGTGTGGAATTGCTATTTTATCACTTTTGTTATTCCGTGCCATTTACAACTGCAGTTACCCACTGAGTCTTGATGTACTGGAATTTAAAGCCAATTAAAATGCCAGACTTTTTTTTTTCTAAAAAACTTGTAGCACACAAACAATTGAAAATAAAGTAATTAAGTATAGAATGCTAAGCCTGTTGTTTTAGATGATGCTGTGGGGAAAAACGTTGTCTACACAAATAACATTACCAGTTGTCTCACTTAGCCAAGCAGGATAAAAACAAAGAATGGTAAAGGCTAATAAAGATACACCATCTAAAACTTTCTTCCTTACAACTTTTATTTGTTTCAGTGGCTGCTTCAACTGTTATATTGGTACTTCAGTAAAATATACAAGTGAATTCTCTGGGTCATGTTCTGAAGGATGATCATTTATTCTTGTGTAACTTAATTGTCCTTGTAGGATCCACAGGGTTCCTCCCTGTTGGTAGTGAGCTGATCACAGTTTGGAAAATGCAAAGTCTACTTTTTCACCTAAAGGCGTGAGAATTGCAATTATTTCTTTGGTTGTCCTCACTTCATTTGTTCTAAAAATGAAGTTAACATTCCTGTTGCATCAGCTTTACATTTTCACAATTTCTCTCCTCTTTATTATTGCTGTGGCTAGAGAACATGGCTTGTACCATGCACTCTTTGTATGTCAAAAACTCTACTAGCTTATCCTGAGGAGGAAGAGTATCTTTCACTGAGAGTTTTACAAATGCCAATCAGAGGTCCAATCGGCTTGGATTATTTTGTCTCTGTTTTCTGGCACATGGATAAAAGTGTTAGTCATCTGCCTTGTGGCTTTTGCCTGCATTTAAATGACTTGCATCACTCATCTCTTAGTTATTCTTGTGACAGCCTTTATTCAGGAAAGAGCAATCTGCATTCAGTTAATTATTTCTTACTATATTTTCAGTTTTCTGAAAGTAATTAGTAATATTACAGGACTTTGTAATTTAGAAGAGATTTTTGCTTAACCTGTGCTCTGATCTAGGCATTTCTGTTTCTTTGTATTTTCCCAAAATTGCATTTGTTCTTGAAAATGAAACAAAAGAACTTGATAAATGATGTTGTATAAAAGAAATGCCAGCTTCAGCCCATCAGGATTCATTTAGTCTGAAAAATGACACTGAAATTTCAAAATGCTGCTTCTAGAACTAATAAAAATGTCTCTAAGGGAAAACTTATTTATTTAATTCTCTGCTGCCAGATTTTGCTGGCAAACTTTGTGTTTTGCCGTATGACTCTGGCCAAGCTGAAAATGTATTTTAGCAAAAGGTGGACAGTAGTTCTGTTGGGATAGAGAAAAGCTCATGGATTATGCTTGGAGTTCTGTTGAAACCCTCATGATACTGATAGTAAATCACCGTGTTGTCAGTGTAGTTTGACTGTGCTTAATTAAGTCAGTTTATTATGCTGCCTTCATGGAACCTTTCAGGGGAAAGCTGGTGGCTTGTTGGGAGTGTGTGTAAGGAGAGAATCTCCTTCCTCTGTGGAAACAGCTCCTGAGCAGTTTTGAGAGGTTGCTGCCAGATGTTAAGTGTGGGACATGCAGGTACACAGGCCTTAGGTACACTAGCAGACCAACCAAGTGAGATGGAAGGTTCCAAGGACAGATATCCCTATTCTTTGATATTGCCTCAGAGGAATATGAATTCCTGGCCACTCAAAGAAGTGACTAAAAATATTCATTCTGCATTCCATAGGATGTCAGTGCTCTCTTTCCCGTCTGAAGATTTGATCACACTTTACATCAACTTGCTGTTATAACCAGTAAGAAGAACCTCAGGCTAGGTGGTAAAAATCTTCATAACTGATTGATGCAGGCTAAAAGACATGACATTTGGATTTTTGGGGCCTAAGGACTGTGTATTTAAGTGAATTATACTGGTTTATCTATTCTTTGTAACATAAGAGTTTTTGTAAGAAAGGTGGGACAGACTTTTTAGCAGCATCTCTTGCAATAGGACAAGGTACAATGTTAGATAGAAGGAAGAAGTGTTTCAGAATAAGGGTGGTGAGGCACTGGAGCAGTTGCCTAGAGAGGTGGTGAATGTCCTATCCCTTGAATGGAAACATTCAAGGTCAGGATTGGTGGGGCTCTGAGCAACCTGATTTAGTTGAAGATGTTCCTTAACATTGCAGGGGGATTGGAGTAGATGACTCCTGAAGGTTCCTTACAGCCCAAATCAATCTATGATTCCACAGTTGTCCTCAAAATGTTTCATTGTGTGTTCAAAGTTGATTTTTTTCTAAACAAACAAACAAATCCACCCAAAATTAAGAAAAAACCCCACCCAATGGAAATACAAAAAAAAAAACCAAACCCCAGAAACACCCACAGAAAAAGAAAAAGTGACTCAAGTCAAATAAAAAAGGAAAAACCACAACATTCAGGTAAAAGCAGGCAAATTACTTGTTCATCCTTCTGTTACCACTTGACCGTAAGTTGTGGCTGTTCTTTTCTTGTCTGTCCATGTCCAATGTGTAGTTATGCAACATATTCCCTACTAATAACACTCACATCCTAGCATGTTCCTCAGGTTTGCTGTGTCAGATTTAAGAAACAACAGACTGGCCAGTAATATATGCATGCCAATCCACGTGGCTGATGGATCTCTGATCCCTGAAAGCAAAGGCAGGAGAACAGCCTTACCACAAAAGGTTTAGAGTCATAACTCAAGCAGTATTCAACCTCAAAGACTGTACAATATCTCTATGTGCACAGGTGTATCTTTTGAGTGCTTTGTCTTCTCCTTCCAAAATCTATAGGGTGAGTTTTGACCAATATGTCGTGCTGTGTCTGGCAATGGTGGGGGCCAGAAATTGACATTTTGTGCATTTTATTTTTAAAAATGGAATTAATTCCAAAAGCTGGAGTTATACTGCGAGGTGCCTTGAAAATAAATGAGTTGGCAAGTCCAGTTTTAATCTCAGTCTAGATGGAGCTATGGATAGCAAGTTTTAACATACGCTCCAACAATTATTAGGGCTGTTCTCCTGACAAACAGTTTGCAAATCAGTAGCTAAAAGTATTAATTGTGTTATTATGTAATGTACATTTAGTGTTTCACAGAAGAAATGCTACAAATTCTATTATAAATTAATAATCATACTAAATTTTTAATAACTTCCTTACAGCAACTTTTACAAGTGTGCTTTTTCACTATCATATTTGTTGCAAGCTTTAATAAATTAATGGCACCAGTTATTGCAGTAATGTTAAGAGAAATTTTAATTCCAAATATAACCGTCATTTACTGCTTAAAATTTGCAAATGTGCAGTGTGAAAGGATTCAGACATCAGACATCAAACTCAAATCACAGGCTGTATGTTTTCAGTGAGATGCAGCTTTTCTAAACTTGCTTAGTTTTGCACAGTAGTGCTCTTCCTGTTATTCTCAGCCTTAAACTGCAAACTGGCATTGTAAACTAGAAGCTGCTGCAGTAACCCCAAATATCCGGGTAATTCAAGCAGAGTCCCCAAACTAGAAAATATAGCAAGCAGAGAGTAAACAGCTGAAATAAACATTGAATTTTAATATGACATTCTCAGAACCCAGTGTTAAAAGGCAGTAGACCTGATGTTCTCAAAGTGAAGAGAGACAGGAGGCATTGCAGAGAGAATGAAGCTTCTGATGGGATATTGTAGGCGCTTAGCTGTCAAGCAATGTTGCATCAGAACAAAAATACTGTAAGCATGAAAAGCTGAGCTGGTATTGAAGTTTTAGCATGCTTATTTCCTCCTCTGTTCTGCTGTACAAATAAATATTTAGAAGTATTGCAGTATGATTCAGGGATCTGAGCTTGGGTACTTTATACTCAACCAAACCAAAAAGCATTGTCTTTTTCATCTGTCTCTGACCTCAGTTTGACAATTCATTAGATTCCCTTTTTTGTAGCAGGCCACGTTATGGGGGAGAGAAGGGACAAGAAATTACTTCTTTTGTAAAAGAACAGTATGGAAGCACTACTGCAGTGCTGTAGTCAAATGAAATTAAATATTCTGATTATTTTTAGTGAGTTATTTACAATCAAAAATAAAAACACTGAAGACCATACTGGGAAAGTCAAATCTCCTGTAGGTGGGCTAATTTCATCATATGATAAAAATAACACATTTCTGCTGTGGGACTTAGTGATTGATAATGTTTTGTGAGAACAAAGCAATTAGGTTAATTTACGCATTAATTAGTTTGTTGCTTTCTTTTTGTTTGGTCTCCAATGCCTTTGTTTTAAAAATTGAGCATGTGCTGTTGCAGGGCTTTAATTTCACTAATTAGGTTCCAAGCGCAGGTATTGTAAACACCTGCCTTGTAAGTGAAAACATTCTGAGTTACTATAAGCCCTCTGGTTGTTTGAGAGGACACTCCCAAGGAAACAACAGGAGGGGTCCCACAACTTATAGGCTTTAATCCCTGTATGTAGCTGGGAGTTTTTCTTAAGTTTTCAGCCCTTGTTTGTGCTAGGGGCAGTTTTTGTAAGTTGTTGTCTAGAGCTGTGCAGTGTTCAGGGGAGGAGGAGGGATTTTGAGCCTTTGCAAGGTGAGTGGTTCCTGAGAAATCTTCGTGCTTGTGAAGCTCTCAGACTCTTCTATTTCAAGATGATGGAGTGTGAGCTGCTTTCACTAAAGCAATAAACTAGCACTGGTGTTGGAGTTCTTGTGTTGTTTTGTTACTTCTGTGTGGATCACGCTTCCATAATGTTTCCCAAAAACTTTTAACAACACGATACAACCTTGAAAAAAGTTGCTCGTAGGACTCTACGAGTATCTTCAAGAATGGAAGTGTAGTTACATACATGGTCTGGATTTCTTCATAAATTATGTTCCTGAATCCATTACATGCTTTCATTTATTGGGCATAAAAGAGGATTTAACATAAAAGCTCTTTTAATGTTAACATTAGGTTCCAGCTGTTGTATGTGATAATGAAAAGGGACAGGTTTAAAAGTTGCAGTTTCCTCCTGACATAAAGTTTGCTGCATAGCATTGGTGGATGGTATCTTCTGAATTTATATGCAACTGTTTTCTACTCCTTATTCTAAAAACTGCTAGAGGGCAAGGAGAAGGGAGGGATACATTGGTTTAATCATGTGTTTTCACTAAAATAAAAGTCCATTGTGTTGATTCCATTGAAGAGTATTGAAAGGTATCATGACTCAGAATGCTGTGTTTGTAATTAGTGAATATTTTGGAGATAATGTTTTATTACTGGCTTTATATTTCACTATATGAAAATACAGAGATAGTGCTAAATTTTAGGGTTACTAGTTGGAACTTCCTGAATGCTCACACAGTTTTAACTACCTAATTGTTGTAGAGGGCGTCCCTTAACTGCTCAGCTCCTCTGACATTTTATTCTTTCTCTGCCTCTGCCATCTAATCCTGTAGGCATGTACATTTTTACTAATGGAGGAATGTGTGTGGCTGTGGCATGATAACCTGTAGGATGATTATTTAGATGGCTGTATCTGGTTTTAAACCCTGGCATGGTCAGAAACCTAGACATTTCTATAACTGAACCCAATCCAGGATGAGTTCCCTGAGTAACCTGATGAGGGAGAAGATAGGCAGGGTTTGGGATGTAGGCAAAGTCAGCAGAATGCAGAAGGTATTTTAGTAAATATTCATTGGACCTCTTTAAAATCTGGTATGTATCTCAGATAAACCTCTTGGCCAACGCAAGGTATAATGAGTTGTTTGCTTGCTCCGCGGAAGTGTTCTTAATGCTTAATAGCTCATCAGAAGATAATATCTTGGGTTAGGCAGTAATAATATGATTAGGTGCTTCCTAGGTATTTAAAAACCAATTCAGACATGTCTTGAAGTGAGTGGCTTGTCTCATTTATAATTTTCCACTTAATTTTCTGGTCTCAATGGACGTCTGTCTTTGCCTGTCTTACCTGTGTCTGTGAATTCTGCTTGCCATTAAGCAAATACTCCTGCTGTTCCTTTGTCTTTTAGTGAATTTAACCTTTCCTGCTGGCATACCTATCTTAACACTAAAGCCTATACTAACAGATCAGTACCTTCTTACTGAGCACAGAAAATTATTAGCCTCTTTTTTTCTTCTTTCATTTAAAATACACATAATTTTGATCAGGATTTCATGAAGTTTTTACAGCAAAAAATACTACCTTTAGTAGGAAGCATTAGACAATTTGTTTTTAAGTAATGAAATGTGGTTTGGTAACTGGAGTGTACTACTTGTGCTTCTTGGAAAGCAGTCATCAAATCCAATATGCATTGTGGTTTTACAGGGTTTTTTTTTAACCTGGTAAAAGCTTGAAAGTTTTATGTTGCATCTGCACATTTTCTAAAGGAAAGACAGAAGCATTTAGAGCCAAGGTGAAGAGAAATGTTGTTCTTATCTAGAAAATGACAGTGACAAGATGGATTTCCCCCTCATTTTTTCCCATTTACCCCAACAGTATCAGGTTTTCTGGACACGTTTCAGTGCCTGTCATTATTATATTAGATCAAAATGTTGTGGCTCTAGTCCCAGGTCAGCTGAGTTGATCTGTTCTGTGCAGTGCATTTGGAGTGAGATTCAGAGAGAGCACCAAGTGTCTTTAGCTGTCTGTACTGAGGCAGCATCCAGTCAGAAGTGTGTAGTTTTCACAAAGACTGCAATGTCTGCAGGGAGATGGATCCTTTGTCCAAATAAAAGAATCACAGGATTGGAAGGGAGCTTAAAGATCATCTAGTTCCAACTCCCCTGCCATGGACAGGAACAAGCAAAATTTCTTTTTATATCCTGATCAGAGACATAGTGTTAATAACAGCAGTAAAATAGTTTCAAGAATGATCTCCTGCTGACTTTTTTTTTTTGGAGGGGTGAAGGGGAATTTAAAAAGACTGAAGCTAACAAAGTCTCTGTGTCAAGCCAGCCCCCTGTACCTTCGCTGGTTTGTCTTTAATGCTTTGCTTACTGCTGCAATGTTAATATTTGAAAGTGAAAAAGCCCCACTGAACTTTTCCAAGGAGCTCTTTTTTGAACATCTGGTTATTCATTACATTATCTTATCACATTTAAATTTTCCTAATAGGTTCCAGGAGGAAGAAAAGGGCTGAAGTTCGAAGCAGTGTTGTGTGCTAGATCAGGGGATATATACAGAGCTCTTAGTTCCTGTGGAGTTTAGAGAAAGGAAAGAAATGCTTGACAGGCCCTTAACAGCTGTACTTTACCAGTAGCTGGAAGATGAAAAGCTTGTTGTATTTTTTTTTTTTTTTTTAAATTTGATTCTGCATTTCTTGATCACCATGTTCTAGCCCACAGGATGTCTTTATGACTGTGATATAATCCTTGGAAAGAAAAGCAGTTTTAGTGGTTGACAGTCTCTTAACTTAGAGCAGCAGTGGCCATTAGAGTTTGTGCACACTTGTGTGTGGGTGGAGAGTTTGATAGTGACAGATACTGGACATCATTTCTCTAAAAGGCTGACCTTGAAAAATCATAGCATCAATAAAGGATGCACAGCTCTAAAAGCTGTAAAATGTCTAACAACATGAACCCTATGACACACTGATATACAAGACTCTGAGATCTTATCCCTACAACTTCTCAAGCAGTCTCTGTTAGAACAGAAGCAATGCGAGACAGAGAGAAGTAAAAATTTTGATGCCAAAGAATGCATGTGGGTAATTTGCCAAGTTCTTTTAAGTTCTGGTTAGCTTTTTATCTTAATATTGCAAAGCCTGTGTTTTCAGAGCTGAGTGAGGAGTTTGCCAATTTTTTTTATCGTCCTTGACTTCGGGCATCTAGCAGGGCATTATTTTACATGTTCATTGTAATATTTAGGAACATGCTTTTTAAAGGCTGTGCCTTAATTCTGCCAAATATGGTGAGAGGCCTTTCTTTCTTTCTTTCCAAAATGTGTGCATGTATTTCAGTTGTGAACTGTTTGGGATAGAGCATGTCTCTTTACTAGATTAAATTAGTATGAGATCGCTCGGGATTAAGATTCAGCATGGGATGATAGTAGGGTTTCATGGGTAATGTAGCTCATGTTAGGAGAGCCACAGAGTGCTTAGGGCTGAGTTTTGGAAATATTTGAGGTAGGTAGCTTTTCCTTTAAAAATCAGAGGAAAGGAATTGCTCTTACATGTCTTATGTGGTCCAGCTGAAGGGGTCTTTATCAAAATGATAATTAGTTAATTTTCTGAATGAGAAGAACCTATTTACTGTTGGTGAGGAAAAAGAAAATGCTGGATGGGAGAAATAAACATGGATTGAGGGCTTTCTATATGAATATGAAATAGGATTTCAGGACATAACCTCTGTATGAAACTAAAAACATTTTTCTTCTAATGTAAAAGGATGGGCCAAGCTATGGACAAATAGGAACTACTTGTTTTTCCTGAAAAACTTATGAAGACCCAATTTTTTTGTCTTTCTATAGAAGTATATATATGACTTCTACAAATAAATATATATGGAGCTATAAAAATTTGTGTGTGTATATACACGGTATCTTGATTTATGAATACAGCTGCACACTTACACACTGAAAATTAGAGATGTAAGGCTTTTCTAAGAACCTGCTTTAGAAGATAAGCCCTCAGGGAAGAAAGAAGGTGTGTTCAGCTCTCCTGATAGAGGCTGGGGTCTTTTGCTCTGCGTTCAGAGCCTTCCTGATGCCAACAGTGTACATGGGTTTTCTTCTGTTAAGCTGATATCGAGAGAAGTAGACTCAGGGGAACCGATTGTATTAGTTTAGGCTAATTCTGCTTTAGCAACATCTTGAGCACTGCAGATGAAAACTAAGAAGATTAAAGTCCACATAATCTGGGGATCTTTATGTAAGTGAAGTTCAAATTACCATAAGCTCTTCAAATCATTGATCTGAGGATCAGTAAGAAGGGAAGAATAACTTAAACAAGCTCAACCTGCAAATCCATGTCTTTGGGTCCTCTTTCCTTTTTCCTCTTTTTTTAAATGTTCCTTTTTTTCCCCCCTTTTTCCTATTTTTTTAATACAACCTTTAAAGAATTCTTTAGTATAAGAAAATTGGTTTTTTTCTACCTTTCTAGGGAAAAGGAGCTTTCAAAGGAGCTGCACAACTGTGTCTCTTACTCAGGTAACACGTGGTTGCATTGGATTGATGGAGCCTATTAAATGGCAAAAGCCACTGATTGATTATTTTAATTCTAGCGTACTATTTCAGTAAAGACTGCTTTTGAAATAGGAATCTGCCTAAATGGCACTACCATTTTACTGACTGTGGATATTGTAGCTTCTGATTCTTTGTACCAATTAGAAAAAAGGAGGGAATAGATTTGTGATGCTCAGTGGATATGTCCAGATACATAAGAAACAAGCCAGCAGGCCCGAAACACCGTTGAGTTGCACAAGTTTTTCACCCTATTTAATATTTACAGACATGTAACAAGGTTTCTGTGGATTTTCTGACCTTATGATGGCAGTAATTCTACTAACATTGTGTCCTTTTCTCTGTTATCGTTCCTGGTTCAGTAGCTATTCTCAGGGATTTGAGTTGACATCTGTGTGGGATGGTACTTCAGTGCACATCTGCACCACTGACATCCTCCAGAATAGAGTGGTCCCGTCCAATTTGCCTGTAGTGACAACCAAACTATGCCAGGAAATCACTGGAAAGAGTGGTAACGGGGTTGGCTCAAGCCATTTCAGGAGCATTTTGAAACTGACTTCCAGTGCTCAGAACATTTTCAGGGATGGTTTTATTAAAGTAGGAACTTAACCTGAGCATATGGCAGGTGAATTTAGAGCTCAGGCCGTAGCCATGTATTTGAAAGTGGCCAAATTGCCTTTCTGAAATACTCTATGTTGATAATATTATGTAGTTAATGTTGTCACTTAAAGGAAATACATTGCTTTTGGTCATTAAAATAGACCTTTTGAAGCTTTTTTCCAAGAGCTTAAGAAGTTTGTCACAGAAAATATTTGTAATAAAAACATTTGTGAAATGTTTTTATTACAGCAAATGCATGTTAGGAAGGTGGAGAGAGGTCTGGCCATCTGTAAGGAACTCCTGCACTACCAGTTGAGGACCCAGCCCCTACTCCAGCCTCAGAGGCTGGGGTGTTATACTAATAAAGTGAAATCTTCCTTTCATTTAGGAAGAATGGTTGGGTTTTTTTTTTTTCCTTTCTAAATCTCTACTGCTTCTTTGAGATGAATTACAGTGGATTACCATAATAATAATAATATAACAGACCGCCTAGATGTTGTTAATAATAAACTTGATGAAATACCATTTAGTGGAATGAATTTTAAATGAGCTTCTTTTTTCTGCCACAAGTAGAATGAGTTGTATCAGAGTGTGGAGTTTTTCTGTCACAGACCAGCTAAAGTACCTCTGAACTATCAGGGAGGTATAATCTGAATGCTCTCTGTACACCAACTAACTCTGAGTCACCATTTTCAAGTAGAAATTGAATCTGATTTTAAACTCTTAAGACTGTGAGTGATGATATGTTATTATGGTGCTTTTCATACTTGAGTACAAGATTCTGTGTTTGAAAAGGTGGTAATTCTGTGTGTTAAGCAGTGTGATATCAACGTAAAGCCCTCTGAAGTAACTGAAAATATTTTCTTTATTTGAAATTCAGAATTGCTGTATTTCCAGTACATCTATAGCCTGTACATAAACTCTGTATCTCTTCCAGTGAGGAGGGTAGTTTTCTGTGGGGTTGCAAGATTTAGTTTTAAAACATATTATTAGTATAGTGTAAGTTTTAGTTTTCCTAGATGGGCCCCTTTGCCTTGGAATTTTTTCTTATCTTAACTTGATAACGGTTCCTGTGCTGTCCCTGGTTTTGCCCAGAGACTGTTTCTCATTGGCTCCTTCCCCGGGATGATTCATAACCATCTTTTTGAAGGTACCCCCTTCTCTCTCTGTCCATCACTGAATTTGTTATCTCTACGGTCCAGAAACCTCGAGGGATTCCATCCAGTGGTTGGCAGAGGTGTGGAGACCCCTCCCCAATTTACTTTGGATTTGTTAGTAGTGTTGTAATCTAGCTGACATTTAGTATGTTACACTGTTTTATTGGTTTAAGATCTTTGTATCCACCCCCCTTTGTTTGTCCTGGATAAAACCCCCCATTGCCCGGGGTGAGAGGTCTCTCCTAGGGCACTGGGCTGAGGTGAGGGGTTCACCTGTGTCCCCCAAATAAACCTTTGTCCCTTTCTGTGCCTCCAAGAGTCCTCTTTCATCTACACCACTGCCATTGCAATGAAGATCGAAGTGCTGCAGAGCCAAAAACCCACACATTGGTTCTGTTGAGGCGTATTGAGCTACCGGGAGGTCTAGCCAAGGTCGAGCAGACCCAGGAGGATACGCACCTCAACAGTTTTCCAAGAATACTGCTTATTTCCTTGTCACTAGGGAGCCGGGCATGGCTGGTGATACCAGGTTCTTCTCCCTGATAATGGGCAGTAGGAGACTCCTTTTGGTAGACAGTACAACTTAAATTGGTCCTTTCTCAGGGCCAGGATGGGACCCACATAGAATGCCTGTAGAGGAGTATGAGGAAGATGAAACTTCCGTGATTCTTGCATAACGAATGTGCAGAATATTCTAAGGAATAATCCATCTTCTAGTCTGCAGGCACTGGGTGGGGAAAAAAAGAGAACCTTGTTGTTTCATCTTAATTAATATAATGTGCTTTTCTGGATACATAAATCTTATGCAAGTGTAGATTCCAATAGTTTGAATATGGCTTCTTTTATAAACCTTTAAAAATGGTCTATGTTATGATACTTCAGTTTCATAAGTTGTTTTTTCTTTGCATGATTTATACCTGGGTTTTGTTTAAAGGCTGTAAAACATCAGTGGTTTAATATCCTTTGGTCAAAAGCAACTACCATCCACCTTATATTTTTATTATAAAGGATGCAAAATATTCTACTCAAAGATGTTTCAATGCATTTTAAAATTAAAACAGACTAATTTTTGTTGTTTTATGGGTCTTGAAGAGCCTTAAATTCTAGTTCCATTGGGCATCATGAGGATCTGTCCATGTGTGTGATCTCTGCGGTACATTGCCTGATCTAACATGTTTTATTTACTGCATATTGCATAGCTTTCAAAATATGAAAATGAACATCCATAAAAGATAGTTATAGTATCCTAATTTACAGGGTTTTTTAGTATGGCAGTGGGAATTGTTTATCTTAAGAAATCACGTTAATCTGGTTTTGTCTGTAGATCCTATGCAACCAAAGCTAAGGAAAATTTTATGTGGGAAAATATTCTTTGTCCTTCCAAACTGTGGCTGAATCAGTTTTATGTTGCCTAAAAGTTCAAATGGAACAGGAAATTGGAACAATATTTTAAATTAAAAATAATTATGATTTTCTTCACTGCTTATGCTAGCATCTTTAATTGTACTGAGTTAATTTAGTATTACTTCCTTCATCATGGAAAAATCAGATAACTTGCTCTCATACTAAAGGAAGAGAGTGTGTATGTATGCAGCAAAATCATGGCCTTTCATTACCTTTAAAGTCCTTCAAAATCTTTCTGTATCTTTAATGGATTCTCAACCATGACTTACTGTTGCTTTGTTTCATGTTCTGCTTATATAGCTTTAGTAGTAACTAAACCTAAGGAGTGAGTGCAGATTAATTACATTCCATATTCAGTCTTATACAATAGCAGGTTCACCTTATGTCACTGGGCCAGCCCAGAAGGGAGTATTATTTTTTTCAGTTTTCTTTTCTTTCAGAGGTTGAAGTCAAAGCACATGGAAGATTGTGATTTGATTTAGCGTCTGAAAGTGCATGAGAAATTCATTTTTTGTAAAGCTCAACTGAAATAAAATAGACCTGTAGAAGTTTTGCCCACAGGATATTTTGTTTTAAGAAAATGGCTTTCTTTTGAAGGGCATGAGCCAGAACATGGTTTTAATTCCTGTGGAATATGTACCTTTTACAAATGTGTATTTCATTGCTAACACCATATGGCTACATGTATGTTATAAAGGCCGCTCATGCTAGCAGACTCAAAAAGCAAATGTATACTTGTCTTTAAGCTCAGAGGAATTACCAGCCCCAAATTATTAGTTCGTTTTTCATATTTTAGTGTTGACCTTTCTGTTTTCTCTCACAAGGAATCTGTCCCTGAAGCTGTCGAAGGAGGTGGAGCAAGGAGAAGCCAGGTACCCTCGTGTCAGCCAGCTGGCTGGCAGCCCGTCTGTGGAGTGGCCTTTCACTGGTCTGGAAGAAGGTGGAGGCATTGAGTCTCTGCCCTTCAGATTGATGCTCCAAGACTGCACGGCTGTCAAGACATTGCTTCTGAAAATGAAGAGGGTTCTTCAAGAGGTAATCACCCACTTATTTGTTAGATTAATATATTTCAGCATTAATGAGCTAGGCGGCAGAAAAGGGTCAGTAAAGTTTATGGACTTGGTGTCTTTTAATATGTTTTCAATACATGGAATTGATGCAGAAGTATAAATAGTCATGCCTCAACATGATGAAGGTCAGAAAGTTTATACTTCAGCAGAATTTAAATGATTCTGCCATCTTGGTGGCCAGAGTGTAAAGGTTTTTTTTGAGCTTTTGCTAAAAAGAGGACAGGGGAGGCCAAGTGCTTCAGGTGAAAATACATTGTATTGTTTTCTTCCAGTATTTTAGACCTTTTCAGTTTTCTTACTACAGTTGTTATCCATTATGAAGTTGCATGCAATTTGTTTAGGGGAGAGATGCAGAGGGAAAAAAAATCTTTTAAGAAACAGTACTAAAAGGTTGCCAGATTGAGTTTGTAAATGATGGCTGAAATCAGATTTTGTAGGCCATTCACTGGTCCATTCCTAACGATTTCAAGAATCCTGGCTTGTCCTGTCCTGCTATATTTGTCTGCTTCCCCTATGGACTGCTGGTGTTGCTTTGAAAATTTTCTTTTGTGTCTCGTTGTCTTTAGAATTTTAGAGAAATAAAATTGTTTGAATTTTTTTTTTTTTTTTATATACTTTCCAGCTGTGGAGCCTTTACTTAGGTATATGCTGTGGGCTTTTATCTTCAATTCTAGAAAATTGCAGTTTTCGTTACCTTTCTGATCTACAAGAAAGTTTTGGGTTTTTTTTATCTACATAGTTCATAGAAATGCAGAGTAGTTTATTTTCAGAGGGCTCTCTGGAGGTATACCTTCTCAACTCAAAGCAAGACTGACTCAGAAGAGGTTTCTCAGATCCTTGTTCACTTAAACTTTTGGAACCTTAATGGGGTCTCCACATCATCTCTGGGTAACCATTCCAGTATGTGACTACATCATTGTAACTTTCTTCCTGAAGATGGAAACAGAATTTCTCCTATTGAAGCTTCATATAATGACTAAAAATAATTTGGGAAGGTTTTACTGGTCACTTCTTGGTCACCTGTAGCTAAATGCAACCAACTGTTGTCCTATCTGAAAAGGTTTGTCAAAGGTTTAGCCATGATAGTTTTTAATTAGCCCTCCTACACAGCATGTGTTTTGCTCATTGGCAAGCCCCAGCCTTTCCATTTTCCTTCAGTCCACTAGAAGCTTCATTTGTGCTGTATGGATCCTAAATGCACTTCTGAATCCAGAATTGAAATCATTAATTCTCCCTTAGTTGCTTTTTATATAATGTGAGAATATAGAGTGAATTTAAAGGATTTCATTTTATCTGGAAATAAGTAGGAATTATTATATTATGTGACATAGCAGTTCTAACATTCAGGTGGTAATACTGGCAGCATTCTCTGTTGCTTCCAGGAAATGTCTTTCTTACCATGATGGTAAGCATAAGAATTTTGGTTTTAACTTAAAGAGCTCCATTAAACTTGTGTAAGAATTTACTGATCTTTTCTGTTTGGAAAGATGTTGTATGTTTCAGTACTTTATCTTTAATAGCATTCACCAGGTGATTTCCACAGAAGGAACATAAGATATTTCATGTGAGTCCTTGGAATTTCTTGTCCGGTTAGTAATATCTCCTTACGTATCTCATTGATCTTATTTTCTCTTCTTAATCATTCAGTCTTTTACTTATTTGTTTGTTTGTACTATATAATTTTCATCTCCCCAACTGGCTGTAACACAGTGTGTGCCTGTAGTTTTCTTTTTGTCTTGCCCTATGAAATCAAAGTGGCCTTTTTCTAATCCTACATTTGGATGTCCATACGTGCTGTAATTTACCTCAAAAGAACCTGAGTAGTTACTTTGAACAACCAAGGACATGACCTTGAAATATGTTAGAAATTTATATTGAAATGACACAACTTGATTATCTTCAGAAATTCAGACATTTATGTGTTTATGCCACTTTTAAATTATTAGTGAAAGATTACAGGAAAATATAATGCCATAAAATTGAAATATTGTATTGAAGAATCTGATAAATAAATCATCTGAGCATATTAGCAGACAGTTTCCATGGAGAAGATCCCTTACTTCCATTGCAACTAGATGTAAGTTTTTCATCCAAAAATCACTTCTGCCCCAACCAGTATTATAAATCAAACTCAGAACAGTACAGAACAAAAGACATAAAAGAAAAATTCTTACCTTACCATGGAATGCTCAGGCATTTTTAGCTGTAGTCAAACATAGTCTCTGGCAGTCTTATAAAGAATTGAAATATTTTATACTTGCAAGAGTGTAAAATAAGATTATATCTCTATAAAAATAATAATATTTTGCATGTTTTCATCCACTTCAAAAATATAAAAAGTGTACAAATTACATGGGGAAAATTACATGGTTTTCCAGAAAAAAAAACCTGCAGTATTTCTGTTTTATACCTGATATTACCCTTAGAAGAAGGAATTACAGTAGTGTATACCTCTTTATTGAAAAATAACATGCTAATTGAGTTAAAATATTAGCCCTGTTATTCAGTGTAATCCTTCTTCTTAAGCACTGAGCACTGCTTCTAAGGAATAATTTAATTACGATCTGCCAAAATGTAATACTCGCTGGTAAAATACGCTTTTTTTGTTGCAGTTGCTTGTAATTGAAGAATCTAAATGGAAAAACTGCATACAATGTATGCTGCACTGTGCTGCAGACTTACAGGCTTGTTATTAGTCTTATCTTTAAAAGGAAAATTGAAGACATGGCAGTAACTTTCAAGATTGAAAATGTTATTTAGTAAAAGGCTAATGAATGATCGTTCAATTAAGATAATTAATTACCATTTCACTTTCAGTGAAAAAGCCTTGCAAATGTCTACTAATAATTTTTTATGGGTTTGGCCCATGTAAGGCTCATAAGGCAGATTGTTCCCCAATGTTTTGGGAAACCTCATTGAACAAAGCTGGATAGTCTGGAGGGCCCTGGCCTCTGAGCAAACTCGTTGATTTTCCAAGTGCTCTGGGAGATCTTTCTGTCTCATCTGCAACTTTTTCTCATGAATGTTCATTTCTGATGGACAAATATGCAATAAATTGTGTAACCAAGGCCTATGGGATGCATAATTTCATGAAAAAGTACTACCAGAGTATTACCTGTACTACCCAGCATGGGCAGCTTGATAAAAGCAACTTCAGCACAGCAGACAATGAGAGCTGTTTTGCACCCTGTCCGTGATTTCTTGGTTTCCCTTTTCTCTCCAGCTCTTGGATGTTTGTTTTGACTGTTTGGTTTTTGATTTTTTCTTTTATAGAAGTCTTTATAGTACTGAACCTTTTGACGGTAATAACTCCTCACATTTGAAAGAGAGAAGACAAGAAAATAGGAGTTGGATGAACGAAATTTGGGAGCTTTGTCCACTCCTAAAACATTGATTCTTTACCTTCTGACTTGAGACAGGCCTCTCTGCTCTGAATGTTTCTTCAATTAATCTCTGTCATTTTTTTCTCCCCCATTTTGCAGGGAGAGTATAGAACAATTGATATTCTATACTTTCTATGTTTTATAACATTTTGGGCAACTGATTGATTGTGTTTAGCCAGTGAGCTTCTGAAAACTAGACTGTAGCTTCTTTCTCACTCATTGCTATCAGCCATAATGAATATATAATGCCTCTTAATCAAGCAATATGTTGGCTTTCCTGTAGTCTTCCAGATGAGAATGAAATTATTTCCATCTGTTGGCTTTTTTATGGCCTGAGTTATAGCTGGCTTAGGCAATGTTGAAGTCTGGATAATCGAGGGGACATTTAAGGGCTTTTCTAAAATCTTTGGTCGAACATTTCAGCCAGAGACATATGAGCAAAACTTGTATGGTTTTGGCTTTGTGCCTAGCAAGAGAAGGTGCTAAAATAAACATAATGGAAAAAATACAGTTGTATTGGGAAGGAATCCATTTAGTCAGTGATAATAGGGTTCCATTCAAACTTCAGTTGTTGAGCTTGTTGATTAATTGTACTGCGTGCCATAATAAAAAGGAAATCTTTAGGCATGTAGAAATAAGGTTGTATTTTCCATGTATTCTTTATGCAATATATAGTTTATCAGCTGCATAATTCTACTTTTAGGTGTCTTTATGGCACTATCAGAAGTGACCTTATTGGTTGCTAACCTAGAAAATTAAGATACGTTGTCTATACGCTTGTGTAATTTGGAATATAAATTATTCAGCCCATGGATTTTTTAGAGCTCTGCAGAACACCATGCAGGCTATGGAGCTTTAGCTAATTGCTACAATTAGCAATAGGACTAAGTCACTTTGGACATATATTGCATACTGTGTTTTACTAATTAATCATTTATTTTACTGAGGGAAATTGCAGCTGCCTGTGGCTGTCATTAAAAGTTAATGTGTCCGATACAGTGTCTTTAGATTACACTTGGAAAAAAAAACACAAAAAAAAAAAAAAAAAAAGAAATGTTGAAAATTATGTCAAAATTGCTGTGAGACTGGCCATTAGGGTTGCCTGAGATTAGTGGGGCAGAGTGATACCACTCAGGCTGCAATTAGTCTGTCAGATATCACTGGCTGCCTTACTTCTCCCCATGCATCTTTCACCTCATCAGTAAAATAAGCTTAATTATAGAGTCCTCTTTTATACTGCACTTGCAATTCACTGATGGAAAGTACTGAGAGAAAGCTAATTGCTGTTTGGATATTTTGTAGTCTGATTGCTGGTCAATATGGAATTGGCCTTAAACTGTGGTTTTTAGAGACATTAAAGCATTTCCTTCAGTCCTCTATGAAATATATTATATTTCCCAATATCGTGTTAGCCATGCTAGGAACCAATTACAAGTTTAATACACTGTAAAATACTGCAGGTTTTCTTCCTTTAAGTAACTCTGTAATTAACCACTGTAGCATTGCTGATTTATTCAACAACACTGCATCTAACCCAGTGTCTTTTATCAAGTAATTCATGCTGGAAATTGGTAACTCCTTCATTTCATGGTATGTTGACACTGCATATACTCATAAATTTAAATAACTAATAATAAAAATGTACTAGATTTAGTAATATGATTTAAATTTATCACGTTAAATTGGCTTTTTCACTTGGAAATATACATTGGCATTCCCATGCCCAGCTGGTTGCAAAGACAGACAGAACACCCCAAAGCTGCACTTAGCATGCTTTTTTTCTGGGTGGGTATCTCAGAGTAGTAGAGAATATTGGGAACAAGTGGATATAGTCAGATATTCACTATGGCAGTGAAGATGTTTTATTCTAAGATTATCTGTTGTAAGGTGTTTAATATTGACAAAAAACCCCAATGTCAGTTATTTAGTTACACGTTCTCTACAAGTACAGGAAGAATTCTGTCCATTCCATGTGATGGCACACAAGCGGATCTGGCACCAAGCTGGCAGGCCTGTGGTTTCTGGCAGCCTCCTTCCTGCCCTTCTTAGAGGAAGGCATCACATTTGCTAACCTTCTGTCAGCTGGGAGGGACCTCTCTTGTGAGCCAGGAGGGGGGGTAAATCATTGAAAATGGCTCAGTGAGCTCTGCCACCGACTCCCTCAGTACCCTTGGGTGGATCCTGGCTGGCCCCATAGATGTGTGCATGTCTAGCAAGTTCCTGGCCATTTCCCCTGGGATTAGGGTGGTTTCATTCTGCTCCCTGTCCCTGTCCTCCAGCTCTGAGTGGTCCCCTGAGGACAACTGATATTACTGCTATAGATGGATGCAAAAGCAACATTAAGTTCCTTATCCTTTCTCTTCTCCCCATATCCAGTAAAGGATGGAGAGTATCCTTAGCCCTTCTTTTGTTTATGTATTTATAGAAACTTTATTTGTTATTTTATATAGCAGTAGCCAAATTAAGTTCTAGTTGGGTTTCATCCCTTCTAATTTTCTCCCAGCATAACCTCATGAAGCCTTTGTAGTCCTCATGAGTTTCCTGCCTCTTCTTGCAAAGACTTCAGATTCTCTTTTTTTTTTTTTTTTTTCAAGTTCCAGTGAAAGCTTGCTGTTCAGCCATGCTGGTTATCTTCCTTGCCAGCTTGTCTTCTAGCACATGGGAATGGGCTTTTCCTGTGCCATTAAGATTTCTTTCTTGAAAAATGCCCAGCCTTCCTGGACTCCTTTTCTCTTAAGGACCTATGTACTTTACAACAGATGCTCCTGGACAGTGTGTTCATTTGCTGGCACTCTTTGAGTACTTTGGTGTGTGAGCTTACAGGTTGGGATGGGCACACAGCTCTGGGCTCCTGTGGAGTCACACTAATCCTGGCTCAATAAAAAATCCTTCTGAAATGGTTCAGCACAGTTATCAGTTTGTCATTGCCCATGCTCACATCGAAGTTCTGTTGAAGGCTACATTCAGAATGTTTTTGAGCCACACTTAGACATTATCAGTTTGAAATGAATACCCTTAATTTTTAATACTGAAAGTGGAAAATTTCTCTCTTTCTATTCTGTTTCATCTGCCACTGCTTTAGTGGCTTGATCTTTGTAGATGACGTGTATCTATGTGCTGCAGCCTCACGGAAAGGACATTGACCATAAAACAAGTTCTCTTCCACATGTAGTGGTGGTGATAGAAGTGTCTACTCCGTGTATTAAGAAAGAGCTCATCACTTGCTTTCTGATTTCTCCTGTGGTTGTCTGAGTGAAATATTTTCATATGGCAGGACACTGAGCTCCAGGTCAGTGCAAATTTGCATAGATGTGCCCCAGCCTCCTCAACAAGCCAGGTCCTAGCAGCACTTTGCAGAGAGGCATTAAAAATAGTAACCCTATTAATATGTAATGTCGCTACATCAGCAGTTCTGTGCAGTTGGCTGTGATTAACCTGCGGCTGAACACCATAAAATTATAACTGTTGAAAAACTGAAACCATTTTCTCATTTAGTACTTCCATGGTTTTGATCAGTTCCTGCAGGTCAGTCAGATAAATCCCACCAATGGAGCTGATCACACCAATTGCATTTTGTGATAAATCTACAAATACCAAAAAGTGCACTGCAAAATAATGAGCGAGTGGTGGAAGAAATCCAGAATGTCTGCAAGAGTCTGTGGAAGGAATTGATTATACTAAGTTATTAGGGCTCATAAGTAATTTGAGTTAAATGACAGGAGGTAGATGGAAGAATTTCTGATTAAAAAATGTATAATACTGCCAGGTCTGAAAAATTTCCCAATAAGTTGCCCTGTTATCCATTTTTTTAAGGAAAAAAAAAATTGAAAATAGGAGTGAGATGAAGATGAGTGTACAGCACCTGTGCTTCATTATAATTGATTTCCCTGCAAATTTATTATTATGAAAATACCAACTCATCAAACTGTTCTGTAATTTACAAGGAGCATTTCATGTGGGTTTTGTAGCTGGTTCCATTACCTTCAAGTAATTAAATTTTGGTTAAAACCAAAAAAGTGTCCTCATCTAAATAGTCTCTCAAATTCTGAAGCCGTAGGCTATATTCCCCGTATATATAAAGATTTTTTCTTTTTCATGATAGGTTTCAGAGTTTTCCTGACACTGAAGAATGTCTGGTTCTATAGATACAGCAGTAAAACATGTAATATGCAACTGTTGTTGTAAATGGATGTTCAAGAAGAATAAAAGGTAACAGATGAAAATGTAGGTCTAATACTCAGACAGTGGAGAACCAGCTGTACATGTACATGTACATGTACCCATTTCAATATTTGTGTTCATATATGACCATAAGCATGATTCTGCAGAATTTAAATTTGATCTCTTAATTATCTCTAATGCCTTCATCACCCAGAATTTCTGAAACAAGTGCTAGTGTAGTCACAGGAGAAATTCTCAGAGTTTGTAGCATAGCTGGATCCTGGCATAGCTCTGTGCTGCAGATTTGTTTAATGTTTTCTCTGCACACTGCGTTCTATGACTTCGTAGCCCAGTTATCAGAACAATACTGGTCATTTTTCTAGTGGAAGAAAGAAAAGATATGAGAAATGCTGATACAGGATGCCTACAACTGAGCACCCTAATGTTGTCTCTGCTCACTGCAGGGTAGTTGGGACTGTTACAATTTTAGGTTTTGACAGAAAATAATAGTGCTAATTTTGTGCGGTCTGGCTCCGCTTGAATTCATGAAGATGAAGTGGTTTGCTTAAGTGATGAATCCCAGTGACAGAAAAATAAACATTCTTTTGGAAGAGAATTTAGAAATTGCACATCAGGGTCATATCCCACACCCTGGTTATGTAATTGTTCAGAGCCAGTTGGTAGGCACATGTTTTTTTTATGAGCATGTGGTGTATCTAAAGAAATATTGCATATGTCTGATAGTCTGTATTTCACTCCCTTATATACCTTAATATTACAAATACAGCAGTTTTTGGCCTCTGGTCAGAGACTCATCTGGGTGGGAAATAGCCCAGGTGCTTTTCATCCAGCTGGTACTTGGTGCCTTGTCAGAATGCTGCTCTTTTCATCTTTGTTTCTCCTTACATCTTTGTGTTCATGGTGAGTTCCCTTTACGGAGACAATAATCACCCATGTAATGAAGAGCTCATGGATGTAACATGCAAAGCTACTCATGCCTAGGAGTTGTTTTAAAATTTTAATTAAAACTCTCCTCTGTTTTCCCTCCTGGACTCAACAAAAAGTATTGAAAAGTTGTCAGGTAAAAGCAATATCCTCATTTGCAAGCTGAAGAGGATGATTGTTCTTTTCATCAACAGCTCTTGTGTCAAATCTCTGTGAAGATAATCCAAATAGGAACAAATATATGTTGAGAGATAACTGATGTTGCCTCAGTAGAAATTCAGCATGTCATAAAGCAGCAAAGAAAGTTGTCAAACTGTATCCTTACACGTCTTTTAAGTGGTATAAATAGAATGAATGACTAGCCAAAGATCAGTTATACCCTAGGAATATTATTTCTTTTATGTGGCACTATTTTTCCTGTCCCTTCTGGGAAAATCCGTATGGTGGGGTTTTGGGGTTGGTTTTGTTTTTAAACTTCTTATTTTGCTTTATTATATGAAGAAAACAAATCTCTGGTCACAGCTACAAACTGCCCCTGTGGAAATAGAGGAGCAGTTTCCATTACTTGCCACCCCACGCAAAAATCTCTTCTAAAGATGGTTCTTCATGTTTCATTTAAACTATGGTATAAAATTAGATCAGTGGTGAAGTAAGTTCTTAAATCTCCAGTGTACAGCCATGCCAGCCTTGCTCATTTGTGTAAGACCTCTCCTAATGATAAACTTCTGGTAATAGCACAGAGAAAGAAGACAGTGTTTGGGTCAGTCCTTTTGCTGTGGAAATGAGCATTTTTCTCACCAGTCCCCCAACCCCTTTTCATTTTCCACCCCTACACTTTGTGATGCAGCTTTGGATGTCTTAAGCTTGTACTCCTACCCTCATGCACAGTGCCATGGAACAAGTGCTTTCAAAATTAAGACTGGCATAGTGCATGTAGAGAGAAACAGTTTAGTGGGTCTGGATGTTTTATAGCTAAAAGATTAAACCACATTCATTAATTAATAAGTGGGCAAATCTCCCACATGAGCAGATATGGGAAAAATCCCACCTTTCCTGATTTGCCCCATCAGAAAGAAGAACTTTGTGTTCCTTTTGTGTAGATTGCTTTTCTATTGAAACAGAGATTAGCCTTTTTGGAGTACTCAAACTGAACATTCAAGGTAGAATTTCAGATAACTCATGATAAAAATGTTGCTGATCATACTGACTTTTGTAAAACCAGTCAACCAGTATAAGTTTTGCTGTCTAGTTTTTTATTTCAGCCAAGATCTCTTTCATAGTTCATTTAGACAGTGGAGAGCTCTGCCTTGATGTTAGTGAGCTCTGGACTCCCTGGATGAGTACGACAGTGACATCAAAGTGGATTCACACTCACAGGTTGTGTTTGCTTGTGGTTGTCATGATAATTCACATTCTGGTGGGCCTGACAGCCTTCTTGCATTGTGATTGTGTGTGCATGTCTGTGGGTATATAGCTGAACAGTGTTTATACATTTTTATAATAAATTACTCAGGAAGATACATGTGCTTTTTTAATGCGTATATAACTCTAGAGTTCTCACAGATATACCTAAAACACACCACTGTCTCTTGCTAGTGACACTGATGGTTGCATTAAATTTGCTGCTAAAAAATGAACCCATACCAAAAATCTGTTATGTAATTTCCAATAGAAAGTATTTTTAAAATGTTTCAAAGGCTGTTGTTAAGATACTGAGCTGTCCTAACCTATGTCATTCTGTCACTGCATTGTTCTTTCACAACCGATTCCTCTAATGAATATGAACTTCTAATGTATTTCATTTGACTTTTGTGATTAAGCTCTTTCTAAGTTGTGTCTGTCTTTATTAAGATGCCATTATGTTTTGACAGTGCAAGATTTATCATTATATTTTATAGGCCATATTCTACCATATGTTGTAGTTTGCTGATACAGTACAATATTTGACTCTTTGTTTGTTTATTCATATAATTGATTTATCTTTTTCACAACTTAAGCATCTTTCTGATTATCTTGCGTTTATGCCATCTTTTTCTAGCTTCTTGAACAATTTATTAGGGTGATTTACTGGCTCAGAATATAATTTTTTACTATTTATATCCTAAGTTTTACAAAAATATAATTACATAGTATTATTTGGATAAATTATTTTCTCACTTCAGGGCTTGCATTATGTGCAGCTTAATTGGCTAGGATTAGTAAGAATTAGTATAAAATAGAATATTAGTATTAGAATTAGTATAGAATGAGCTTCTCATTATTTTGATATTCAGTTCCTTCCCCTGTATATTTGTATCTGAATGCTCCAGAGGATCCTAGAGAAGCATTTCTAAGTATCTTGACAGTATTGAAATCATAGAAAAAAATTTTTTTGTATGAACTTTGGTCCTATAATATTGTCATTGCATAGGGCTGTGTCCATAGTGTTTAAATGGGTACTGCTTATAAGTGATTTTCAGAACTGTGGACAGATAAATGACATGCAGTGTGGTCTTGCAGAGCCTACAGGAAGAAAAAAAAAAAGACATTTTGGTAGTTTGATACTCTTATGGAATAAGTTTCCATCAGAGTTAGAAGAACGTGTAGTAGGGTGTTAATTTCAAAGCCAGTGCTTACTTTTATTCATGTAATAGAATCAGTGTATAAATAGATTTATGGTGAGTCTTCAAGAGCACATTATTCTTGTGCTGACTTTTTTTTTAAGGTTTCAGTTAGTTTTGTCTGTGTCATGGTTCCAATGCAGAACTTTATTCCATTTTTTATGGAATACAGGTAGGAATTAACCTTTTTGGACATGCTGGGAACTGAAAATACTTGTTCTTATAGAACTGTTTCAATGTGTCAAAATAATAAAAATTTACATAGCTTTAAACTACTTTTTCATTCAGATCTTTTGGGGAAATGCAATACCAGGAGGGGTAGCTTTACTCCTGTGTGTCATTTAGAAAGGGTTCCCCGTGCAAGTTACACCTTTAAAAAAAAATCCCTCTTCATTTATTCCATCTTGGTTTTAATGTTAAATTGGAAATTCCTGCCATTATCTGGAATATAGCTGCAAAAGGGAGAGGGAGCGAAGCACAGATGCAAAAATAGGAACAGGAGAGAAGTTGCAAAATATGAACTAAATGCAGAAACGCTTTGCTGGAAGGGGGATGGTTGTTTGAGATAGTCTGGCACTCTGGCAGGCCTGCTTCTGTATTTGGTATTTGCTGAAGCAAGTAATTTATCCTGACAGTAACTTTGCCAGTACTGCAAGAATCCTATTTCACTAAGATTAACACTTTTCTCCCCTGTTTCTAAGGACAAATATGCTTAATTTCTTGTTTCTGGATCTTCTTGTCATCTGTCTCTTCTGTGGTTTGTGTGCGTATGCTTTAGCAGGTGTTGTTATACATGAACTCCAGAAGTAAGATCAATCAGCTGAGCTGTTTGGCTTTCTTAAGGTAGTGGGTTTTGGTGGAGTTTTTTGTTCTTTTTGGGTGGGGCAGGAGGCTTAATACAGTTAGCTGTTGCAAGATTATGAGCTCCAACCACTAGGGAAAGCAAGAGGACTAAGGTTTGGGGTAGCCACTATTCCAGATGACTTTTAGAGCAGTAACATAAAATATTCATGTCCTCTCTGATGAAATCCTCATGGCTTTGGCCCATGACAGTTTTCAGGGCCTTCTTGTTCATCACCACTATGGTAAGAAGTTCACTCAGCTGCTTGTGAAGAAAAAAAAAAAAATGGAATGAGTGAAAGGAGAGAAAAAAAAACCCTGTTTATAATTGCATAATGTACAGAATTTATTCTGACTTAGAAGGGTGCTGGTAGTGAGATTGTGAGACTTAAGTTTTGTGTTCCTATATTAGGGCTTAAGGCAGAGCTTTATTTAGAGGGGTTTCTGCCAGCTAAAGGCATTGATAGCTTGAAATACTTGCGGTTAGAGAAGATGTTGTACCCTGGATAGGAGCAAAGAGGGGGCTTGTACCAGCAAAGAGGGGGCTTGTACCAAAGCACTGTTTAGTTTCATACCATGATAGGCAAAGTAAAGCTGAAATTAAAATAATGCCATTAATGAAAACAGGGCTAATTTTTAAAGCAAATTCAAGCACGAACTGTAGTTTGTGTATTTTTCTGATTTTTATGTGGCTTCATTTCAACAATTCTAATTTTTAATGACAACAACAAATCTGAAATCTGCCATTCTTCTCAGTTTCAAGTGCTGATCCTGCTTCATATCATGGTCTTGCAGCATAAGTGATCAGCTAGTCATTAGCACAGTTTTTGCCGTGGGTGCCTGAATTCCAGTTTTCTACTTGACTCCATTGCACAGCATCTCAGTTGCAGCATGGTGCACAGACCTTCATGAAACACATGAAGTCAGTCTGGCAGCTTGAATTTAAAATAACCTCTGCGCAGGCACTTCTCATGCACTGACCGTCTAGAAAGGCCCAGCCTGGATCAGCCATCCAAGCTGGCATGAAATAATTGGGATGTTGTACAGTGGGCACTTGTATGGACAAAACATCCCGCTTCTGTTCTTGTGTATAAAAAGAAATTCAGGCACCAAAACTGACTTCTGGAAACAGTGATTTTTTTTCCTACACAGACTCTATCTATGTAGAAACTAAATTTTTTAAGCACATCCTTAGATTTCAGTAACATTGAATAGTATACTATTGATGACACTGGTCATCAGAGTACTTTAACTTCTGTTGCAGTGGAATAAAGAAATGATGACAGTATGATTTTACAGGTACATTTAGGGTCTAGAGGGGAAGCCATATGAGGAGAAGCTGAGGTCACTTGGTTTGTTCAACCTGGAGAAGATGAGTCTGAGAGGGGAGCTCTCATAATTGTCTACAGCTTCCTCACAAGGGCAAGCAGAGGGACACATACTCATCTTTTCACTCTCCTGACCCGAGGGAGCAACATGAAGCTGTGACATGAGATGTTTAGTTTGGATATCAGGAAAAGGTTTTTCACCTAGAGGGTGAAAAAGTAAAAAAAAAAAATAAAGCACTGAAGATCTAGTTTAAATTTTGAAGCCAGGGATCTCAACAGCTTGACAGAATTTTCACATACAAGGCCTTTGTGGGCACCAGGACGCTTCTGTGTCTCTGTGCAGCACAGATGTATTCCGATCAGTGCTAGGTTTGTAACTCCATTCTTCTGCATACTAATGGAGAATTGTGCAGTCATCAGTTTTATTTTTAATGTCTGCCTACTGCAGTTGTTTTGTCTTTGACTAGGCAGGGAAAAGATCCTTGGCTGTGGAAATTTAGAAGCTTTGTTGTTGCTATTGTCATTTGATTGATTACAGCACAGAAGAGTTACAGTATAGGTTAGTGCAGGCTAATTCTGTTTACAGAACAAGTCTTCACCTGTAACTAGAATAAATATTGTTATGCTTTAATGTAACCTTAAGATTTTTTCAAGCCAAATCAATTTCAGAAGTTAGGTGTTTGCAAAGGTGTGTTGATTGTTTCACCTGTACCTCCAGTGCGCCATTGCATTCCAGATAGAAGTTGGACTTTTAGAGAACAGGGATGATGCTGTTCTTGATCTGCATTTGTCACTTGTGTTTTAAGCATTTGTGTCTTCGTGAATGTTGCAAGATACCAGTATTTTCCTCATTTCTTACTCCGTCCAGGAGCTCATTAATTCACAGCAAATTTCTGCTGCTGTCGCTGGCCTCTTGCTCCACACATTCATATAACTTGTTGTAATTTCCTTCTTTCAGTGGCCATCTGATAGATAAAAGGTCAGTTCAATAGGTTCCAATTGAAAAGATACTCCCAAGTCTTTCCAGCTCCTTTTAAATAGATATTCCAGGGTTTGATATGGCAAGATAAGTGTTTGTTAAGGTTTTTTTTAATCTATCCTTTATAAAACAAGTAGATTACTGTACAGTTACTACAGAATTTTGTAGGACCCAAAAGTCCTATTAAAAAGTTAGAATTTTCTTAGCACTGGCTTTGTGGTCTTTTCACCTTCATTTTTAAAAAACAAATATAAATCACTAAGGTAATACAGTTTCCTGTTTAGGGCACATACATGCTTGTATTCCTAATAGTGCTACATCCTATTGTAATATTTATAATTTTTAGATTTTGCAAGCCCTGTTGCTGAAATGTTTACATATTTTTGTTATACAAATTTAGTGTTGATGGCTTTCAGAAATGTAACTGAAATGATTTTGAAAAGCATGCATGTATGTGTGTATATATATATACATGCTTTTGGAAGTAGAAACAAGGTAATCTTAAGTTCCAGTAAAAGCAGGATAAAAGCTTGTGAATATATTCTGAATCAGTATATAGTTTCAAATGCAATCATACCCTTAGTCCCAATCTTCAAGAATTTTAGTACCACCTGAAAAATGTGCAGTCGCTATTTATCTTTGTGTGCTGGTAGGGTTTTGGGGTTTTTTTAATAAATAAGGTGTCCTAATCAGAAGCAATAGACCTTGGAAGAAAGGGCAAACACAGCTTTGGAAAGAAAGATTTAAGATTGATGGCATGTAGAGAAAAGGCTCATTAGAGTACCTGAGATTACCTCTGAACTATTTCTAGGTGGGAATAGATTTTACTCTTTTTTTATTGAATGTGTTAGTGTGGAAGATGAACAAGTTGTGTGTAAAAATCCCAAGAGGCATTTTCAAGTAGGTAGTTTTACATGCTTAGCAGCTGTTAAGCTGTGACCACTGCTAAATGCCTTCAGGGAGCAGAAGCAGTTGTTTTACAAACAGGGTATGGAATGGCAAGAATCTGGTGATGTATTCTGCTGCTTTCCATTTCAAGATTTCTAGCAAATGTCTGGTAGTCTTAGTTTCTCATTCTGAAAAATGTGATAGAAATCCAGGAGATTTTAATCTGGTGCTTTCTCATTCTCTCGTATGGAATACATTTTGCTTTATACCAAGGCTACAGGACATGCATTGGGATAGCATCAGTCTTTGAGCACATCAACACCAGGAGCAGCTGGTAACTGCTGCTCTCAGTTAGAGGAAGCCAGAGAAGAAATGATGTTTCATTTCCTACCTTGCTATTATTTCAGACAAGATCAGGAAAGATAAGGGAACTAGTACAGTTTTTCCAAGAGGGAATCTCATTTCCTTCCTTGTGCCAGCTGTGCTGCACTGACTGCAGCTCAGGACAACGAAACCTCTGTGGTTTTTTGATGGATAACTTCAACACCTCAGTGGCAGGAAGGGAGAATCCACTGGGCAGTGACCAAGGGAGTCATTAGACCAGAGCAATTTCTGGGTAGGAGAAGTAAGGTTGGAGGAGGCAGTTTATTCTTCTCTGTGGCTGAGAGCACACTGGTAAATTCTGACTTCCTTCTGCAATTTCTGTGTACCAAAAAACCTGCCTTTATTTTCAGATTAAGCAACATTTACTGGCATTTTGCGAACACATAGAGCAAGAAATGAGTTGTTGTTTTTTTGTAATTTACCTTTGAATGTGTAATATAAACATGCATGTTTTACAGTGCCTCTGTGAATGTTCTCATATTTGTCACATGCAGGTTTACCTTTAAATATTGAAGAATAAATGATCTTGAACAGACAACTAATGAGACATTTCTTCCTCCAAGGAAGGCTTGCATTTATGAGCCACATATGTCCTACTTGCATTTTCAAATGACAAGCCTTATCAAATGCTGAACTTGTTTTCTGCCTGATGCTCACAGAGATGTGTTTTGCTATTTAGAAGTACATTTGCAGATTGCAGATCCAAGCCAGTTTCACAGAATGACAGACCAAACTCTAAACACTGTTTCTGAATGTAAGAAAAGATGAAATTTTTTATCCTTTTTAAATTTTCTGTCAGTCATTATAAGTGATAGCAAGCTTCAATTTAAAACTGGAATGTAGTGGAATAAAAATAGCTGGGAATAAAATTAAAAGAGAATGCAGTGAATCTAACCTCTGCATGGAATGCTGCTTTTAAAAAGCTTTAAGCTAAAACCCAGAGGTGGCAAAATATATAATTTTCAGTCTGGAAAAAGATTGATAGCCTTAAGATGTGCCTTATCATGACAAAAAAAATCTTTATGCTAATGGACATTCCTTCTATTACCTATAGGTAATTAGAAATTATGAAAGGGGGCAGGAGACCTTGAGTTCACATTAATGAAGTAGTACAGTGAGGGAGGAGGGAGAATAGCTAATGTGTACTGCTGTCTGGAAGACAACATGAAAGATCTATGAAAGGATATTTAATTTTGATTCTAAATCAAAGTTGTGGTAGGAAATGGGAGAGAAACTTTTTTTTCCTAAAAAACCCCATATATGTAAAATTAGATCTTCATTGGCAGTTTTTAATGGTAGGTTCGAGTATAGTAAAGGCTGTTGTTGCTGCAGCTTCTCCCTTTGGGAGAAGTCTCCCAAAGATACAAAGGCGTTTGGAAGTGGTTTTGAGTACAATAGATGGTACTGTCCCTTTATCGGACAGACCGGAGAGGAAAATACAAGTGTGTGTGAGGGGAAGGAGAGTGTTGCAGACACTGGATAGGAGTGGTAAGGTGTGGGAAACAGAAAATTAGATATATCCATCAGTAACAGAATATAAGGTATAGGAACATCCTTCCTGAAGCTGTTTGCTAATATGTACCCAGGAAGGAAAGAAGAATACAAGAATGGAAAAAGGTTTCTTAAAGCAGTGTGAAGGTATAATAGGAACCATGGAAATGTTTCTTTATATTCAGACATACTACACTGAATTCTGAAGAGAACAACATCAGGGGTGGTAGTGTGTGCCTTGAAATTTTCTCATGTTATTTCTGTAAGTAAAAAGTAACATCTTTACAGGATTGAGTTACCGTGGCTTTTGGAGTTAATTGGTGAAAAATGTTGTGCTAAAGCTGCTTTCAGTCTGTGGTTGTGCTGGAACTCAGGTTTGGGTGGAGTTATCATGGTTTACCGTAAACAAAACTATATAAACTTGAACAAACACCATGGTGGTTCAGCTGCTTTCAATTTCTTCCAGAAATCCAGAGAGCCTTCAGTGGCTTCTGGGTTGTACTGTGAGCATTGCATTAGCCAGATGAGATTTTTAAGCTGTATTTTCATAATTCCATACAGAATAAGAAGTAAAAAAGGAACAGGTGAAGAATAATAATAGATACATAATTTAACGTAAACTTCAGTAAAGATTATTCTTTTGGATAAATTGTTCTTAAGGTTCTGCTTGAAGGCCAGCAGTTTTGATGAGAGCTTCAAAAGTTGCACTGCCTGAAGTGGCAAAACGCCATTTCATGTTCAGGATATTTTAAGAGGAAGAATCCAGTCTTCCTACAGATGTTTTTACAGACTTGTACCTTAATATAAACTGCACTCTTCAAAGTTATGTACACTGGCAAAGCATAAAGTAAATATGTTTAAGTATTGAAAGAGCTTGTTTCAGTTCCCTTCCTGTAGGTGTTGAGTGCCATTGAATTTGCTGTATGGTAATCTCATCCATCTTCTAGCTCCAGTTCTGGTAGGGTCTCCTCCATGTCCTGTATCATATCTGCTGGCCTTTATATCACTTAAATACCTTAGGATATCTCAGAGATACTTACATTTAGGCAACTGACCTCCTCTTGCAATCTCCAATCAGAAACTAAACAGAGCAAAAGAACTGCAACCTACCAGAAGAAATTTTTTTTACAGTGAAGGTGATGAAGCGTTGGAACACGTTGCCCAGAGAGGTGGTGGATGCCCCATCCCTCAAAACATTCAAGGTTAGGTTGGATGGAGCTCTGAGCAACCTGATCTGGTTGTAGAAGTCCCTGGTCATTGCAGGGGATTGGACAAGATGACTTCCAACCCAAACCATCCTGTGATTCTACTGTTGCGTTTTTGTAATACTATAGGGTACAACAGAATATAAAGAGGGAGTAATGATAGTTCTAAATGTATTTGCTGTGCTAGGGCTACTCATCTCGGGGTGTGCATTCTGTTTTCCCTATTTAAAAAAAAAAAAAGGTAAGCTACTTTCATTCTTACAGCATGTCTTCTAAGAACAAGATTATGGACAGGTATTTAAAAAAAGCCAACAAAAAAACCCCAAACAAAACAAAAAAATCAATCCACAAGCAAAAACCATTAAATTCAGTTTATGTGGGAGTCTCCTTGCCTTTTAGACAAGAAAACCTAAATCTCCATTTTTCAGCATTGTTAAGCATGCAGTGAAATAATGCTGTTGCAAGACTTAATAGCAGTATCAAGCCCACACAGCTTGGCTCTATCTTTCAGAAGAAACTTTTCATGTGAGGCAAGAACGACACTAAAATAGCACATCTAAGAGCACCATCAGTACTTTTCTGCTAGGTTTAATTTCTGAAGTTACGGCTTGTTGCTTTTGAAGCTCAAATATCAGCTAGAGTGTGTATTAGATTTAGTGAGCTGTTTGATTTCATTACAAGGCGTAGGTCTGCTGCATTTCTCTGATGGCACAATCCACCTGCCTTTGCTGAGAGCGCTCCCACGGGAATCAGAGTGTTTGTATGATGATGAAAAATTAAACCTTCCGTTTGATGCTCCTTTTATTGAAGCTCTGCAAGAGGATGTTGAAATGCCTTCTGTGTAATAGGCAGCTGGAGTAAAGTATTATCCATCAGCGTGGGCATAATGATTTATGTGAATACATATTTGTCACTCTACGTGGTGACAATCTCCAGTGAAGCTCAGAGCATTCATTGTGGTTTCCTAAGGAGTGTTATTACATTGCCTGTTACACTTTGATGCCTTTTTTTTTTGTTGGTTGGTTTTTTTTTGTTGTTTTTTTTTTTTTTTTTTTTTTTTTTTTTTTTTTTTTTTTTTTTTTTTTTTTTTTTTTTTTTTTTTTCTTTTTTTTTTTTTTTTTTTTTTTTTTTTTTTTTTTTTTTTTTTTTTTTTTTTTTTTTGTTTGTTTTGTTTTGTTTTTTTTTGTCTAATGCTTGTTTTTTATCAGTTTCTCTGTATGCAAGAGAAGGAGCACTACTCTTGGCAGTTAATCTTCCTATCTGTAGAGGAGACTTAACCTCCTCAGAGCACCTCTCTACACACCCAAAAAATACAAACCTGTCTAAAGGAACTGTCAACGCTGAGCTGAAAAGGAGCAAGCACAGCAAATATCTGCTCTGCAGTGACTGCAGGTTGTATGGATAGTCTTGGAGTAATGTGATGTGGCTGCCATACCATTAAGCACAACATGAACTTCAAAAGCCACCAGTGTCTTTGGATAGGCTCTAAAGCAACCTTAGTGCCGATGTGAACTCCAGGCCGCTCCAGCTTCCTTGCTGGCAGTGCCCAGTTCAGCTGGTTGAATGCTGGGGGTGGAGGTGTCCTGCTGAGCACCAGTGATTTTGGTACATCCCTCACTATGGCTTTAATGCTGTATTGGCTTAAGGAACTTCCCTTTTAAATTTTGGAAAGAAATATGAAGGCAAGTCCTACAAATTCATTGTAGCTGCTTCAGTTCTGTTATTTCTTTGTGTTTTGGGTGGTGTTGCTTGGAAGGCGGCAGGTGCTTCCCACCTCCCCACCTTTGGTCTGGGTTTCTGCAGAATGTTGTTGTTTCTTCTCTTATTAAGAAGACTTTTATTTATTTATGTTTTAATTTTTTTTATCCAAAAAACATTAAGTCACGTTTTAACTTGAACAGGCTGCTATTAAAATTTTTCTATGCAGTGGTACAAAGATCCTTTTAATGATCTTGTTCATAAACTCTCTAGCCTCTGAAGCTATTAATTCTTTAATGAGTAAATTACCTCATCATTTCTTTTCTGAGGCAACAGTGTTTTCCCAGCTGTGTGATCTTTTCAGGGTATTCCCAAAGAAGAAAAAAAAAAATTAGCAACAGGGTCAAAAACCCTGAAGGATTTCCTATTAGCAATTACATTCATCACGTGTGGCTCTCTGGTGGCTTCTTGGCCTCACTAATTGCCTGTAGTGTGAAGTAATTTTATGTCTGAAATAGCTTATGTGCCTCTAGCTTGGGTGAAGGCCAGAAACCAGGCCAAACTTAGAACTCATAAATCGAAACAGAATCCCAGCTTTTGAAGAATTGGCCTGTCCCATCGTCTGTCTGTCATAGCTGAGCTCAGGTCTTTCTTCCCTCATTTTCTTATGGTGAATTAGTGATTTTAAACCAACCAGCTGGCATTCTGCAGAGGGATGTGGTTTTTCAGCTGCTCTCTGTGAGCTGGGACAGAGTTCTGTTTCTGAGTCCTGGTGACATCCAGCGGGCTCCAGGGGACCTTCCTTCTTCCAGCCACTGCAGCTTAGCAAGGAACCATCAGACTGGGGCATGGGACATACTGACGTGTTATCTGTAGGAGTCTGAAGACTGGAACATTTCCAGTTGTCTTTTCCAGAATGCTCTGCTTCCCGGTTGGAGAGGCAGACTAGGTTGTCACACAACACAGCTGTCAGGGAATCCACATCCCACCTTCTGCATATACATCCACGCACGTGCCCACACGACATGTTCTGCCACCCCTATTCCACAGGCAATATGGGAACCATAACTGCTTTTTGGCAGTTATCTTTTACACTGTTTAAAATATTAAAATAATTTCTGTACAGGTTTTCGTTCTGTTTTATTAATGAAGAAACAAGTACAGACCACAAGCAATCTTCCTTGCTAATTTCCTGTTTTCCCTTCTCTTTCCCATTGCCTGATAGGTACCTGGGAAGAATTAATCCGAGGAGTAACACTTCTTGGAGTGATGCAGATTATTGGTTTTCCCTTAAATCAGTTTAGTCCCCCACTGTGGTTTTACTCCTTGCTTCCTTCCCCCTTCTTATAAACGAAATCTGTCTCACAGCTCATACTGTCCATGTAGGCAAGATTTATATCCTGAACAGTTTGTTTTATAAATGTTTCAGGATAGCAGATCCTGGAAGATAATGGAGTGTTTCCCCATAAATCAAGTTAAATTGGAAGCACTTGGCAACAATATTTTCCTGTGTATGTGTATAGAAAAGCTTTTTTATCCTCCATCTGGATGTTATGGGTAGAAATTACTATAAATTAGAAGGTGCTGTATTTTTGTGCTGCCGTCTTTTATTCTTGATCCTGAACAATCAGAATAATTTTCATTCATTTCTAGTGTTATGTTAGGGTATCACATTTTCTTCACTAAATAAGGTTTGCTTGCTGAAATGAAGGATGCATTTTGTGTTCAGCTTGCCAGGGTGCCCTTTGCTATAATGCAATGTGACATAATAATAGCGTGGGTGTCTTCTTTGCCTATATAATTTGCAGTATGGGAAAATGAAGAAGTCATGGCTTTAGTGTTGCTTGTCAGGAAGCCCTGAAACTGTCTCTTACCTTATACCTTCACTTTTCATCTTGTGCCGTTTACTAAAAGAGAGCAAAAGTGGTTTACATTTTGAGTGACAGTGTGGCATCAAATAGCTCATGGAAAAATGCCCGCAAAGCTTCTCCAATAGAAACACTGTGAAATAATATATACAGTTTTCGTGCTAAAGGAGATTTCAGTCTCGGTTGCCTCCTTAATTCAGGAGTCTCCAGCAATGTAGAAGTCTTAAAATTTGGTTTCTGAAAGAGCAAACATAGTTTGGTGGTTTATATTTACTAACCAGGAGGGAGGTGCTAGGTTTTTTCTGGCTGTGTGGAACATGTAGATGTAGATTTTCAGCATCTGTCCATAAACTCACACTGTCTTCCTCACAGCTTCCAAGGTATCTTTCCTCTTGCATTGTCTTTTAAGTCTTTCTGCTTACTTACTCTTTCTTAATACTGTGCAGAATTGTAAATTTATGCTCTTCTGCTGAAAATATAGTCTATGGTGGAGGTTTAAGTCCCAATGACCCTTATAGTTTGCTTCCTAAATTACTGACAGAGCTGAATGTCATGCTGAATTTAACTTACAACAATCTATTTCGTTGTCTTTTTGAGATGAGAGAATTAAAAGTCAAAGCAGGAGTGATAGAGTGAGCTTGGCTTGGAAAACCTACTCAAACCCTGATTTATTCTCATATTTCTTTTCTGGAATTTTGGAGTTACACAGGGCATGATCTAAATACAAGTGTCAATTAAATACCCTTTCCCAGCTATATGGCCACATGTATATTCCATGCAATTCTCAAAAAAACCCTTTTGTTCAAAGTTGCATCTGAGTACATTTTAAAATAAGTCCATGGAGTGCAAATGCCTGCATAGATTGAATGTATTTGTCTAAAGAGGGAGCAATGTTAGTGATCATTTTAACTCTTATTCTGAAACAGGGGCCTCAGTTCCTGATTTTGTGCAGGAAAGGCCTGCCTAGAAACCAAAAATCTGTTCATGTGAACATCAATACTGTAAGCATCTCACTTCAGTTTCAACCTGTAAGGATCAATATAACACAGGGAAGAGAGGAAGGACTGCTTATTGGTCTAATTATCTTTCTAGAGCCTTGTATTTTCTTTTTCCCTTAATGTTCAGAAAGTCAGTAGTGAAGCATCTTTTCTGAGAAGAAATTGTTTGAAATTAAGATAAATGTGTTAATACAGGCAAATCTGCCCATCTCTTGAAATTTACAGTGCTATGTGAAGATGGCAAAATACGACATTGCAGTTACACCAGTGACTGCAGTTCTCTCATAGGAGTTTGTAAGTAAAGCATATGAAGAGGTACCTGATGCAAAATCAATTTGCTTGAAAGTAGAGGGAGTTACACATGCATTGTGAAATCCCCCAGAGAAACAGGAAAATTTTTTACTAGCTGGTCACTCTTTACAACAGTATATGTAAGAAAGAAACTAAACCCTATCTTGTCTACCTTGAGGTTCGCCTTTGAAGGCAATGAGAGTTATTCTTAATTGTGACACTAATATTCAGGCTACAAGTGACCCTTCCTTTTCTAGCCCTGAAATGCTTCTCAAATGAGCCAGGCTGAGCTTCCAACAGCTCACAGGCAGGTCTGCCTATTACTGTGATGCCCTGTGGTGGCATGGAGATGACGTTACCTTGACACAGCCCTCCAGGAGGGTGTCATTTTTATGAAGTTAGTTCTGGGTATGGCATGTATGAATGATCTGAACATGATGCTGGGATTTTCTATTATTATTAGAAAGAAAACTTACCTTCATTTCTGATTTTGTTTTAAAGAACATAGCATTCAGATCCACACAGGCTATTGATCACTGATCAACAAAAGAGTCAAGTGAAAATGTGTCTGCAAAAAGTACCACAGAAATTTGATGCAGATATGTAAGTAGGTAGTTATTTATTTAAAGGAATATCTACTGGCCTGTCAATAAATTATTTTAATCTAAACATCTTTCCATCAAATTAAATGCAAAGCACAAAATCTGTCTCTTGAGATATAATTGAATGACATTCAAAGGAGTTTAATTACATAATTATTGTTTACAATTAGAAAAAACAGATGCAATCGAAGTTACCTAGATCTAACTTCAAGAAGTATTTCAGGTTTGTGAATTGTGTTAAAAAAAAGGAACGTGTATTTTTGGCTTATATATGGCATATATGTTGAAGTATGCAAAACATAGTTTAAACATCTATGTGCATTAGTGTGTATAAATGTGTATATTAACATACCTTATCTGTATGTGTATGCGAAATTATTTATATTCTTACAAACTATGGTAAACAGCACTATACTGATTTCTTGTCCAGTAGAAATATAAGAAAATCCCTTTTTGGCTCTAAATGTGTGATCCATTTTAAGAGGTTAACTTTGCAACTGGGAGTATTGCTAAACTTGTTTTTATTGCCTACTTGTGTTTGGATTATGTAGGCATATTTTGAGTCAAGCATGTGCCCTGCCAAATGGCTGGTGCGGTTTGCCAGTCATGTGGAAAAGCAAAAATCTCTATTTGATTAGGTGTTGACAGATATCTACATATATATTTCACCATTTCCAAACATGTTCATACAGTTGTAAGCACTTCTATTTTTATAAAGCTAACTCTTACTGATCATGCAGAACTGTTAATGGTCCTGATTCAAAGAAACTTCAATCATTTAAGAGTGACTTGGGAATGTTGTTGCTGAAGGGCTGAACTGGAGTCCAGCAAATGCTGTCTATGATGAGGTTGCCAGAATGCTGCCCTTGCTCAAGGTTGGGAACTGTTCTTTTCACCTGCCTGCACTCAAGGGTCTCTCTCGTATGTTATTTCATCGTTATCTTTGCTTAACATCAGTAAAACCAGATGTCCTCAACAGTCCCACTGACTTTTAGCAAGCAGCCATAGAAAGCAGGAGCAGCAGCACCTCCTTTTTCACAACAGCAGGGTGGGAGGGATGTTGGATTATGTTAGGGAGGGATTATGTTCTTGTATTTGAGTAAATTCAGACCCACTTCTGGCGATCGGGCAAGCAGCTCATGAAGGCAGATGGTAAATGCTCTTTATTTTTTCTTCCAATATTGTGCCTTCTAATGTGAAGAAACATATCTAAGATTGTCTTGGGGAGAGGAAAAAACCAACAAGCATTATGTGAGTATCAATGAGTGTCATTTTGCATTGGTCTTTGTTCAACACTTGTCTAGGAAGAAAATGTCTTCCCCCCCCACTGGATCCTGGGACTATCTCTGTATTTAATGAAGTGCTTTTTTAATGAAAACTATGTTCTTGGGAATGACTAACACATCAAGAACCATTACAAAAAAAAAGCCTGAAACATTGCAGAAATTATTTTGGATCACTCTGATAATCTGATGTGGAAAGCAGACAGCTGGCTTTAAGTAAAACATTAATATATTGATATTGGAAGCTAATAAGACTTCTTCAGTCAGTTGAATAACAAAAAGGCAAAAAATACCACAGAAATCAAATTCTTTGAAGAGCAGTTGTAGGTTCTCTGTTTCTTGAGCAGAGATCTTAGAAAACGTTATTTTGGTTTGCCTTGCCTTTCGGTTTTTCCCTTGCCACTTAGCAAACTGCAGGTCATGTATTATGAACATAGTCTGATACCGAAGTCAGGATCTCGGCTTCATTAACTTCCACCTAAGGAGAGATGCCTCTAGCTGATCTGCTCATTCATTTGGCAGTTTCATCAGTTCTGGGAGAATTACTGCTTTTTCTTCTGGCCTGAAGCATTAAACTGGTCACTGAAATTGTATCTCAGTTTCTAAAGGAGTGAAAAAGATCACAAAACGTGCAGTTTCTGTATTAACCAGCAGAAATCTCGTCATAGCCTTTGGTTTGATGTAATAGTGATAAACAGGTTTTAGAAAATAGGCAACCTGCAGGACTAAAGGTTTCAAGCCAGTTTGAAGTAAGAAGATAAAGTAATGTATGCATACAAATTTATTGAAGAGTCTTTTCACTTTCCCTCACAAGGAAAAGGGAGAATCTGTCTTATCTATGGACAACTTGGCATTTTCAGGATCAGTTCTCCCATTCTTTGTAAACCACATAAGCTTCTCCATGATGAAATGCGAATCTCCACAGCACTTTCTGTTCCCCAAATACACACTACTTTTGTGGGCAGGTTATATGAAACCTACAAACACTGTCTGGAAACCATCTTGCAATGCATTAACTACAAATGTAGAGACTGCCAGTGGAATTTCTAGGAGTGCTTGGCATCAAGCAGAACCAAAAAGAGGCAGAAAGCCTCCCTTTATAGTCTGCCTCCTGTGCTAAACCCTATGATTTGAAGCTTGTGGTTCCTCTTACTAAGCTGATGTGTCCTGCCAAGGGAACCTTTATAGTCCACAATTCCTAGGAGTGCTCTTTATGGAAGTATTTGTTCCTATTTTTTTGATTTCCCCCTCCGATTATAAAGCAGATCAGTTTTAAGATCATTTCATGCATTTTTTTATGTCCCTCAAAGCTACTGGCAGCAGCTTGACTCTTCCTTCCCTCCCTCACACCTGCCCTCTTTTGTTCCCATATCCTGGGGGTATATTCTTTTTCCAATGTATCGTTTTCTCCTGTTCTATCAATCTATGATTATGTTATTGATCATGGTTGTTAGGGTCAGTCTCCTTCACCAAATATTGACATGAATAAGTGGGTCTAGATATGCCCATTTAAAAAAAATCCATACGTTGCAGAAAGAAAATTTCCTTTTGCTCTGTTGGAAAATTGTGTCTTTTCTCCAGGTAAGTTCCTGGTGAAAAAATAAGGTGTTTTCTTAAACGAGTTAAGGAATGTTTGGGGCATTTGCACAATTAATCTTGCTCCACAAGATTTAGATGCATATTTAGAGCATATTTAGATGTCCTTTAAAAAGCAGCTTAATTATGATTACATCATTCACTTCACAGTCTTCTTTACAGGACATAGGGCTTTAGTATTGACAGTTTAATATTCACAGAGAATGAAATCTGACCTGACTAGGACTTGGGCTCTTTTGCTGTGGCCAGTAAATACTGGGGAGTCTTGTGGGTGTATTGTACTTGAACAGAACACATAAAAATATTAACCATAGCTATATACCCTAAGATGCACAATATGAGGCAGAAGTATGGCAATAACAGATTTATGTGTAGAAGGTCTATTTTAAATGCACTGTGAATGTGCTTATGTGAAAGAAAAATGAACTAGAATTTTCATTATTCTTTAAAGGCAGAATCAAGGTAATGTCACATTATACATTAGCCTGGTCCCTAATTATTTATTGCTGTATGATTTATGGAAATTGCATGACATGCAGCTGCATTTCATCATGCATTTTGATGATTTTTTTTTTAAATGTTTGTGTATGTTGTATATGTTCTGTAAATTCTGTGTAAGATGCAGTTGTCTGAGAATACTTACCTGGGCTTGCACTAACCTAAAATTCAGATGATTATAGCTGCTACTAAAGTTGAGGTGGAAAGAGCAGGATTATTTTACTCATTAAAACAATGAATTTCTGAAATAAGACAGAATTTAAAAGCCTTTATTTCTTATTTATCTTTGTGTGAACGGTATTTTAGCTAACTACTCGTGGGCCTGATCTTTTCATTCGATCATTATAGACTCCTGTAGTAATGTTGTGGTTGACTATACAGTCAGTCCTTGTTGCCTCTGCAGGGACTAACAAAGGAGCGTTGTACACATGCATTTGAAGGCCTGAGTTCTAAAAGTAGTTTTCAAGACTGGTGTCCTATCGTATGCTGGTGGAAATGAGTTCTGATTCAGTTGATGAGTTACAAAGATACACATTTTCACTTTGATTCAAACATCATCATTTTAATGTTTAGTTTTCACACATTATGCATCTTAAATTTCATTTAAAGTGCCTTTAATTTTCATTTTTCATGAGGAATGGTATCTCAAGTCTTTGGAATTTTATCTGTATTATTTTTATGTTCCTCTTTACAATATCAAGTTGTCAGTCCATTTAACTCATGCACAGTTGGCCATCTGTCCAGATACTTTCCCTTGGAATGATGCTCAATATTGCATCCACTTTGGTCATAGTTCCTTTCAAATATTTTTTTGTTGTTATCTACTTTGTAGCTGAGGGTGAAAGCAGACACCTGTCGTTTGTAGCTTTGTCAAAGAGCTTTCCAAATAAAGAGGGCCTCTTCTAATCTTTTCACAGCAAATGAGAATTTCTGCAGCTCTGCAGGTTCTTAAAGCTGATTTTTTTGGCATGGTGCAATATTCTTCAGTGTTAACCTTAGCTGACTGCCAGTTGTCAACCAAGCCACTCTTGATCCCCCTCTATTGACATGACGGGGAGAAATATGCCTTGAAAAGCTCATGGATAGAAATAAGAGCAAGGAGATTTTTTACTAATTACTGAAGGGGGAAAAACAGGCTTGACTTGAGAACATTAATTTAATTCCTCTTATGTCATTGCTAATTAACTGTAACACAGTAAAATAGTGAGAAACATTAACAAACTAAGCATCTTGCCCCTACCCTTCCCTTCTTCACAGGCTCAGAGTCCTTTCACCTCTTCCTGTTTCCCCTGGCACAAGGCCTGAGTGACGCAGGGAATGGGGAACAGGGGTCGTGATCAAGTCATAACACTTCATCTCTGCTGCTCCTTTCTCCCCATGCTCTTCCCTTTCTCCAGCATGGGGTCCTTCCTAAAGGATACAATCCTTCATAAAATTCTCTATCCTGGGTCCTTCTCAGTAGCTGCAGTGCTTCAAGAATTGCTCCAGCATCGGTTCTGGTCATAGGCTTCAGTCCTGCAAGAGTGGAGTGCTCAGTGCGGACTCTCCACAGGCTTCAGCTTTCTTCAGGGAACTTCCACATAGTCCAGTGCGGACTGCAGGTGCAAGTCTGCTCTGATGTGAACCTCCATGGGCTGCAGGGGCACAGCTCCTTTACCAAGGGCTTCACCACAGGCTGTAGGTGAATCTCTGCTCCAGCTCCTGGAGCACCTCCTCTCCCTCCTTCTGCACTGATGTTTGTGTCTGCAGAGCTGTTTCTCTCAGATAGTCTCACTCCTCTTTCCAGGTGCTGCACAGCCTTTTTCACTTTCCTAAATCTGTTATCACAGAGGTGCCACCACCATTGCAGATGGATTCAGCTGTCCCAGCAGCAGTGGGTCTGTCTGGGAGCTGGCTGGTATTGGCTCCTCTTCTCCTCACAGAAGCCTCCCTAAAGTGCCCTTTCCTTCTACCAAAACCTTGCCATGTAATCCCAGTATAAATATTAAAATTGAAATGTATGATGTAGGGAAATAAAGTCTTAATAACAATATTAACAGCTACTGATAGTTGGGAGCCAAGCTGTTTGATTAAAAGAATCAATTCTCTGCTTCCTTCTGGAAACATATGTTTTCATAAGGAACTTTGCTGTAAGATAGAACAGTTCTGGAACTTGGTTTCCTTTCTTCTATTCTGCCTTTCTCTCCAGTCCTTTCTCCTCTTCTGTAGGAATTTACTGTAAAGTTTTGCATTTAAGGACTTGACTCACACCGTTTCTCCTGAGCTTGTATCATAAGTATCCCTAAACATGAGAGGGATGGAATGGCTTGTGTAAATCATCAGACGAAGTACTCCCAATTGTGGGTTTTTATTGAATTTGATATGGCACTCCTTGTTGCATGCATGTATGTGAATTGTGTTGCATTTATTCCTGGCAAACTAATGTCATATGTAGAGCAGGAAATTTTGGTGAACGAGAATTTTATAAATGGCTCTAACGTCACTGAGAAAGTTTTTTAATGAGATATATCTGTTAAAAACCTCTGAGCAAAAGCATCTGTCCCAAATACTTGTACTTTTGATTTGCGTCTAGGACATCTAAAATCTAAATGGATGTGCCTCTTGGGCCATCCTTGAAATCAAAACAATTAATAAGTGCTTAAGACCAGCATCAGCAATTGAAAGCACTAGAGAAAGAGCCTGTAGGGCATCAGAACTTCCCCTAATGAAAGTTATTTGCTTTTATTTTTTTCTCTCTGAGTCTTTACATTTTTCAGACCTATTTGTGTCGTGTCAAGAAGTCAATAGAGTTCATGGTTTTTATATATTGTAGTGTGTTTGTCTAAGTCTTTGTTTGGGCTCTTTGGATTGGTTCTGCTCTAGTGGTTAAGTACTGTTAGTGTCTAAACAAAGAGGAATTTTTAAAAAATCAGAACTGCTTGTGAATAAGAACAGAGTATGAGAAAAGGCTCTGCTACATCTGTGACATAAAATGCTGGTAACAGGCCTCTGACTGTCCTCAGAGACCGGAGAGCAGGAGTTTTACAATTTACAAGAAACAGGTGCTGGAGAAGAGACTGCCAAGCCCTAGGCGGAACCATGCAGATTATCATGCCAAAGCCTCACAGAATAGGTGTGATTGTGATACTGTGCAATATGATTTTGGAAAGAGCTTAGGCTAACTAATCACCCTTTTCAAGTTAAGGCTGCACACTTCATGTTAGCTTTACAAGTATCTGGATTTGCAGAGGTAAGAATCAGCATGGTCCTCCTTTACTGCTTGTTGGGTTATATCTTTGAGTTTGGGAGCTTAAAATTAGTCACTCCTTGCAACTTCTTCACCATATGTGGTGCAGAAAAATGCAGTGTATCATTCCCTAACTGCTTGTTGGGCAAGCTGCTTTGTGAGCTGAGTAGGAGATGAGGGGGTTCTAGTGCTTTATAGGCCCTTCCTTTTGCTTCTTTTTGCTCCATCACAGCTCAGGAGTAGATATCAGTGATGTAGTTTTTCCATTCAGAGAGTGCCAACAATAATTTTAGTTAGCACTTTAAAATTTTGAAAATTCTGTACAAAGCATCCCTGTATCTTACAGAAGACTTTAATGCCATGTGGAGATACTAGGATATGAAAGTGTATTTCCATCCTAGTACCTAGTTAACATGTACTGCTGCTGAACTTCTCATTTTTTCCATTTTTCTTTTTTGTAGAGTTTGCTTTGATTCTCTTTCATTGTCTCTTAATTCAGCCTGTAACCTCTGCAAAATAAGTTGCTTTCAGCAGGAAAGTGTTTCTATTACAATGATGTGTTTGCATTGCTCTTATGGTTCATTTCGCTCTGTAAGCTCTTTGTTTGTGGTCCGTGAGCAAGTGATCAAAGCCAATAAGGGTGAAGAAAGATTGTGGGTGAAGCTCTGATTTGAGGCACTGGCAAATACAAGATTAGTACTGCATCAGCAATGGGACCTTGGATTTTTGGGCCATTTATTTGTTCATTCCATCATAGACCTTTGTCAAAATTAATTCATCGGTATTGGGTTTTATTATCACTGTGATGTAACAAAATATATGTCCATGTCTTTATCCATAGCAGAGCAAGTGGGGTAAGGGGTGTTGGTTTTGAGTCTGAAAGGCTAGCAGACATGAATCAGTAAGTGCTGGTTAGCTAAACAGCAGAATGGTGTTTGCTCAGTCAGTTTCAGCAGAAGCAGCTATTATTCAGTTTCTTTGGGTTGATCTGCGCTGATGAGGATAATAACCAGTTTGGCATACCCTCTTTGTTTCCTTGAGGCTAGCCAAAAGTGCTTGAATAATGTGATTGATACTTAAGCCTAAATCTTATTTTAGCAAGTCTGAAGGGCTGCTAGACGTCCTGGAGGAATCAGTCAAAGCAGAGAGACTTGCAGGTCTTTGGGCTCTGTTAGCTTCTAAACTTGCCCTCTTTACAATTAATTGTTCCCTGCAATTTGTATAGGGCAAAAATATTAGAGCATCAAAACCGCTTTTGAAACCTGTGATTTGTGTTGGTTCACTTGAGGCTGCTTGCTTTGAAGGCTTATTGTACTAACTTGGATGTTTTTCCCCTTGATCTCTTTTGATTCTGAACAAATCCCCTTCTGAGAAGCATGCAAAAAATGCAGGAAAAGTTACACATTACACATATTTTAATTTTGATTGCAGACTGCTGTTAATGCTTTCACAGTTTCTTTCATTCCCTATAGTTACCACTTAAGAGGGCAGTTCATCTGGAATGCTTTTTGCTTAAGTGGAATTATAATTTCAAGGCAGTGAACTATAAACCTTCAAGAAATCAACTTAAAAATTGTTGATTAGTATTCTGCTATAACATCTGTCATGTAGACCAGACATCTGCACTTAAAAATACATATGCATAAAGGGTGTATATTCTAGCTTAATCTTCACGGATTCAAGGATGATGGTTTGAGTAGGCAACGTGCAGGATTAATCGGATGAAATACCATTGCCATGACTGGTACAAATAACCATTTCCAGCCTCCTTGGCAGTGAGTGAAGCCATGGCTTTAGCATACCTGTTGCACACAGACTGAATGCTTACACGTTGCTAAGTCTGCCCGTGCAAATGAGCACGTAAACCACCTCAGTCTGTGTGGTCTGTCTGTAGCAGCCTCCATCCATCTCCATCACTTTGCTGGTGCAGGCTTCCTTTCTGTGCTCCTGCATCTTGCCCTCTTCTCATTGATGCTTCCAGAAAGCTGGCCACTTGGGATGAAAAATTGCTGTATCAGGTGAAGCTTGCTTTTCAGCCAGCACAGAGCTGAGGTACTGAGCCTGCAGTCTCACTCTCTGGCTTCAGATCAACAGACAAGGCTTGGTAGCAGCCCCTTTCATCTTGGAAAGGAGTCATAGCTAATCTCTTTAGTATATTAGAACAGCACGGGAAGAACATTCATGGTGCTGAATAAACAAGCCTGCTAATGACTGCTGAGTCATGTTAAACTGTAATAAGAAAGCTTTATGGTTGATTTTTTGTTTTCACAACATTAATCTATGTTTTGTGAGATCTCTTGAGTCTTTATTTATTTTGCCCACATTTTGAGACTGAAGAACATTATCAGGTAGTTGAGGTGTCTAATTTTCAAACACTTTTTTATTTGTAAAATGGTGACCTTGTAGGAAAAGAGCAGGGCAATAGGACAAAACTGCTCTGCTTGCTGCTGTTGATCTGAGGGTCACCAGTATTAAGGCCTAGGGAACTTCAGTGCACAACTGCCTTTTCCTTGGCTGCCCTTCCGACTGAAAGCAGCTTTGGTGTCTTTCCATGCCAACCCACAAAGAACTGCTGTAACATTTCATCTTCAGAGAATTTCCTCCCAAGTTCCCAGATGTGCATCAGAAAATATATATCCCACCAGGTAAGGACTGATAACTCTCATGGCAGATACAGTGGACACATTTTGCTTTCAATATCCTGTACGTGTCATGTGCAATTCTCAGGAATTTCCTGCATCTCCTGCCTGCTCTCACAGCAGTTGCCCACACGTCTGTGATTGTCAGCTACATCAGCAGTCAGGAAGCACAACTGAAATGTAAACATGTAAGTTTGACAGTTTGAACCTGATGGAATGGCTGTCCTGAATATTTTCCTTGTAGTGAGTAGGTGTTGCATCTGGTATGTGCTACTACGGTTCTAGGTGATAAAGATCACATGTCAGGTGATGATGTGCTGTGATGTCTTTAAATTTCATTTTAAGGAGGCTTTTTTGTGTGTCCATAGGTTTCAATTTATGGTTCAGTTCAAGTGGAAAGTTGTTTATTTCCTCGTGGAAATTGGTTTGTATGATATAGCAATTGGACAGTTTCCTCCCACTGACAGCTCACAGCTATTCCCTTACGGATTCAGTAGCGCACAATAGTATTTCAGTAGTGAAATGAGCGAAGCTTTTTGGGTTTTGTTTTGATGGGCTAGTGTTTGAGGTAGGCTGCCAACATTTTCCCAGGGATTGTGAAAAAAGTGTAGTGAAATTGTAGTTTTAAGTAGTTTATACCTCAGCAAAATTTCTTGAGACAAAAGTCACTGCTTCGGTTCAAGGCTGTTTTCTGCACTAAGTATAAAAGACCTGCAGAGAACAGGGGATGCATGAAAGCTTTGAAGAAAAGGTCAGAGGAATTCTTTAAAATGAAAAACATTTGGCAGGCTGCCTGTAGGTGTCATTACAAGCTGTCTTGTGTGTACCCGGAGGCCTAATCTTGGAAACAATTAAGTGCAGACATGTGACTAATTGTGTGCCTGCCAAATCAGTAAGACAAACTGAAATCTTTCATCATTTTTAAGATCTTTAGTTTACATGTTTCCCCTTCAGCTGTTAGAACAAAGCCATGTAAATGAAACATGGGAACTTATCTAATACAAATTTAGTGTTATATTGCAAGACAACAAAGAGCTCTTTTACATGATACTTGTGGGTGTTTTCTTGTTTTATGCCCTTACTAGGTTTATTTTGTTAAATACACCAATAACTATCATGGTTTCTGCTTTCCATTGCCTTCTCTAATAGACCTCTTGATCTTAAATTGACCTTTCCCTTCCTTTTGGGGTTTAGAGAAAATATTGTCTTCCAGGCCCATATGTGTTACAAACCAGGTGGTTTTTATATGTTATATATATAATATCAATGCATTATCTGAGAGTAAAAACCAAGCGGTGAGCTCTGCTGGGAAAAGAAGTCAGTCTAATTACCTGGTTAATTGCATTTGTATCACACTATATATTGCACTGGGCACTATAAAGTATCTCACAAGACATCATAGCTTATCTCTTTTTTTGTCTGTCTTATAGGGTGCTCTGGCAGGAAAGTAAAACCACTTCTTTTGCTTTGTTTAAACATCATTGGAGAGTGAAGCAGAAGTGAGTTTGTGTTCTGAGAATGGATGGATAGATAGAGACACAACCATAGGGTTTTTTTTCCTTAGTCAAAAATATTGTTAATCAAGGTGAAGAGCACTAATACAATAGCCTGTATTAATTTGTAAGCACATGAAATTATTTTATTTTTTATACTCGCTAGTGTTTCAGACTGATTTTAGTGCTTAATCTTTCTTTTATTTTGCCACTTTTTTGTTATTTTATTTTCAGTTTTAGCAGTACTATGGTTACATGCAAAAGCCATATTCAAACATGCACATGAAATTGTACAAGAAATCTGTTACTGGGATAGGAATAGCAAGACTTTTCTCTTTCCTGTATGGGTTTGTTTTTTGTTTTTGGTTGTTTTTTGGGTTTTTGGATGGGTTGGGGTTTTTTTTGGCCTCATGTGTTGAAGGTTTGCACAAACGGGATGGGACTGCCGGGAGACGTTTCCACGAGCTTTATTGTGGCATCAGTCTTAGTGCAAGGTTGAGGCAATTGAAAGATGGAAACAGCTTATGTCTTGCCAGCAGCAGCCAAAGATCTCTTTGTTACAAGGCATTTTAAAAACTTTCCAGTAGCGTATTGCTAAAGCTTACAGCCAATTGTTCTAGCCAATCACTAAAAGCACAAAACCACTGGCTTCAAACAATGCTTGCTTGTATGCTTTCTATTAAAAATACACAATACTCCATTATTAAGCTTAAAACCTTCTACTATCTTGCTAAGCATATTTTTCTGCAGCCTTAAGGTCTATCTTGGCCAAGCCTGAAAACTCAAACTATTGTTTCATGTCCTTGCTTGCTGTTCTATTGTAACTTTTCTAGTTTCAGACTTTGCAGTGCAGCTAGTTCTAGGTTCTCTGCTCTTTCTGTTTCTGAGGCCTGCTTTCACAGCTTTCTGAAAGTCTTCTTACCTTTACTATTTCCCACAGCCTCAGACTGTGTTTTGTGTAGCACATTGTGAAACTGAAGAAGTCCGTTCCTGGAACAAACCAAGTATTGAGGACGCTGTGTTGCTTTATTTCTTGGTGGTTTTTGCCCCCTTCAGAGAGAAGAAATTGGGCAATACTTTCCTTCCTCTACTTCTCTCTTCAATAGGATTTCTTTCCTTTGTAACTTCCATCGGGCTACATGTTTAGGCCTTAGACAGATCCTCACTTGTTCTTGTTCTCCAGTCTCCCCACTTGTCTGAGTCAGACCCTGTATTTTGATAATCTTTTTACAGAAAACATACTGCAAGTGTTTCCTCCTACTTGTTCTCCCCAGCCTCTTCCATGCCTTATTTGTCACAGCACAAGCCTGTTTTCATGTCTTCTGTAGTAATTCAGATGACCCTGGGACCACTTTATTGGCTTCTTTCAGATTTACAGAAAATCCTGTGCTTAGATTTCTGCTTCCCCAATCAGCCTTTCCATAAGTCCGTCCTTATCTCCTTCACTTAAAAACCTTTGCTCCATTCCCCCTATTTTAGACCTGCCAGCCACTTATGTCAGGACATTCTTCTTCAAGCCTTGTCCTTTTTGGCGTCACTGGGTGTTTGTCTCTCCTACTTCTGACTCTTGAGTGGTTTCTGCAGTACAGAATGCCCTGGCTTTCTCACCAGCACACTGACGAATGCCATCAATCACATCAGTGTCCTTGGCTTCATTCACACCTCACTGAATTATATCATCTGACTACATTAATCTGTCAAATAAAAGGTTAACTTGGAGATTTCATAATCTTCTGCAGACAGTTGTTGTTTTGTTGAAACTTAAATCTGAGTGGGCTCAGAGATAAACCTCTTGTATAGCCACATGTAATGTTGTTTATTGCTGTGATATTAATCCATCCTAACTTTACCTTGCAATGTACTTCTGAAATTAATTGTGTGCACTGCTCTGGAATCAATTACACCATTAGGATGCCTTTGTACTTGGCTTCCTGATTTTTCACTCTCTTACAGAAATGTGCCAGTAAAATGCTTTAGTTCTCAGTTCTTCTGGGTGATTCTTCATGTCAGGAGCACATCACAGCAAGCATTTCAGGCATCAGCTGAACTGATAAAGATATAATAAACACTTTCCTATTAATTTTTGCATCCTGAAATATTTGACTTTCTTAAAATAAAGCATGTAAAATTTACATTAATTTCATTAGAATTACTAATGCAAGTTAGATACAAAAGTTGTTGTTGATGGTACACCACTGAGATGTTTTTCAGGAGCTGTCTTATTGACACAATCCTTTAGTAAGCAGCGAAGTCTATTTTTGGTCTGACATAGTTCTTTTCATGTCAGAGAAATTATCTTTTGAAGGCTTCCCTTCACTGCTCCAAGTTTCTGTTTCTCAGTGGAAATTAACTGCAACTGATGTTGCTTTTTATGGAAGTCTCCATATGTGGCATGCAAGTGGATTTGCACAAAACCCACAGGTTGGAACGCTGACTGAAACCACTGGAGTCGAGTAAATCGTCAAATACTGCTTGTTTGTAAAGTCTTCTGTTGTCATTTAACTGGGTGAAAATTATGTTATATGAGATTTCAGTCATAGCCAATGTTACTCTGAGTGTATACATTATATAGAATTGAATAGGTTGTGAATTACACAACTTGTTGTTCCAAAGAAGTATTTCAGCCCCTGTATAGTCATGCTTCCAAGTTTTGGGTGTGCTAATGGCAGTATATTCTTTGTAAAGGCCATGAAGATAGAGAATTACTGAAAATTAAACCCTCCCAAGTACCTCATAGTGTACCGGGGCTGTAGGTCACTGTAGGATCACTGGAGGTGAGAAAGAGACGTCCGTACCTTGGTGAAATTCCTGCTAATGCCATTTTTCACATGCACTGATGATTCACTGTGTGGAAACGGTCTTCTGTATCCCCTAGCAACCAGAAACAAAATGTCTCTGTTCTTGTCTGCTGGCCTTCAAAAACACATCTGAGAAGTGATTTCTTTTCACAAGGCAATCATGCAGCATTAGAAGCCTGCTCCCACCCATTCTTCATAAAGAATAAACAAAAAGTAGGCAGTTCATTCTAGCTCATGATTGATTTGTAGAGCAAATCTTTTTTTTATAGGTGTGTGGTTTTTCAGATTTGTTCCGCGACTTTCTAATTCATGAAAAATAATACTGTATTTTATGCAAGTTACTGTTACTATTTAATATACTCTTGAAATATGAGAGGTGTGACTTTTGTCTTCAATTTCTGAGACTTCTATAGCAACATAGTATTTTATTATTTTCACTCAGCATGCCATTGAATTTTATTCTTTATTATGCTTAGGACGAAAAAACCTGAGACTCCATATTTCACAAAACGTGTAAAAATAAGGAACATTTTCTTTAAACATAATAGTGTCAAATGAGTGGTGTATCTTTGTGTAGGCAGCTGAAATTCAGCAAGTCAAATGTTGAAAAGATTGTGTCAAAATAAGCACAAAAGACATAAGTTCTTTTTTTCAGGCTTGTTTTCCAGCAATCATACCCTTTTCTCTTTCCCCACAGCATCTAGCAATTGGTGCTATTTTTAGAAATTATTCTGATAATAATCGCTCAGCAAACCTTTGGCTGAATTGTTAAGAATACTGTACTTTTAGCTGGAGAATTCCATGATGATGTACAAAAGGCTTTGACTTTTTCAAATCTCCAGTTTCCCTATGTTGATTTATAAATGTAAAGCATGAGAGGAAAAAAACTTGGGTTTTATCCAGAGGAGGTGCTTGTTGCACAGTTACAATTTGCATTTACAGAGCAGTGGGTTTCTTCCAGTTTTAAAAGAGTTTAGTTGTATTTCACACTGGCAATTGTCTGAAGAGTTTTCTTGGGGAAAGTTAGAGCAGAACAGATTATTCTATGTACGTTCATGTCCTGACTAACTGCCGTAGTAGCTCCCTCCCATGGGGGAGAAGATACTTTAATCCTGGAAGAACTGGCTTGCTTTGGCTCACAGATTAACTTAGCCTTGCTTATACAAGTGGTGTAAGGTAAAGGTTAAATTTGTGCACCTGAGGCTCAGATTTAAATGAGAAGCAGTTGAAGGAAAACATGTTTCTCTTGAAAAGTATTTAAATTATCATAAGAATTGAAATTTGAATTCATCTTTTACTATAAAGCATTAATCAGCTTTATTTATAAATAAATTCAAATTAGACTGCAGAAGTGATCATACTGCTCGAAATAGAAAATAGAAAATAAAGTTATCAATGCTATTTTGATGTTCATGCATTTTTGCATTTTTCATTTTTTCACTGCATAATTTTTCCTTGTATTTTTCCACTGCTCTTGAATCCATAAATTGAACTTTATTATTCACTGTTTCAGGCCCCATTTCTACATGACACTCCATGCAGGCAGTACCCTTCATCTGCTTGAAATGGCTTCCAAAACAGGAACATCAGTAACTTAAATTTGTGACTGTTGGGTGTAAGTCACTGCTGCATAAATCTGTTGAAGGCCCATGCTTGCCTTTTTGAAGATTCGGAATTCTGTGATATCCTGTGTTCAGTGAAAAAGAAAACCAAACCTTTAAAGGTCAATCTCCTGCAATGAGTTGAATGGACACCTTCCACTAGATGAGGTTGCCCAGAACCCCATCCAACCTGACCCTGAATGTTTCCAGGGATGAGGCACCACCTCTCAGTGCAACCTGTTCTGGTGGTTCACCACCTGCACAGTAAGAAACTTCTTCCTTATATCTAGGCTAAATCTACTCTTAGTTTAAAACCATTACCCTTTGTTCAATTACACCACTCCCTGCTTAAGTCTGTCCCCATTTTTTGTACAGGCCCCTTTCAAGCACTGAAAGGCCGCAGTGAGGTCTCCCTGGAGCCTTCTCTTGGCTGAACAAACCCACTTCTCTCAACCTTGCTGCTTTCTACCACTTCATCTCCTGGCCTGTGTTGCCATCAGGGGCAGTCCAGGTGCAGCACCTTGCACTTGGCCTTCTTGAACTGCATGAAGTTCCCATGGGCCCACTTCTCAAGCTTGTCTATTCCCCTTTGGAAGGCATCCGGTCCTTCCAGCATGTCTATCACACCTTGCAGCTTGGAGCCTAGTGGCATTTAAAAGCATTTATTAGTGACATTTTAAAAACAAAACACTTCTGTGTTAGGTAACTTGTGGTAAAACGACTGAAATAATAGTAGTAATTATTTTTTATTTTGAGTGATTTTGTAGAAATCCTCTGAGAAACATATACCTGCAAGTATATTCCCTGAATATATTCCCTGAACATAGTATTTTTACTTCAGGTATCTGCCTAAAATCTTTTTAAAGTATTCAATGAGACTCCTATAAGAATTTTCATTTTCCTTCAGGAAAACCATACTTAAATGATGAGGATATTTTGTTGGATTTTTGCTTGGATCTATTAAAAAGCAACAACATGGCTTTATTTTTTTTCCTGCATTCTAGCTATGACACACTGTAATTTGCAGAAAACAAGCAAATAAAAAGTGATGGAAAAGTCATTTGTATTCACTATTAATAACTTTGTTGTAAAAGCCATTAGTAAAAGTTGGAAATTCTTCTTTTTTAAAAATGTATATTGATGGGGTTTTGTTTAATGTAAGGTTTTTTTCAGACCTTCTGGTACTGAACTCTATGTCTCTGCCTAGGACAAGGGTTAAAACTGCTTCTGGGCAGCTGTCCACTGCCCTTTAATACAGGAACCATTTTGACTTCATGGTACTGAAGAGTAATCAGAACTGAGTGAAAGAAATGGAGTCATTAGACTAGAAATGATTGAAACCTGGCAGCAGAATTTTCGTCTGATCATAGGTGGGCAGCTTCCAGACTCCTACAATATCCCAGCACTGCAATATGAAAATACTGAGAAGCTTTAAAAGCCATCATCATGTGCTCTGATTGATGCAGGACTTCTGGCAAAAAAGGTCCGTGGCCATTAACTGAAAGTTATAGTGAAATAGACAGGCATGGGTGGCATTGATTTTACTATTTCCTCAATATTGATTTCTTCTGTTGAAAATGCAGTGTTCCATAAGTATGTTTTTGCATATTCGGTGTATGTGCTTGAAGTTTCTTATATTTTATCTGTTTCCTGTATTCCAGTGCAAAAAAACGTTTGCTTCTATTCTCAGGGCAATCTCCTTTTCAAGATTTTTTTTTGTATGCAATATCTGATGCAGACATAGTAAATTGCCACAACTTTTAGAGGCATGAAAAAGCAGACTGGTGAAATTTTTTATTGAACTTCTCACTCCTTAAATATTGAGAGCAACAGTAGCATGGGAACTAAAGTTCAACAGGAATAATCATGAGCCGGGCTTTTTTCAGGCCAGCTCTGCTAGTGGACATCATTTAAACCCAGGGTATTTCTGCTACTTGTGATCTCTCAGGGCATTGTTTTATATGCTTTTGGATGTCAAGTTTCTTTTGGTGTTCTTGAGGGTTTTAGGAAGAAGATGGGGGACTGACCAGCTTTTGCTTATAGGTGGGGATAGCAGCAGTGACAACCAGAGGGCCTCTGTGCAGCAGCCAGGAGGTGTTAGCACCTGCCATCACCTCTGTACTGCCAAGCAGGGAAAGATCCAACAACTCTGCCAAAGAAAGCTTCTGTTTTTACCATAACTCATCCTACAGAGATTCTTGTAAGCAGTGGCAGCTGCTGAGAGCCAAAATCATAGTGGTGGAAGCGAGGGGAAAAGGAGCAGATAAAAGTAACTCGCTGGAGTCGTGCGGAGAGGTTGCCATCAGATAAGCCAGAGTGCCAGCTGCTCTGTGGCACAGTGTGAGTATGGATAAACCCCTAGCCTGTTGCATAAGCCTAGGAGTTTGTTAACATGTCTCCTCATTTCCTTTGTCTCTTGTTGATTTATTTTTGTAGTTACCAAAGCTGTCTCAAGGAATACTGATTTATCACATGGTGACCGAGCCAGTACCTTAACTTTGCTTTGTGGAATTACAAAACTAGGAAAAAAAAAAAAAAAAAGGAAATATATTAATACAGTAATAGATATGCCTGTAAAAATACCTCTAAAGAAAACAGGACAGTATTATTATTTTTAAGTTGTTTTTCATTTGAAAGGCTCTTTATATTTTATTGTAGTTAAATGAGCGTGGAAGGTGTGTTCAATTTTTCTCCCTGGTTTCCCTATTAATGTTGAAGGGTAGGAAGAAATTATGCTCATTTGTATTTCTGGACATAATATAAATGAAAAATGAATATTTTATTGCTAATGGCTTTATAAAATGCTATTCAAATGTCTCAGCAAATTTAGTATACAATTCTATTGCAAAACATAAAAATAATAAAAAAAAAAGCTCAGCTGAGGGCTCTAGAAATAACAATAATGCACTGCCTAAATACTAGTACAGCAGCTTTTAACTCCTCTATTCCTTTCCAAATGGTATCAGTTTCTCAAATAGTGTAGCTTGGCCTCCCCAGACTTCACAGAGCTTGAGGCTGAGAGTTGTGTCAAAATTAAAGTTCACTGTAGCAAAACCCTCCAACTTTTTCACACATTCATGATTTGACCAGATTCACTGTGTATGTATTTTTTCAGTAGCAAACTAATTGTATGGCAGCTACATCACAGCAGCTACAGAAGGATTCCTTTAGTCAATGTTGTGGGGGTTTTTTTGTATCCACGTGCATATATATATACACACTGTATATACTTTAGATACATTAGATGTACTTTAATATACCTATTAGCCTCTATACAGACTGAAAAGGGATGGATGTTGGCCAAAGGAGGGGAGAAAGGTAGAGAAGGTGGGAATACTTTCAGGTTCAGATGGATGGCACAACAGGAGGGCTAGTGTTGGTGATGGTATGGGTGCAGGAGTGGGAGGAATGGGGATAGGAGATGCTGTGCAAGTAAACTAAGAGGTGAGAAAGAGCAGACAGTCTTGAAGACAGTCTTGGGGGTACTGGGGGGTGAGAGACAGGACATGATCTGGCAATGGGCACTCACAGCCAGAGAGCCAAACATGTCCTGGGCTGCATCCAAAGCAGTGAGCCCAGCAGGGCCAGGGAGGGGATTCTGCCCCTCTGCTCTCCTGAGACCCCACCTGCAGGGCTGCATCCAGCTTTGGGAGCCCAGCACAGAAAGGTTTTGTTTTGCACTGGAAACTAGAAAGGAGAGCAAGTGGAGCTGGACGGACTGTGGAGAGCTTACTGCAGTTGGGGTAGTTTCTACTGAACCTTCTGACAGGGTGGTAGTTGAAGTTCCTGTTGTGTCTTGCCCATAATCCTTCACTTAAAAATGAAAGATGATGTGTGAAGGTGAAATCTCAGCTTACCACCTTGATACAAAATCAAGGGATTTTTTGTTCTTCTTTGACCAACTCCACTGTGGAGTCTGCTTCTTAAACTAAAAAGTGGGCTTAGCTTTCTAGAAACTGTCTGTGGTAATCAGAATTTCTACATTTCAGAAGATGAAATGTTGCCTTATATATATACGCCACATAGATTCAACTTTCAAAAGTCATTAAAGAATATTACTATTGAAAACACTGTGAAGCAAATAACATAGCAAAACTCAGTAATTTTTTAGCTTTTACTTCTATCAACATTATACAGAAGTGCTGCAGCCAGGAAAAATGTATATCAAATTGTAAAATGCCACTTGTTTCTTTTCATGTGGTGTGAAAAAACACTCAGCCTGTCTTCCTTGATTTAATAGCAGATACATACAGATGTTTAAAATGTTTCCTTTAAGCTGGTATTGGGTAATTTAAGGCAGTTTTGAGAATGAAGCTACTGCATCTAAATAGGTTAAAATACCCTATCAGGAGTGGTTCCATACTGAAATTGTAAAAACCCTTCTGAGAAGTGATGAAGAAGTGAGAATAATTGCAATCACAACATTTAGGAAGTGCAAAATAGCTTGTTAAAACCTCAGTGAAATTCATAGCAATTGAAGGCATCTGAATCTTTTTTGGGAATCACAGAAAAATAAAACATAGCCTCAGATTAAAACACAGTTGTGAAACTCTGGAAAAGTTGTCTGTGATGCTTATAAAGGAAAATAAACTTAGGAAACAACTGGACAATTTAGCAGAAGATCATTGAAGTCAGGTTGGGTTCATTGTGTTCAGATTTAAAAAGTAAGTTTTGTCAGTATTATGAAACATTGTCCTCATTTAGATGAAAGCAGTGTAAGTCAGGAAAACTGTAATCAGTTAATTGACCAAAATATTGGGGGAGGTAACCAGTTATATCCCTATGTACTTATGGGCAAAGGGATATAAAGCTTTACTAGACAGTAAAGCATGTGTCATTTTTGGATGTGAGTTCAGTGTAGGTTAAAATGTGTGCCTTGAAGAAAGATACTCATTAATAGCAAGTACAAATAGATTGTTGTCTTGAAGGATTAGTGTCTTTTAGAGACTAAAAAAAGACATTATACTGGCTGTAAGGAGATCACAAACATCTTTCAGAGCTTTGTGGAGAACAGTGAATTGTGAATTGCATAGGAACTGTTGTGCTGAAACTAGCACCTAAATCCATGTCTGGCTTCAACAGTGACTGTCTGTGGGTACTCAGAGGAACTTAGAGAGCAACCCCCAATGGTTTGGGGACCATTTTGTCCTAATCCATCAAGACAGTTGCTTCCCCATATCCAGCAGAAAATAAATGTATATTCAGTTTATACTTCTGTCCTCTTCAATGTAATTGTAGGTGCATTTATTGTTTGTATCGATATCTGGTCCCTTGTAATCCCACCTTATATCTTGGTCCCAGTATTTTATGATGCATAACATGCCTTTGTGTGTAAGGGAGGGAAAGGAGTCGATTCTGTTCTCTGATTTGACCCTTCTCAGTTTGATTAATTGGTTAGTTCTGTTCTAAGTGTTTTATTTGGAAGTGCAGGAAAGCAATGGATGTTTATGCAGGGAAAATGTAGAAGTTTAAGACAGCCCAAAGGCTCTCTGCTGATAGCCTCTTCTTTGAGTGTATGCAGACCAGACATTTTCTTTCAGATTCAGATTATGACTGTGCTGTGGACTATCAGGTAGTTACTGCAAGTACTGTGATGCAGGCTTTGGAGAAAGAAAGTGTCTTTGTGACTAGAGTTAAAAAAACCCACACTGAACCTACTGTGAGAGACAACTGTCTACAGTCTATTTTCTACAAAGCTGAAAGCAGTTTGAGAAAAAAAATGTGTACATTTGAACCTGAAAGATCTCCTGCAAGGCAAGAAAAGCAATTGAAATAGGCAGCCTGCAGATTAAAATCCCAGGAGAGCACTTGGTTCTCTCAATTGCCTGCTGAAAGAGCAGAAAAAGCTGATTTTATATGATATTATTAGGGAGGAATATACAATAACAAAATGTCAAGGCTGGATAGTATAGTCAATGAAGTAAGAAAGAAACAATAGAAACTGAAGAGTGAGTAGAGTTTTGCTTAAGGAAATCAGTTTTCCAGTGTGTTGTCAACAAAGCATTTGCATCTGTGAAAGCAACCCCCTGGTTTTCATAAGGATAAAAATATGGCTGGAGTTGGATTTAATATCATGTGTCATGCTGGCAGTTCCAACAGAGAGTGACAGTCATTGATGATCCCGCGGGTCTCCTGTCAAAGACATGGTAACCCCAAAGTCATTGTCCAAGTTAGTCCTGAAATTAGATTCTGCTTGCAATGGAAGTGGAGGGGATTCTTAGAGTTTAACTTGCGGTGAATTTGCTGTTGGGAAGGTAAAAATGGTTTTCTCCTGCATATTAATGGACCCTTCATGTAACCTCTCTGTGTCAGAAAGTTGTCTAACATGGAAACTTGTGTCTCGGTTTACTATGGGTTTTGTAGGGGAAAGCAGGGAGAAAAGACAGACTGGGAGGATGAGCTAAAGATAAAATCCAAGTGAAAATAAAGAGCAGAAAGGAAGATAGATTTGCTGTTAAATAAATGCATTAATTATGTAATGACATATATGTATGCATTCAATTGTAAACCAGCAACCAATTATCAATAGTTCAGCTTTCTACTTTGTTTACAAATTCCAAAACGTTTATTAAGGTGCTGTCCTTGTCCTAGCTACCAACATACTTTTATGTTGAGGAATTTCATATTGCCATTGAAGAAACTCAAAACCAGTTGGTAATAGTAATTTGGTGCTTTGAGCTTTGGTGTTCTTACACTTTTGCAATTAATACAAGGAGAAGAGAGATAGGTAACTTGGTAAATGTAACTATTTGAGTAAATTAAGTTTATATTAAATTTAAAACAGAGTGAAAATATAGTCTGAGTCTAAACTATTTCCAACACAGTAGCCCTTAAACAAACTGTGTACACTTTATGTTACCTGCTGGTTATGGGCTTTATAATTGATTTAGCCTAATTAGAAGGGTGAAAGAGCATCTTTTCAGCTATTTTTCCAAGTGGAAATTAATAACAGTCAACAAAATGTTCTTCATATTAATTCCTCCTTGGTGGAAGGAAAATATTGTGCGAAGTACTAGATTTAAGAGACTTCCTGAAAACTCAGACTCTTCTAAAATAAACAGTACTGGACATAAAAATACAGCTAAGTGACAGATCAGTATCTTTTATGAGGTGAAATTTCCCAGTTTCCCCAGGTGATTGGCTTTGCTTAGATTGTGAGAGGAATCAGGACTAAGCGGTATGCCTGTGTACTAATTGATGATTGAGAATCACTTGGTAATTGAACCACTGAAAGCTTACTCGACCGTCTGTACCTCAGGAAGCATAAAAAGAGGTAGCAAGACACAGTAGCAGCTGTAATTTACGTTTCACCCCTGCAATGGGAGCTACAGTAACTCAGGTCAAATGCAAGACCCATGCAGCCTTCCTAGCTATGGGAGCAGCAAGCTCCAGGCAAATACTGGAAAATAATACTTAAATGTGTCAGCCGTTAATTGCATTCATTAGTAATTAGTAAGAATATTTAACTGTATCTTCTAAGGAAGGAGATGTGACATGGATTTATGAATAACTACCTGAATTATATTTGTAGATATTGCAAAACACATTTTAAGGAGGCTCTCACTCCGTTCTTAGTGAGAGAGATGGGAGATGTTGAGGGATGTTACTCAAACCTGATAGAAGGTGCGAGGTGAAAGCTTTTATTGTGTATCTATTGGGGTTTTTTTATCTAACCTAATTTTCATTTTTCTGGACTCAGTTGTTTGTAGAACATTTATTTGCAGGAAGCATTTTTATGAACAAAACCTCTTCATGATATTAATACAGAAATTACAGAAATCAGATCACTCCAAAAGTGTGTAGGAGAGCATTGCACACCCTGGATGAATAACTGGATGATTCTGTCTTTGTTTTTAACCTCCCTTCATAGCTTTGAGCAAATCACTTCCCTTCTTTTTCACGTCCATGGATAAAATGGGATAGTGATATTTAAGTACAATATTTCATAAAGATGCTGTGCAGACCCATTAATAAATCCATTTGCAGGTCTTTGATTACCCTCAGTATATCAAAATGTCACTACTGAGCTTGCTGACTGCACTTATTTAATTTCCTAGTTCTACTCAACTTCTAGATTATAAAATGATATTTTCTGACATAACTTATGATACAACTAAAACTATCACTCTGAAAGTCACTTCAACATTCATCCACTACCCCTTAGAAAAAGCTATAAAGTACACAGATTGTCTTTTCTTCAGTTATTATAAAGATTTATTGGATCTCTAACTCCAATATCCACTGAAGGTTTTCTCTGTCAGTATTAACTCCTTAGATCAATAAATTGCGATACTGATCTCCTGAGAAGTCAGTGTCTGCCAGCTACCATTGCGGTGTTTACTCCTCTTGAAAAGCAGTTGTAGCAAATTAAATTGGCTTCTGTCGGTGGATGGTCCTTATTTTATGGCACGATTAATGAAGGCTGATAGATAGGCCACTTCGTAAAGAATATCAGATTAAAGGCAAGGGGTTGCAGTAAGAAAAATCTGAATTTATGAGGTGAATCTGCTTTCATTTGTAGAAGAGTTGCTGAAGACTAGTAGATGACTCTTCAAAAGAAAGTCCTTTTCAAAGGAGTGTGTTTTTTACAGTGTGCACGTACCTTATCTTCTGTGTTGCTGGAGAACCACGGACTACATTCTCTAATCTGCTGTTAGACAGTTTACCTTGTTATGTAGGTTTCTGAAACGTGCTTTGAGGAAGGTAGAGACAAGTGGAATAAACAAAACCAAGCTTGTAAGTACTTTAAAAGACCTCTAGAAACAGCTGCTTTCACTTTCATCTAGCTCAAATGATGAGAACCTGACCTTGGATCTCCAAAATGGATGTAGAAATGGGACAAGTTTGTTCTCTTAGACTTGTTTTCTTCCTTTGCCTCATTATCAGAAGACTTCCTGATCACAGTTTTAACGTTACTCTCCAAGGATAAATGATTAGCTCGGCTTGTCAGTGACTCCAAAGTACCTGTCCAACTGCACAATAAGGATGATGTATAGTTAGACTGATTCTAGAAATTAGAATAAAATGAGCATTGATCTTTGCAATCACGGAAGAATTGCTGACAGAATTCTAATGATGTCAGTTTTCTGGATATTAGCAGCCTGCTCCAAACAAAAAAAAAAAAAAATGGCCTAAAAGCACTGAGAGAAATGCTCACAGAATTTTTTTTTTGGCATGGGCAAGATGGTGTTTTTCTAAACTGTTGTTCTGAGAAATACTTAAATTGCTTGGTATTCAGATATTTTTAAAATGTAGTTTAGGTGATTAAAGCTGTGCAAATTTTCTGCCCTCTGGTAAACTGAGAGGTTGCCACTGACACATGGGAAAGGCTCAGTCAACAAAACCCAGCTGTGCATTTTGTGCATAAAAAAATACATATTAAAATGATAGTTGCACAGCAAAGTACTGCAAAATTATATGCCCTAATTTTGCTTAATATTTTGAATTAAGATACAAATTATGTTTATTTAGCGTTTGTGATGACTTACAAGATATAATTATATCCTAACGGTATAGCATCTTCTGGTTAATTTATAACTAAAACCTCTCAAGTTTATGCTGGACTTGAAGTGAGTGGCTGCTTTTATGAGATCACAATTGGTTTAGACAACATCAAATAAAAAGTCCCCATTGAGTAAATTCCTCACAGTGTTTTTTTATATGTATGGGGAGCTTTAGACTGCAAAGTGTGATTATGATAAACACACCACAGAGAGCATATTTAAGTGGGGAGTATGGTGTTGTTTGAAATTCTTCGTATATCGCTTTAGGAGGGCAAGCTATCAACATCTTTCATAGCACTGATTAGTTTGTAAGGGTTTGGGTTTTTTAATAGCTTGAGAAACAACCCTTTTGGTACTGTCTCACTCAATTCTCCACTATAATAAACTGTGTTAGTGCCACTGGGTTTAATTAATTTACACAGGCACAGATACTGCTCTGCTTTCCTTAGAGAGGAAAATTACTGAAGGTGTTGGAAGGGCCACTGAGAGAGACTATGTATATGTGGGGAGCTGTAGGCAGACACAGGCTCTTCTGCCAGTGCTCCAGTCCAGACAAACTCAGATTATTTTCAGTCCAGAAGCCACATAGTCGTGGTGCCCCTCCTAAAACACCCCTCTCCCCCCTCAACAGCCCTTTTGGTTCAGGGATGGTGCCACATCAGTGTGACACCAGATCTGGGCTGGCTGCTGTCCAGTCATCATGCTTTGCAGATTTTCATAGTGATGCTATAGTTTCAATGCTTAAAGATGGGTCTGCCCTCCGGCACACTTCTAATTACAAATTAGGGTGTTTGATTTGGTTTGGAAATCAGATGTTTGATTTTTCCTCTTTTCCCCTCTTAGTTTTTTTGTTTAGTTTGGTTTGGGTTTTTTTTTCTATTCTATGTAAATTAAAAGGCAGATTGTCTTTTGCAGAGCTGCTGGCATGTGAGGCAAAACATTCCCACAGAAGTATCCGTTTTTTTCTGCACTCTGTGTTTAATGTAGAACAGCTGAGTTTCACTTCATTTATAAATATTATTGGCCAGTTTTCTTGATGACCAGGTGTACGAGTCTGAATTTCTGAATACAATGGGTTTTACAAAGATGCTGGCTTTCTGACATGCTGTAATCTCTCTTTATTCCTCAACATCATCTCTGTGTTCCGTGGGTTACAAATTACCTGTCTCTTTCTTAGGATATAATTACTATGGCCCCCTTCTGTCTAATTTACTTGCATCCCTATTATTTAGCAAGTAACTTGTCTTTTCTTTCAGTTATGGTGTAACTGATAGGTATCTAATGTAGCTTGCATTTTCTCAGTGGGTGTTAACTTGGAAGTCTCTCTGCCCTGTTTTGGATTTGACACAGGGATTTCGTACCCAAAATTTTGTCTTTTTTCATCCGCTGCTCAGTTGGCTGAGCAAAATGCAGTGTCTCTCCGTAAACATCTTCTGATTAATGAACTGTTAGAAATTACTGAGTGGAGCAGTGTGCCTCACTTACAGGATCTGGGTTTGTCAAAGGACTTAGAGTAGATTCATAGTGTTGCAAAAAGAGGTATTGGAATAGTCAAGTGCACAAGTTGAATTTATTGAATCATTCTGCATTGCAATGCTACCTTGTGAAAAGGAATGCACTATTAGGCTGTGCAAACATGTTGAATTTTTTTTTTATATTCTTCATTTCTGTTTTGCTGGTGGTCATGTTGGATTTTTTTTCATTTCAGCACTTAGGGACTTTTTTCCACAAGAAGTAGCCTTATTCTAGTTTTTTTCCAGAATAATTGTGATATTGTTCATATATGTTTGTAAACTCCAGATTTTGTTCTTCTATTATTATTACCATGCTATATTGTTAAGAGTCACACACTTGTTGTAGTATCTGTCACATGTGTAAAAATAATGACCATGCTAACCAACAGATTATTGAAATATGATCTAAAGAGGGTGGGGTTCTAGGTCTATCTTTCAAGCATTTTGACTTGAAAGATCCACTGAAGTACACTGAATTGTTTTGATTAATAACTTTGGCCTTCACTGTTTCTTTCCTTGTATAAGTGCTTGTTTGTAAGGTGTATTGCGTCATGTGAATGGGATTTTTTTAAACATTGAACCTAATATTTTCCTGCAATATATTGCTTTCCTGTTAATTTTTTCTTCTAAATCTACTGTTGAGCCATCCCAAAAATAATTTAAAATTTTATATCATAGTTTCTTTTGAGATGAATAAAGTTTTCTGTGTGAACAAATATGAACAGTATGTTTGTGTACTTGTGCAGGTTTCAGTCTTTGAATGGGGAGTTAATTCAAAATAAAATGCAAGTACTTAGCTATTAGATAAATACTTGAACTAATTGCAAGCAAATAAAGTACAGGTTGCGGTTTTCAGTCTAATTCTGTTGGATTTTCAGTGATGTTTTCAAGCTCTTTCATCCCCCCCTCCCCCAAAATGTAAAAAAGTTGTCCATAGAACTTGATTGGAAATGCAAACTCCTGTGTTCTTTTCTTTCAGAGTACTGACATGAGTCCAGCTAGCAGCACAACCTCCCTCCCTGTTAGCCCCCTTCCTGAGGAGCCATTATTTTTCAAGGTACAGTTAATTAATTTAATCATATTTAATTCAGTTTAATCATAAATATTGTCTATTGATCTTGACTTATGTTATCTGCTGTACTGTGAAGTGCTATTATGACTTCTTCCTTTTCTTCAACTTACTGTGACGTCAGCAGATGTTTTGTGTATATACCATGCAATTTTCAAGAAATACCTGGTTTGGAATGTTTTGCCAGCAGACTACAGCTGTGAACTGTTATTTTTAAGACTGAATAATAATAAGTGTCCTTTTTTGGATATGTGCATTCCTGTATAGGTGTGTGTTTCATCAACAGATTTCTGTTTATTTTGTATTTCAATTAAATATTTTAACAAAACAATGATTATTTTCTCCAAGGATACAGGAGACATTAAAGGTCTGTTGAAGAACCGTTTTGGCATAAGTCCAGGGTTAGCCACAGGCCTGGAATTTTAGTTAATAATAAATGTGGGACAATGTCCACAACTTCATGAGGTTTAAGCTGTGAGGAGAGAGTTGCCGTATGTCACTTTCTCAGCTGACACCATGGTTCCATCCCTGGGACACAGAATAGCCTTAGGCAGATCTTAACTCTTGGGAGAGTTCTCCTAAGGCCACCTGGGTACTCAGAGCAGTGCTGCATCATCTAGCAAAGAGGTCACTTTTCCAATTGCTCAGTTAGATAAGGGAGAGGGAGCTTGGGTTTTCAGCACCATTGACTCAATTGGGTGTCAAAATACGGACTAAGTTACCCTCATGGGAATATCCCTTTTAAAATTTTCCCTCTCCCAAGTGAGTTTCCACCTTCTTTGTGCATACAATCAGTTGACTGGGTTGAGTTTTGTGATGATTCGAAGTTAAAGCTGAGTAACTGGAATTAATGAAGTTTGATGATGTAAAGTTTGTGTGTCTCTCTTGCATGTTCTTCCAGTGCAGAAAATAAAATAATAATAAGTGTCCTTTAGACCTGGCATACCCAAGAAAAAGAAACTCCTTTTTTCTTTTCTCCCCATATTTCCAGTGTCTGTGCAGCAGTTCTACAACCAGCCAGCTGATTCTTGCTATTAGAAGGGTTGAGGATTGTGCTTGCTCAGTTGTTTCATCAGTGGAGGTACAGATGGGATATCAGTGGTCAGCTTTTCACTGGTTCTTACTCCTCTTTTGGGATAAAAGGCTTTTAAGACCCGTCTCTTAGTCAGATTTGGCTGAAATGGAGCAATGTTGTGCCAAGATGCCAGGGTACATGTCTTTATGTCTTTGGAACATCACTTTAAATGCACATTGAAGTCTGCTCAACATTGTAAGACAGATTCAGTAGTTGAGTCTCCCCATGCCTGGAACGCCACTAAGATATAACACATACAAAGAAGTGGGCTGCTCAGATAAAGGTTTAAGAGGTAAGAAAATCTAATTTATTAATTGTTATGCTGAGGTAATCAAACATTCCTCTGTTTGCATCGGGACACTGATAAGTACATTGTAGTGCCTTTATATTTTGAAGGAAATGGTGTTCCTGTAACCAAAAATGGGTTGTAAATTACTTATTTGAGGTGGAATAGTTGCTCTAATAAAGCAACAAAGATGTTTTTTCATCTTAAAAGTCCAGTAGAAATGGTGAAAGAAACTGAAAAATAGGGCAGAGAGCATTACTTAATCTTTCATGTTCAGTCAATTTTCAAACAAGGAAACATTTTTCTTTGCAATTGAAGTAAAAGGGAGGTCAGACCAGGAAAAAGTTAAGTGCATTTCACATCATTTAGTAGAAATAAAAATAATATAAAATGTAACAGCTTTTGTTATTTCTCCTTGACTCACTCCAAGAGACAGCACTATTGTTCCAGTTGTAATGTGAATGACTGGTTTTACAAGCCATAACCCTCTCTGAATACTGTCAGTCAATAATATTGGCTTTTGATGATGGGATGGTGCATTTCCCTTAGCAACATGATAATAACCTTTCCCACATCCTTGCTGTAGAGGAGATTGAAAATGAAATTCCATTCTGTGGTTCTGGAAACACAGGTGTAATGAAGCAGGGCCCTAGAAACTGCCTCTCTTTGGGACAGTTGAAGATCTCTGAGCTAATGAGCTTTTATATTAGACTGTGAAATGAAACCAAGCCTATGTTCTCAGTCGTACCTGGTTTTATACCAAGAAAGAGAACTATCCTTCCTTGGATTATAACAATTTGCCTTCAAAAGAAAGTCTGCATTTCTGCAGAAGGAAAGAATACAAATCCTGTCACCATACTCTTCTTCTACATCCAACCTTTACCAAAGCAGATGCCCATCAGTTTTCATCCCACAGGATATGTGCTGGAAAAATATAGAGAACCTAAGCTTGTACAAAACCATTTTAAGATTTTTAATTTAATCTAATGGAAGTTAGAAACTGGATTTCCCTGGAAGTGCTTTTAAGTTGCATCTCAGCTCTTCTAACACCAACCTCAGCTACCATTCTCCCAATATATTGCATGTGCTGTGACTTGTAGCAGAAAGACCCAAATCATATAACATCCTTCTCAGGGATTTTGGAGGAAGATATTTTCCAGTGCAGCCAAGAGATGGTCCACCTGAGTCGATTAACTGAGTCATTCTGCTTTACTTACATTAACACAGTACCTTCAAAAGAGTATCACTGATACCCAGCAAAAAGAGGTAGAAAACAATTGGGTAAGAAATAAAGGTGGCCAGTTCCAGAGCTGTTGAATCGTAGAAGCAACCATGACAAAATTACCAGACAAACACACAGTTAATACCGTTCAGCAACCTTTCCTCCTCAAGTGTTTTAAGTCGAGGATTTGGTTTTCCTTGAGGAAAGAGCAACTTTGCACAGCAGCCAATACAGCCAGTCTTCTGTGCGGCTTTGGGTTCCTGCTCCCTGTGGAGTTAGCAGCACACAGATGTTCAGAGCAGTCTTCCTTAGCTGTGTTCTTCAAAATCTTAGGAAAAAATCCAGTTCAGCCATGTACACAGACACTTTTTGCAAAACTTTTCTACAACAAGTTTTGATTAAGCCATCCTAGACATTTCTTTTTGGTAAGGGTTATTTTTATGTCAGATTACAGCTTTCAATCTTCTGCTGTTTTCCATGGCTAAAAGTGTTTAGAAAAGGAAGATCTTATCCTATATTGTAGAGAAAGTTTTTCTCCTCTCAGAAAAGAACATCGTCTCTGTTGGTGGTTTTGCACTTAAACTTTCATGTAGGTAAGATCTTCCTTTGAACAGAAGCTTTTTTTTCTGCCCTTTATAATATTTCTTGAAGAATTATGTCTTTGTCTTTTGGGAAAAAGTTATGTCACAATACAAATATTTCTGAACTAAGAATTTAGAATATAACAGAGCAGAATGGTATTTGTCATGCAACCTTAACTCAAGTGTTATTCTATGTTATAATAGCAAAACTGTAGCTGGCTCAAATGTGAGTGACTTTTAATTATGAGTACTTGTATCTGCTCTCATTAACTGGAATTAAAAATAATCCTGCCTTTCATTTAGAAGATAAGTGAAGGAGTGGGTATTTCTAAAAGGTCAACTTACCAAGCAGTGTCTCATTTATTTTTTAGAACCTGTTCTTTTCTCCTATTCGTTGTGCTGTGCTTTACTATAATAGTATTTTATTATTTTTAAAGTATTTTAAAATATAGTGACAGTCTTTTAAGAAGGAGATCTATGACAGCCATTTAGTACATCAAATATCTAATATTAGCTAATTATGCATTATCTCTTTTAATGAGCATCAATCTCACTGGTTATTAGCCACAGCCAAGTTGTAAATAATAACCATAATAGTAATTTATTGTAGCGATGTTTAATTGTGTTTCAGTTCTATGATTAATCTCAACCATGCTTTACTAATTGGCATTAAATGAAAGAAGAAAATTCTTACATTATTTCCTTTCTCCTTTGAGGGAGCTGAGAATTTCCTTCAGTATTTATTGTCTTACTATGTTCTGACTTCTGTAATTAATACCCTTGATGCAAAATTCTAGAGTAAGAAAGCAGAAGTGGCAGGTCAAGTAGCAGGAGCTGAAAGTCCTCAGTAGTGTTATGACTTGTGTAGGTCTAGTGAAGTGCAGTCTATACTGAATTATGTCTATACTTAGAGTTTTGCCATTCATCCTGCAGCTTTACAGGAAATGCAAATCATTGCAGTCATTTATGCACCTGACTCTGGCAGCTCATGACATTTGTGCCTACCATTAGCAAGAGAGAAATTTTCCATTTGGTCTCTCATCACAATTTAATTTTACTGCAGATATTTGGAATAATCAACATGAAAGTCGCAGTACAGTTATGATCACTGGTTAGCCCAGGCAAGTCATCTTTGAGAGTGTGACTTCGTATTTCTAGATGTAGAATGAGGTGTTTTCCTAACTTACTCAGCAGTGATGACAGCAAACTAAGCCTATAGCTCCAAAAGCTTCCTATGCTAGTTGACACAGCCAGCTTATTTACCCTCTCTACCTTAAATGCACTATTTCAAATATTTTAAGTATCTGCTGACACTTCCTTAAATGAGAAGATTTTAATATATTGCTTTGTTTTCAAAATGGACTCTGAAATAATCACAGAGGCATTGTGACCCCATGGCAGATAGAGCAGGTTAGGGTTCAGTGATGCTCTTCAGGGGGCTGGAGGCCTCATTAGCTCTCGTCCCTCTCATTCCACCTTCCATCTGAATTTCTGCTTCTGCTGAGAAGCATCTGACGCCTTGGTGGTTTTGGTTTTTTGTTTGTTTTGGAAGTGTTTTTGATACTTCTAGTAAAGTGAGTAGAGTTGTAGAAGTATGACACACACAACCCCACGTTTACTATTTTGCTGCCTCAGTCTCCATCCTATTTTTAACTAGTCTGTCACCATTCTTCAGTGCTTTAATCAATTCCTCCTACTCCTAATTGTTATCTCTCATGTCAGTATTTCCTTTCTTTATTACTCCTGTGCTGGTATAGCACAGACTTTTAAAAGTCACTTTATCACAGCAGCTTTCTGCCTTTGGTGCAAGCCGTCCATTTTGTCATTTCTTTAAAAGATTTACACATCTTATTTGCTTCACAGTCTTTATCATCATAGGATATGAGGTCTTGAAAAGCACTGAATTTATTCTGAAGGGAGGAGTGTGAAGTAGGTATTACTTGTAGGTCTTGTAACGGGGCCCTGTTACAAGAAGCTTCTGTGCATTTATTCACTCTTTTCTCAGTAACTCTGTGCACATTTTTCCTAAGAAAAAGATCTCTGCCAGCAAGTCTGGCTGAATAGAACCACATTACCTGTTTAACGAATAAATAAAAAATTACTTTTATTGTGGGGAGTGTAGGTACAACATCTGTAATGTCCCAATGTCACTGATATATTTACTAAATACTAACATATTTACTAATGACTAAAAGGATCAGCAATGAGATTGGGAACTACACGTGTATTGTCTGATTTCCTTCTGCCTTTATGCCTCGATCATAGTTTCCTTTCTTTTCAAATTTTATGTACGTGCATTTTTTCATGTGTTCTCCTTTATTTTATCTCCTTTCAATAAAATGAAAAGTCCACTAGTTCAATATTTAAAATTACAGTCCCTATCTTAGGCAAAAACGATGCTTTTAATGCTATAAATTCAGTTATTTACTCAGTGAGGCACATACAGGAAAATGATTAATGTATGTCTTATTAAAACCTTCAAAAGCAACCAGAAACACAAGTGATGCTTCAACAAAGGCATGCAGAAGGATCATCATTACTTTTTTTCAGTTAACAGGGTTTCCAGCACAACTTAAAATTTTATATAATCAGTGCTGCAAGGGTAAATATTGGGTTCATTCAGGTTCCTTCCCTCAGGCAGACACACGCTCACACAATTAATTCTGATGCATACCTACAAAGTAAGCTTTTCCTGCTGAGTACTCTGTATCCAAGATTTAAAAGTCATAAAACTTGTAACATTATAGGTTGCTGACAAGATTTTATCACTAAGACTATGAAAAAAGATATTCTTGAAACTCCATGGGAGGATTCTGGTACACCCAGTAAGAGCACTTAAAGTGCTAATCTAATCATCTCAATAGAGACAGTAAATCCTCCTAATTTCCCTTGTCTTGGGACTGATAGGCATAGGTAAATGTGGGGGAGTGCATTGGTGTGTTGAGGACTCCATTCAACGCAGGCAGTTTGGGGTGCAGCTGCAGGTTCAGCTCTGGGGGGCAGGAGCCCGAGCCCCAGGCAGGAGACAGAACAGAGGGCCCTGGGACCTGTGGCCCAGCCAGGGGACCAGACAGGAGCTGGTGACTCCAGGCTTTCCCTCCCTTTGACTGTGAGGGTGTAAAAGCCCAGGATTTTTTTGTTTGGGGTTGCTCCTCGGAGGCAGCAGCTTGAGCTGTTACTTGTTATTTTGTTATTGCACTGTGATTAAATGATATTAAGGATCTGGAAGTCTGAGAGTGCTGTGGGAAACCTCGTGTGAGTGTGGAGGGTGTAATTGCAAATGGTCCTAAGTCCCAGGTCAGGTGGTGCCAGAGTGGCTGCCGGGGGGAGTCCTGGATGGTCAGACAGGGAAGTTTCTTTATCAGGCATTTGTAAAATACGATGAATGGGGTTTTTTTGGTGGTGTTATTTTTTGTTTGTTTGTTTTGTTTTTTTTTTAGTGAGCAGAATCACTATAAAGAGTTGAGAATAAAATTTCATCTAAATCAATGGCACAGTGCCCACTGACTATACTGGCATGTGCCATCAGGCCATGGGTGGCATGGATTACGTCAGAGGCATCAATTACTTTAGAAGTGAAAATGTTCATCTCTGTTGACCATTTTAACCCCATCAATTATTTAAAGGTGAAAATGTAAATCCGTTTTGACCATTCCAACCCAAGAGTACTTTCTGGAGTTGAAGTGAATGAGATAAAATTAAAGTGCTTTCATAAATTATGTTCAGTATAGAGAAAATGTAGAATTGCTTGCAATGAAGGAGTTTATTTAATAATAATTATTCACTTTCCAGTACATGTTGAGCAATAAATGTTACTTTCCTAGGATAAAAGAAACAAACTGCAGATTTGAAGATAGGTTTTCTACATCTCAGATGTGTATTCTCACTGTAGCAGATCTCTCTCCCTTTCTGGCCAAGGACTGCTGTTTTTTCATCCATAAAGCCTCTGAAAATCATAGGCGTGGAAACTTGACATGTTTTCCCCAAAAAGTTTTGACTTAGTCAAATTAATGATTTTAAATGGAAAACATCTGATCCTTGACTCTTCTGTTAGAACACGTATAACCAGCTTCCCCAGTACTGACTAATGTTAATGACCCAGCCACGTGTTTTCAAACATAATCCATTACAGTAAGAAATTGAGGGTTGGCATTTTGAAATCCTTATCAAATTAAATGTCTCAAAAGTAGGACACTAAAAATAACTGATTTTGAAAGTGTTCACTGAGAGTTTAAAGAGACAGATATTTTTGTGAGCAATTTAAACAGCCATTAACTGAAATTAAAGGCAAGATCTAATTGCTGACACATAGACACCTTGTGCCACTTCTGAAAGCTCTCTCCTGCCTTTTCTCTGGCTAACTTTCTAGCAGAGCCAAATATTGAGAGGTGACGAAAGCTGTTGTGCTGTAGTTTGATTTTTGTTGTGTTCCTGGTTTCTTTAACAGTTAAGTTTGTCACTTGGTCATGCTCTGTCTCTTGGTAAGTTATCAACTCCTTTGTGAGCCTGTTGTTTATAATGAGCTGCTTAATTTTAGTGAGGAATGTGGTTTGTCTGGGAGGCTTTGATTTTTTGATGCAATGGAGACCTACATTGTTAAGTGGGGACTTCTGAAGTGCTGTTCCTGTTTCCACCAGCCTTTTCATTGTTGTATGACATTAAAGCTGATTCTGTGTGAAAAAGTTGGTTTTTACCCCTGCATTTAAAGATTATGACATCATTATGGTAGTACTGGGGTACATTTCTTGTTTTTGAAAGGTGTAGTATACTCTGATTTTAAGCCATAGCATGTGCATTCAATTTATTCTCTGCCCTTCTCCTTGCTCCTTGTATAGTTCAATACTTTGATTATTGGTACTGAAATATATTTGTATGCCTAAGGTGACTTTTTAGTGCCTTACCGTATTTTTAAGAACCATAAAGTTTCTTCTACCCTTTTGACACACTTTTTAAAATACAGGAGAGGTAAAAGGATTTCTTTTTTGATTGAAATGTTCATACATGCAGCTGTATGAACTGGCTCTTAATAGTAGTCCAGAGAAGTTATGTCTCTACGTGCTATTTATTCAGGCTTCTTCATTTATCAGAGATTTTAATAAGAGTCCTGAAAGGCATTGGGGATGCAGACAATGGAAAGTGTCAGTTTTTAATTCTTTTTAAAATGTTGGAAACCCAGTCTAAAGACTGTGGGTTTGTTGCATTGTTGTCATGGGGAATTCCTATAAGAAAATGCCATTCCTATTGTGAGTATCTCACAGATAACTTTGACAATTTAAGCAAAACCTGTAATTTTTGGACAATTTAAATTTCTAAACCATTTCTTAAGAAATGGATGAGGATGTGATTCTGGTAAAAAAAATTCTGGTAAAAAAAAAAGGGGGACTAAAGGAAAAAGAGCACAACCTTTGTAGTTGAAGGAGTTGATAATGGGAGGGGGGAAGCCTATAAACAGACTTAATCACTTCATTTTGTCCTAGTGAATAATGAGCTAAATATTCATCAGATTTTTGTTTTTAGATTTGATATTTTCAAGCAGGGCTGAATGCCGCAGATAAGAAGTTTTTGATTTGGATAATATTTCCTAAGTGTTTTAAACTTGTACAGCTATGTGGTACACTGTAATGGGTAGCCTTGTGAAAATTGTATCATTAGAGTTATCATCTATCAATAGAGTTCTGAAAGATCAAATTAAGATTAAGGAGGGTGCAGTGGAAAAAAGTTTTCTTTAGGTGCATATCTGATTACCATTTGTTGTAATCATTACATTTCTGGATGTTGTCAGTAACCAAGAAAGGAATGAACAAGCGTGACTGATTGTTGTTTATTTGGAGTTTTTCTGCACAGTTTCATATTTAAGTGAAAGGGAGAAGTACATCATCCTCCACATGACTGTACAGAGGAATATTTATTTTTGGCTCTTCTAATAAGTTGCCAGTTTATTTCAATAAGTCAGTAAAAAGAGGTAAAGTTCAGGGGGAGAAAATGTTTATCCACAGGTGAACCAAGAGAAAATTTAGGAATGAAGATGAAATAGTTTTAACAAACAATATAAAACAAAGATATTTCCTGAAGTTTTTTGTTTACTTTTCATTAAAATACCTAAAGCCTCACCAATTTCTCAGACTGGTATGTCTGCCTCAAATTTAAAATGCTTAGGAAACATAGACTAACTGAAAATTTTTGGAGTATGACTATGTATCACAGAAAAACAGCTGCAATGGAAACCACAGACAAAGAACAAATAAGAAAACTGGTGACAATGAAGTTTAAAATAAAGTAGTTAGTTTGGCATGCCAGTGTTACAGAATGTGGGAGATTGACACACACGAATTATCAATTTCTTAGTACTATGAAAGAAAGAGTTTAAAGATGTTGAATATTGCTTTCATTCTGGTATTGCAGATGTGAAGTAGGATGAAGTTGGGATACTGTGTGAGAGGAGAACTTGGACTATAAAGTTGACTTATTACTATTTCTCAGGGATTGATTGGATTCCTCTAGGTCAGTTTTCTTTGATCAAAACTTCAGTCTCTTTGGATAGAAATGTTCTTGCAGTTGCAAACTTAATAGGCTGGCATCTTTGCACAGGCAGTTCTAGGTTTACTGCTTTGTCCATAGTGAGCTCTGCTTGCTGAGCAGTAGTCAGAGGAGGGATTTTATCCAACCTTACCACTTAAATGAGAGTTGTCATATCAATACACAATTAAATTTGGACAAGAAACAGTTTTTCTGTACCATGGAAATTCCAAATATTTCAGGACACTCTTGTGCCTGGTATGAAATGAGCAGATCATAATCTGTGTCGTTTGGTCACCCCAGCTCTAAGCAGCAAACCTTTAGCTGTTGATAGTGTCAGAATTAGAAATTGCCAGAATGGTACTTGTGGCTTCTTGTATCTTCATTATTTTGCTTTATGCTTTGCTGTGTTTTTGAGGATGGTCCTTCAACTGCAAGTTTGTGGTTTTGATGTTTATTGCCATGTTTATAAACATTTGAATGAATAATATGTACAGGCTTTTAAGTTATGAATTCTTTAGCCCCTTTGCTTCAGTGTCCTCTTTTGAGTATCTTTATCCTCCTTCCTTCTACGATCACAGAACGGTTGATTCCAATGCTCTTAATTTCCATAATTATCCTTAGCTCTGTGTGAGGATGAATGCAAATTTGTTAGCAAAATGATAATTCCTTATCATAACAAGAAAAAAAAAAACCACAGAAATAGCTGTCCATAAATTAAGTCAGCATTATATTGGGTTTAATCTATTTTATAAAGCGTTGTGCACCTCTTAGACAGAAAGAGGTCCTTAGAGTAAATGAAATTAATTGGGGAAAAATTAACAAATGTTATGAAGCTGTCATTTTTTTATGTATCAGTGCCACAGTCATGCAAATGCTACTCACATGTTAACTAGATGTCTTCAGCATGCAAATTTGATGGGACTGATCATTATAAATATTAATTAACTCAGAGGTGCAGAGGCTTTTGCAAGTGCTAATCCTTGTAACACTCCTGTAGAGTGGAGAGGTGTTACCTTCCTTTCTCAGAAAGAGGCTTGAGGTATTTGTATTGGTGGTCCTGCATGCTGTTCTGATCTCGGGCTGGGGAACTCATGCTACTTTTCCTGGCTTCAGTTTCCAGTTGTTAGTAATTCCTCACTGACCTGTATCTTAATCAAAGAGCTAATATTCCCACTCAGAAGAAGAATTCTGCAACTCCTTTGCTGCGACACTGGGAAGTGAAGCCCACCCTGCAAACAGATTTCCCCATTCGCAGTCTGGTGTAGAGAAAGATAATTTTGCTTTAAATAAAGAAGTGGCATCGGAGAAATATTTTTTATGTTTTAAGATAGCTTTCATTTCATTGCAGCATTAAACAGAGAAGTCACTGGTACTGTGTGATGCTTCAATTATCTATATTATAATGAAATTATTTTGCTTATAGGAATGGAAAGGTAACATGAAAAATAGTTTTTGTATACAAATATACAAACACAAATACATAACATTATTTGATAAGTTTATTATTATTATTGAGTTTATTTTTTTTCTGTTTTACGGGTTTTTTTCCCACTGGGTGTCTGTACACCAAGGGCTTTAAGTGTGTAAACATAAATAGCAGACTAAGAAAATTCAGTGGCTCTTACGGCACAAGGATATGTCAGTATTCATCGTTATTCAATCCCTCTTCTCATGTATTCATACATATATTTTGTGGCTTATGGAAATCATAATTACTTGTATATAAGGATGTCCTGTACACCTCCATGAATCATTTTAAACAACAGTGCAAACAGGCTTTGTGATGCAGTTACCTTGAAAGAGCATTCAGAAGAGTCCAAAAAGGCAGAACTGAAACTAAGCAAGTGCTTCCCTCACCAGTTTTAATTTAAATTGGCTTATGATATTGATTTAAAGGAAATCAAATGTTCTTCTGTGATGCGTCTACATTTGACTGCCCAGTTGCAGCAGCTTCACTTTGTCAGGTTCCTTTGTGCCACTGTGGATGGTTTTTCAGGAGAAAGGTAAGAAAGAGGTGACTGCTAGCACAGGTGGCATTTAATGGCAGTGTGAGCCTACTGGCAGAGAAAGTAGTCAAAAAACAGTCCCTTGACTTGAAGAAAAGGTCAGAAGCAAATGAACCACCAGCTCTATGTGTCTGGTGATTCTGTAGGCTCTTGTGGGCCAGAGGTTTGGGGGTTATTATTTCACCCAGCAAGAGTGAAAGGGAGCCTGAGCCCTGCAGTTCCAGGCTTTTTGGGGTGTCCAGTTAAAAATGGGTGAATGGCTGCACAGATGGATGGATAACGTCAGATGGACCATGCCATTTGTCTCACCATTACTGAAGGATTGGCTCTTCCTCAGGTCCATTCCAAAGCATCCTGTGTGCATGTAGAGGACTGACTTAAAGTTCAGTGACTGAAGTATTAATTGAAATTACCATCCTAATCAGTGTGTCTAATATTCTTCTTTGTACCTGCATTAGTCAAAAGGCAGATTAATGTAGAAGAGATACTTGTTACCTGACTTTTCTACATTCTAAAACCTAAAGTGCTGCCAGGGAGATTCATCAAAGGGTTCATCTGAAAAGATATCCCTGCGGGTATATAATATGCATAAGCTGTGCTACTTTTTATACTTTTCAGCCATACCATCCTTACCAGTTTTGGGGTTTTTAGGTTTTCTCTTCCAGCTGAGATGTAGTTTTCATAAAATGAAGTTAGGCTTAAGAATGGCTAGAGGAACTTGGGTTAAGGAAGTTCTATTCCTTTAAATGAATCAAGTAATTCCTTCATTTCTTGGTATGTGGCTGTCACAAAGGTGGAAGAAACCCGCTTGACTGTCACACTGTGGTTAATGCAGCATTATATTGTGGAGAAAAACAGAGCATCTGGCAGCAAATCCAAAATATTTAAAACAAAGATGTTTAAATATTAGGTTCAGTCAACAGAAGCCATCTTTCTTTGACCTGCAAGAGTTCAGTTTATCAAGCAGCTCTTTCCATCTGGTTGTATGGTGATTTGGGTTGGTTTGTTTGTTTGTTGTTGTTGTTTGTTTCCTTTCTTAAATAACAGCATGTTCATAGTTTTGTCTTCTTGAGTCAAGTTTCGTCTCTGTGATATCAACTCCTTAGAACAATGCTACTGCACAAAATATCACATTGCTAACACTGGAAAAATCTCTCCTCTATAAATATTTCACTTAAGAGAGGGTTCAAATACAGTCTGTGATGTGACAGTTTATGTTAATCCTGTTTTTAAATAAAAATCCTTCTGTGGAACATGATGAGAAACCCTGCTAATATGAATAGAGGACTCCTCTTGTGCCATTGCAAAAAGATGTGAAAAAGATGAGCATCGTGGGAGATTTTACTGTGTCAAACAAGCTTCTTGTAGATTGACTCTTAATCCTTCACAGTCCTTTAGGCAATTGAATGTTTAAAAGTAAGGATTTGGAGGCTTGTTGGGATTTTTACAGTGAGGTGATTGCACTTCTTGCTGTGATTAGGAAATACAGCAGCACAGCTTTGTCCCCAGTGGTGTCATTAGGAGCCTCTTGCAGATTAGGTTGATCGCCCCTTGTTACGCTGTTGATCAAAAAAGAACTCTCAATGCTGTTGACAAATGGTGATAACCATTTCTGATGTTAAATCCATTTGGCATGCAAATTAGTGTTTGCAGGTATCATGGTGATATAAACAACTGCAATTCAAAGAAACACAGAAATGTCTGACACTTATTTAAGCTACAACTTCAACTGTAAATTTATTTAAAAGCACTGTACGAGTCTAATTGGCAAAATGACTACAAAATAGATTTTAAAAGCTCCAAACTCCTATCACTTACCAAAGAATATGACAATATCACAGACTTAGCAGAATGATTTAGTTGTAAGGATAATATTGTTTGTATGACAGCTGTCATCTCACTGAGTCCGTGTAACACTGGATTCTTGGTATTTGAACAAGGATCCACAGTTTTGTAAAAGGTCTGTGCAGTCTTCCCACAGAGGTGGAATATGGCTGCTTTCTTTGTTTAATTTTAGAGTTGTGTGAAAAATGCTGTGAACACATAAATAGATGAGAGGATCATGGATCGATTATAACTTCAACTGAGAAGATTTTGTCATGCAGAATAGAATTTGATAATCCAAAATGACCTTGTTTTAACAAAAGAAAGATGTTCAGAGAAGAGATGGAAAATACATATGTGTAGCAGATGACCTACAGAATGAATTGTATGCTTGTTAGTCTTTATTAAATGTGTGAAATTCTTAAGAGTATTTAAAAAAGCACTGCAACAATGTATGTACAGTGAGGATAGGCTGCCGTGCTCAGTTGGTTAGACATGAAGTTTTTGGGTGGCTCTGTCAAGGTCAGAAACTCCCCAGGAGGTGTGAACCTCCCTGGTTCTTTTCTATAATAAGTTTATTATTATTTTTTTTAATTAAAAAATAAGTTTGAGATTTTTCTAATTTAAAATAAAAATAACGAGAAGGGAAGAGTACAGCATGAAGCTGTGGCTTTAATAAAAAGCTTGTCAGTGACAGATCCAGATCTCATGGTCTTCTACTTTGTTACTTGGTGCTTCTCTGGCTTAATCTCTTTTCAAACTTGGTATAGTAATAGGCTTCCCAGAAGAAGTAGTCACATTTCAGCCTTGCTGGTCTTTTGCCATTGCATTTGTATGAGATCTCTGTTTTGGTTTTCCTCTGCGTGTTTGCATACAGATGGGAAATGAGCTGGGGTTGAGGAAAGGGCAGAGAGACCTGGTCTCTTGGCACAGAACCTGCTGATTCTGATTAATTAAAATTGAACTGTAAGATCAAAAGAAGTTACTTGCAGTAAGTTCTATAATTAGTTTAATAAAAACAAAGCCAAAAAGCCAACCAAGACCAAAAACCATGAAAACTTTTTTCCTTGTGTGACAAGCTATAGCAAAACTATCTGAATGAAACAGATTTCAGCAAATGTATGTGTGACCATGATCTGGTCTGATCAAGAACATGTAAACATACAGCTTCAACTAGAATATGCTCCCACTGGAAGGATAACCAGTGGAAGTCAAAGGTGTTTGGAATGAGGGTGTAGTTTCTCAGATGATGGTGGTTTGGTGTATAGAAACTCCACAAGACTTACCCAAGATGCGTTACAGGTAACAGAAGTGGAATAGAAGAGACAATTCCATTTTTCATGGCTCTGTGCTGGTTTTGCTTGAGTTAGAGTTACTTTTCTTCCCAGTGGCTGGTATGGGGCTGTGTTTTGTATTTGTGCTGAACACAGGGCTGGTAATACAGAGATGTTTGTGTCATTGCTGAGCAGGGCTTAGACACAGCCGAGGCCTTTTCTGGTTTTTGTACGGGCAGGGAGTTAAGGGGTGTGTGGGTGGTGGGAGGAGATAGATCCAGGCCAGGTCACCCAAACTGACCAAAGGGGTATTTCAGACCACACGACATCATGCTCAGTGTATAAAGTTGGGGGGCAGGGAAAGGAGAACAGGAAGAAAATTTGGAGTGATGCTGTTTGTCTTCTTAAATAGCTGTTATCTGTGATGGGGCCCTGCTGTCCTGGAGATGGCTGAACACCTGCATTGGAAACACTGAATAAATTTCCTGTTTTGCTTTGCTTGTGTTTGTGGCTTTTGCTTTCCCTATAAACTGGGGGTTTTTTCAACCCACAAGTGATCCTCTCTTTGATCCTGCTGTGTGCGTTTGGTTGCTGGCTGCGGTAAACGCAGCAACGCACCTTGCTCTTGTCACAGAGAAAGTTCAATTTATTAATAGAATGTAGAAGGTAGTGGAGTGTTATGGGGAGATGCTGCAGCCAGGCCTGCAGCCAGAACAAGATAACTCCCATGGCAAAGGGGCAGCTGAGGTGTGACTGTGATTCTCTTCAGGTATCCCTAGAAAATTCAAAAGTTTCCTCTACTTGAAAAGTTACATGTTTTTGTTTTAATCCTAGCACACCTTCTGAGCTGTGTGAGTTAAAGACCACTTAGACTTCGTGGAGTTTTAAGAAAGTTTAATATAAAGTATATTTAATACAAGGTTTACTAGCAGGCTCCCCGGGGAACTGATTTCACCCTGATACCTGCCCACCCACAGATACAGGTATACATTTCTTACAGACATACTTACTGTAAACATACTCTCAATTGCTGGGTTGCTTTTTTTTTTTTTCTTTAATTACAGCTGCTCTTGTTCAGAGCTGCATCTCTGTAGCTCTCAATAGCAGCCTACTCATCCTCTCTTTCTCCTTTTCTTCATGAGAAAAAAAGGCATTAAAAGAAAATGGGAGGAAAAGTAAATCAAATGCCAATCAAAGGTTCTTTTCAAGAGCCCCAGGAGAAGAAAGGGTTGAATCTACCTGTGATTGTCCGAAAGAAATGCTGGATTTTTCTTTATCTTTCTGGGTGTACAGAGGGCAGAAGATTGAAGGGGTGGGAATTTTCATTTCTGAATTACAAAAATGTGTTTAAATTGCAACTAGTGCAAGCTTTGTGCTGTATTAGTAGTTTATTTATAGAGAAAGATGTCCTTGGGTTTAAGGTACAAAATTGAAAATCAGAGGATACAGAACTTCTGGCCCAGAAACAGCCTCTCTTCCTGGGGGAAATAATGTAGGTGATTTAAATTCTATCTGCAGAACTGCCAGAGTACATCTATTCTTTTTAGTGGCATAGTCAGACTAATTTTATTAATCCTTTTAAGTGCTCAGAAGGCAGCCATGGTATATGTGCAAAATACTGCTTCTTGCAAGCGTTCTAGATGCCAAAATATGTAAGAATAGGGCAGTGAACGTGATCCTGGAGGCTGCACTCTGAAAGCCTGGGAGAGCTAATCAGTAATAAGAATATTAATTCGTGTAAATAGTCCACACTGGCATCTTACTGTTCGGCTTTTATGAATGCTATGATTTACTTACTGCTTTTTGGCATGTCTGAGATGTTGCATTGAGCTGGTAAGATTAGATCTGGTATCCATGAAAGGAATGGGCAGTATCTTGCCTGTTACAGCTATCTGTTATGCTGTCTTACAGCTTCAGCAAGGTTGGCACCTTACATTACAGGAAACATGTTAACATCACCTTGCTCTAGTGGTTTTTCATCTCATGCATATGATGAGGTTAAAAACCATCATATTTGACAGTTTCAATGAAAATCAGGTTCCCCTCTAAGTCACATTGTCCCTAATAAATAAGTTTGGATCAAGAGAGCTGTCATAAAAAACATAAGATAGCATATATTTTGCAAATGGCTGCTGGTCTTAAAAGTTTGTATATTAAGTTCTTAGTATTCATCTGTTTCATTATGTACATAACATCATAAAGTTTAGGATAAGAATCTTTGTCATTGAACTCTTAGCAGTATTTCATTACTGATTATTCTGTTTTAAAGTCTCTGTCCCCTTCCCTCACATCACAAGAGAAACCAAACACTTTTTTTTAATGCTTAACAGATAAGGAAATTGAAATTGAAATAATAATTAAAATTCCATTAAAGAAATAACTGGCTTTATCCCTCCATTTCCTGCCATGCAGGTGGGTGAGAGACTAGAAACAGGTAGAGGAGTAAAAATATCATGTAATTATAAATATGACATTACTGTTTCATCTTTCTAATTATTTAATTTAAAACAAAAAACTACTCAAAGCACTAAGATTTGGTTCTGTTTCTTTTGGTAGAAAATAAGCACAGAGATGATTTTCCACTCATAAGGGAAAGGAAGATACAATTTCTGAACGAAAAACAAGAATAGAATTTTAGTAGACACTGCCTGTGAAGACAGATTCATGTTCAAATTCTGTTACAGCACTCATTTCTTACTCCTAAATATATCCATCAAATTTTTCTAGTTATTAGAGTATGATAGCAATGTTTCAATTAGCTGAAATAAAATTTTAGCAAAACAATTAACAGCATGGAGATAAAAGAAAACCTGAAATGCCATAATAGAAAGATAACAGGTGTCATGTGATCATACACCTCATAAAGCATTAACAATTTTTGAGAACAGCAGTAACATAAGTATTAGGAAAACCACATGGCAAAGAGTAGTAGGGGTAGCCACCAAATGGCTGGTGGGCCTTACCCTGCCTTCAGGAAGAGAAGTCAAGGGCTTGATGCCTGCTCTACCTTGTTGGCCTATCTGTGTGAAAGTGGCATGGCTTAGCAGTTCCATGATGCCAGCTTGTCCTGAAGGACTCATGGTAGCAAGGTTAGTTGTCTGATGCAAAGGTTATACTGAGAAGTAGTAATTAAATTTCTTCATTTAATTTTTAGTAATAAAAAAAATTCTGCTGCTGAATTGCTATCTGTCCAGAATCTCTTTATAGGGGCTGGAAGAGGCTGGTCAGGACTGGGAGCTCCTGCCAAGGACTAGATTTGGAGAAGGGAGCAAGTATGAGACTGCTGGATGGACTGGAGGACAGCATCCCTCACACTGGTGGGGGCAGTTTTACTCTGGTCATATCTGTGGAAAAGGCTGTGGCAATGTAAGGGGGTCATTCCAGATGGGGGTCTGTGCTAGCATGAGAATTTACTCGTGGGCAGAGGGTTGAGCAGGATTTCTGTGACTTCACTGAGCTGCAGGTACTCCCATTGGTGGGTCTTGTAGTTGCCACTGCTTTCTCCATTATTTGGAGTATGCCATCTACTTGGTATTTTGGGAAATGATAGACTTTCCAAAATCCACCTGAACAGAAGTTGCCAGCCCTGTTTGCAGCAGTGAAGGTTAAAGGACAAAGATCATTCCAAGTAGGAGTTTCAGTTTTTCCTGGATAAGTCAACTGCATACTGCAGTTGTCCTTCTCCATTCTATGTGGTGATGGAAAGGGAGGAAAATTTTTGTCTTTCCCTTATAGTCACATTAGCCATCTTCTGTTAAATCTTTCCAAAAGGGTGTGATGCCAAATAATCTCTCCTCAACTTTTTGTCCAGTTCCACTCAAATTGCTTTGAATATTTTTTTCTGTACTAGGAAGGTGAAGATCTTACTTAAACTATACTGTGTATTCAGAAAGCCTAATGAATTCACTGTCCCTTTCCAGGAGCTTTTACAGTAGGCTTCTGCAGAAACATTTTTCTCTTGCTCTTGTGAAAGCATTTTATTTGATTTGTGAAATTTCACCTGTGCAAAAAAGAATGCATCAGCAATGTCTGAGAAAAAAAAATAAATCTGCCTGATCAAATGAAAATCACTAAATTTCTTTTTGGAACGTGAAAATGTACTTTTCCATCCCCAGAGTTTCCATGGGGGAGGAAGGGGCAGAGAGACAGGAGATTAATTGGATATTTAGAGTCAAGTTTGCAGGTCTGTGCTAAAGTAAATCAGGACAATATAGCTGTGGCTGAAGTTGCAAGGTTGTCAGAAGAAAACAAAATAGTTTTTTTTCTCATTGTTTGGTTCTTCCTCCTCCCTCATCCATCCCTAAGTGTCTGTAAAGTGAAAAATCCTAAGCATAAACGGTGTGGTTTCAGGAAAGACATTCTTTCTTAAATGTAACCCTTTCAGATGTAGTTATGTTGTTACTCAAAACTGGCTGGTTTTAGCTGAAGTTTGCAGGAGTGCCTGGTGATGTTAAGCTCCTTAGGTTTTATGCTTGGCATAAGACCTGAAAAGAAATAGTATTTTCCACTCAAATATCCAGTAGTTCATTCAAGGCAAGTCTCTTTAGAGTTGTTGTTACCTAAAATTAAAGATTTCTTTAGAGCCACTGGTAAACATCTGTACAAAAAAGAAATGTTAGTCTTCAGAGCAGTTCATGCCTGGTACGCCACAAAACTTAGTACAGAAGTTTAATGTTTGGAAATCACAAATAGAGTACCCATCTATGGTGTTTAAGATTAAACCGACAATAGTTTGTTTTAGGTAGCTTATGGCTTCATCCTTGAGGGCTGGTCTGCAAACACATTCTCAAAAGCTTCCAAAATATTTCTGGTAGTTACAGTACAATCTGTTACAGGTTCATTTGAACGTACATTAGTGCTTAATACCAGTTAAAAGCATTCATTGAGTTATCTTTGATGATGATTAAAATAGAGGAAAGCTTACTCTGGTCATGGTAGGTATTAATATAAGTGAAGTCTTTCTAATAAAAGTAGCTGCATCATTTACACAGCATGTGGAGAAATAAAGTTGTCTGAAAATAGAACTTGGGAATTGTACACTGCTGTAAAATGCACACCCAAGCATACACCTGAAGTGGTATACCAGGCACCTCTTATTTTAATACTTTAGATATATTTCTAAAGAAGTAAGGTCATAAAACTCTTCCTTTTGTTTGGAAAACTTGTTGAAGTCCATATTCACTGTAGTACATATATTTTTTCTCGTGTTTAAAGTACAATCTCTAAATTGCTCTCAACTTTTTATTTAATGAATTTATCAACTGAATTTTCAGATGCTGCAAGAAATGTCCATATAACTTTGATGCCTCTGTCAATATATTGATTTTTAGAGTAGTTCTCCCAAAAGCGTCTTTCAATTTTCATGAAATGTTATTTATTTCTATACCTCTGGTGTCTTGCTTAAAACACAGTGTTTCTGCATGTGGTCTTTCAAGACACTTTACCATACTGCATTCCTTGAATTAATAAATATTTTGAAAAACATAGCTAACTGCAATAACTTTCTTCAAAGGAGCTGTAATAGCGTATGTTTTTCTTTGCATGTGTGCTTGGGTTCATCAGTCAGTACACATCTCTGATATTTCCAGTGCTGGAGAAATAAAATTCAGCAGTCACTAACAGTGTGATTTTCAAAAAGAAAGCAGCCATACTGAACAGGAATGTTTTCTTAAGCAATGGTCCCAGCTGTTGGAACTCAATACATGAAAGTTGAATTCAACAGCACCCAAACAATTCAACTGAAAATAGTTTGCATATTCATAACATAACAATATTCTCTTTTCAAGTGGTGTTGTAATAGCATGTAATAGCAATTCTTTCTTTTAAAAGAACCCCTCAGGATTTATCTAGCATTCCTTTATTATGTGGCCATGCCAAATTCAGAATGAAATGTGATAAATTCAGAATGAAATGTGATAATCTGCTACCTTTACTGCCAAGCTCTTTATGCGGGAGTGCTGTTGTACAAACAGCTTAAAAATACCGGAGCAGAAGTGGTGTCGTGCCCTCAGATATGCAGGGAAATCATTCCAGCAAACTTGATGTTGGGGATGAATAGCCATCCCATGGCAACGAGGCAGTTTAGATATTGTGCATCTGCCAAGTGAGTGCACAGTAATCAGTGTCTGCTGAAAGAAAGCACGGACCTGTGATCCCACGAGGAATGTTTGATTAATCTCAAGACCATCCGATCTGTACTTGAGAGATAAATCTCTTTAACCTTTCTGATAGGGATACAGCTGCAACCTGATATTTCAAAAATGATACGTGTTGCTTTTTTTTGTTTGGTGAAAAGTTACACTACACAAGTAATGGATCACTGGGTTATCCATTTATTAAATAATGTTATGTGTTTCACACCTTAAGAATATAGTTGTACAGATGAAAATGTGTCAAGTTGTTATTGATTTTGAAATATTTTCAAAGCCAAAAATTATATTCAGTTAGTGCTTGGAATTACAGTCTAAATCAGCACAATTTCATTAGTTCTGTGATGAGGGTCAGAGAACTTTCACTAAGTAGACTAAATAAATATTCTGATTTTTACTATGCCTCTTTGCAAAGAGATGAATTCCTGTTGTATTTGTTCACATACAGCATACTGGCATCACCCTGGTTTGATCCTCTGTTTATTACAGCTTAATTAGCTAAGGTTGCATAGCATTAGCACTTTTTGTGAAGTTGTAATTGCATTTTGAAATTATATATTTGAATCTAATTTTAATTTAAATTTTTTTATTGAGCAGCTGAATTAGAAAGTGTTTTTTACATGTACTTGAGCTGTAGCTCAAGTAATGAAAGAGCCAAGTTTTATGCCTGATCATAAACTTGTAAATTTTAAAAATTATTTGTCATATTTTATGTCTGGCTCTGGCAGGATGTAACCCAGAGCATTCCTCGCTTTGAAATGGTGCTGTACTTCATCTGTTCTGTGTAATATTCTCCCTCAGAAGTTTACAGAAAGCCACTCCACCTTCAGTATGACTCAGTCCATACATCCTCCTCACCTTTTCTCAAGGGGTGCCCGCCTGACTCAGTGAGCTTTATGAAGTTAAAGCCCCACCTTGGCTTTCAGATCCATGCTGAAACAATCAAACTTCCTTGTCTTGTCTTTCTGGACCCATATTCCTTATCTTTGTACATCTCTTATCCTTTTAATTACTGCAAAAGTCACCACGTTTTTAGTGTGAGTCTCTCACACTTGCTGTGTTTGGGGTTATTTCTATTTTAGAAACCTGAATTCTCAATGCATTTCTTTCTGGGCAGAGTAACAATTGCCATTTTTAGCCAGTTCTCTCATGAAAGAGGAAGTCACTCCTTGGATTAATGTCTTCTCCCACCCCATTCTTAATTTCTGTACATTTTTATGACTGTGGATCCTTTCACTGTCGTCCCTGTAGGCTGTGCTCCAGACTGCAGCATTCCCTTTACTAGCTCTCCTGTCTCTGCAACAACCTCTTGCTGAGCTTCCTAGTTATGGTTCTTAGTTCTGGTACATGCCATTTGAGTTCAGCAGCCTAAGTGGGGCCTCTTCTAGCCCATAAATGCTATGAGATTAATCTTACCATCCTCCCCAGCAGCCTGGATGAAACCACATGAGGCCATGTGTTGCCTTTTGTTGCAGGTAGGAGTGTTTTATTCTCTGTGTATAAATTAACCAGTTGTACAAAGTGTTCTTGTCCTCTTACACTTATCCTTTAGCAAATTACTGATGTAAGTTATTGATTGGTTCATTTAGAAGACCTCTGTAATGAACAAATTTCTAGTGGTGTTTTTTTTTGTACTAGGCTTTTAAAAATGTCAAAACCATTGTTGAGCAGTAAGACAATGACTATCATGAGTTTCAGCAGTGGAAAGCTTAAAAAAGGAATAAAATTAGGTATATTTTCTTTCTTGGTTCTTAAGCTGTGGATCTTGGTACTATCCTCTGATTAGTTACCTGGCTCTTCAGTCATTCTGTGTTTAAAAATAAGCCAGATACCTTCTTATAATAGTTTTCACTGCTTTAAAAGAGAGGCGGGGAGTAATCAATATGTTAACTCATTTTCTATCACAAAGATTTTTATGGTGACATAAAGCACAGAGAGAATGCTTCTCTCAGTGCAAAAACAATGCCATCTGGTATTTAATTTTGATTATTGTATGATACTTAGAGTAAATTTGTGTGATTTTCTGTCAATTCTGTCTAGTGATATACACATTCCTCCATTAAATCACATTCATTACGATTACCATTCTGTTGATACTGGAATAGGTACTATATAAAGTCATAAAACATTTTTGAAATCTTAACTAGTGAAGCTTGCGTGAGCTGGTGATCCATCCTTTCAGTCTGAGGAGAATGAGCCCAATGTGTGGCTATTTTAAGACACAGGTGGAATTGAGGAGGCAGAGATCAAGTGCTCTGCCAACCACGTGTGAGCTGGCTTTTATCTGAATCCAGAGACTGAAAATTATACCAAAATAACATATAGTTATCATAGCATTGCCCAGGGAACAGAAGAAAAAGAAAAGATTGGAAAATATGAGGCATATTTGCCCTTCTGTCAAGCCCCACACTTCTCACCAAGCATCCAGAGGTATGGTCTCCTGTCCTCCTCGTGCCATGTCGTTTGTTCTGGCCCTTTATTTTCTGTCTGTAATTCTCAGCTTCCCCTGATGGGAAATGATCCTTAGCTTATGTTCCTGTCCAGATGCACTGTCTACTCAAGGTCTTTGTGGCTTTTTTCCGAACTCTAAAATGTTGTCTCTTATGGTCTGTAACATCAAACTCTTCTCTCTATCCTTTGCTCCTTTGTCATTGATTTGAGTCTCTTTTTCTGCTGGAACAGCAATTTTTCAATGGATCTGCCTTTAAAAATTATTGAATACATAGAATTTTTCAACTGTTGGCATTTTTTCCTGTAACCCTGACTTCTTCCTTAAGCCATTATTTCTTCTAGATGATTTCTGCAGGATTGCATGCCTTTTCAAGGCAAGAATGAAAGATGAATACTGCACCAAGTCTTTCAGCAAATTACTTTCTTAGAACATCAAAAGTTCAGAGATTTCCTAAAACATTCATTTTTAGATTCTTGTACAAGAAAATTAGTTTCTGCTTATACATAATATGAAACTATTTACATTACTGAATCTGTTCTGTTGTTGATGATTGTAAGTTGTAGCAGAAAAAAAAAATTTCAGATTTTCTGTGGCATTTATTGTTTATCTTTCATTTTAATCATATTTTGTTATCAAAACCTGTAAACTTTTCTTCCATTATTTTTGCTAACTTTCTCTAGCTTAGTTTTTCTTTCATGATTTTCCCTCTTTGTTCTTTTATGTCATTTTTTTCCTCTGTGTCTTATTTAATCCATCCTTTTATTACATTACTCATTTACCTCACAGATTGGAGGGTTCATTTTTGCCACCACATACACAAGCCTGGACACTTATTAGGCTTTCTAGTGTTCTGGGTCTGATAAGAAGGGGAGAAAGCATCACTTTGAAAATAACATTAATCCTTTCCCATCCCCGTTTCTACCAGCAGGTTTTGTGGACAAGAAACTATGTCTGAGCTGGGATTGAGCTTTATGTGTATGTAGATTTCAGCAACTGTTCACGAACCAGTCACTAGACAGGTTTCTATACCTCACACCAGCATCCAAATCCATAAATTTTTATTGTGCATAACAGGCTGCTCTCTCTAGAAATTAGCTGGTTTATATAAATTTTCCTGTTCAGTTGTATCATATTAGGTCCTGAGTTTTAGCAGTGAGAAAGCCAGAATAAATTCAGCCTGCAAACTTCTTGTGCAGCAAGTGATGAACAAATAGCTCTTTTTCTAACAGATTAGGATTTTACTTACTTTTGGTGACTAGTTTGGTGACTAGATGCCTTTTGATGTCATTCATAATTAACGCATATAGACTACTTTGCTTTTAATGGACTGGATTACAAAGGCTAATAGCATTCCTAAAGGTTATATGATTAATACCTGTGCAAAAGGATTTTCATTGTTGTGAGGTTTAGTAGAACACTGGAAGTCAGGTTAAACAGTAAATAATTCATCTGATACTTTATGAAGAGTGAAATAATTTCATCATTTTGTCAACAATACCAACAACGTTAAAAATTTTAGGGATGAGAGTAAAATAATTATAATTTAGCCGGGCAGTAACATACCTAAGAGAACACACACTGTTCTTGTGTAGAGCAAAATGGGGGTTGCCCAGATTGATCTTCATGATACCATAAACCAAGATGTTTCTTTCCACTGAATTTAAAAAAAAAAAAAAAAATCATCTATGCCTCTGTTTTAATGAAAAAATTCTCCTTTGGGGTTTTCATTCTGTGTGACACCTCTGTGAAATCAGTCTGGTTTTTTTTCAGATTTCTGAAAACTGTACTCATCTCTCTGCAGGATATGAAAAGTTGCTGTTCACTCCTGTAGATGTATAACACAGGCTTCCTAATTTTCATAGCTCCATTAATCTTCCTAACACCTAGTAGTAAGTGTTAAGCCTGTTGTTATGGGTTGGCAAATCATCATCTGTCTTCGTACAGCTGTGGGGGTCTACAGAGATGAGACTCTGAATACATGAATATTGTGGTAAGAGCCTTTTGGTGAGGAGGCAGATGATGAGTTTTGTGCAAAAATAATTGTTTTGTTGGTGATAATGCTTGCAGCCGTGTTCACCTGGGCCTGATCTTCTTCCATGTACAAGGAAGAAAGCCTGTGCTGGAACTTCAGTGCTGTTATGTCTGGATACTACATTTGTATCTGTTAAATATACAGGCAAACTTGTTTAACCTTGAAAATTCTCGTTTTCAACAACAACAACAAAAGATCAAGTTCTTGACCTTTGCTCGGTTCTGTTTTACTTAAGCCTGTTAAAATGGCAGTAAGTATTGCAATGTTCTGCTGTTTGCTTCAAGGTGTGAGCATGCCCCACACTGGATGTGACTGGCTGCTTTGTTTCAGGTCACAGCTGTGGTGTTAAGGTTTTCATAGCCTTTTACTTGAGTTCTTGTTTCATATATGGCAGACAGAAGGAGCAAAGCTGTGTCTCAGTGTAGCATAAAGGAGATTTTATATCTATCTCCTTTGGCAATACCTTTTAATGGGATGGAAACTTCCTGTGAAAATGCGTCATTCAATCAACAGTGAAAGTAAATTTTACCATTTGCTTCAGAGGTCTAACCTATAAGATTTACAGTCCTTAATACCACCTTTAAAGATCAGGACCTCACTTGGGACAGTTGTTAAATCATATATAGTAGGTATGGAAGTCACCCCTCTCTCTAGCTTATAGCCTTAATTAAACTACTCATCCACTGTGTGAAAGGTGCTGAAGGACAGTCTCCAAGACTTAAATAATTTTCTAACTTATTCTGTTACTGTATAGGACTTTCACACATCTTAAGTTCAGGGGTGGGGGTGAAGTCAGTCAGATGAAACCATGCGTATTATTACCACAGCAGATTTCACACTTCAATGATTTTTTTTCTATTAATTTTAGCAGAAATTTTGCTCTTTTACTGCAAAATCAGCCATTTTATATTTCCAGGAATAGCATTTGTCTTTTCTAGGACAAAGTTACTACAAATGGTGTATAAATATAGCAGCAGCTGAGAGCTAGTAGTTGGGTCTAAATTCCATTTGTTTTCCTGTCAGACTGGGAATCTTTGAATGACAAATGTTTAAAGCATTGACAAAGGCAGATAGACTCTCACTGAGAGCTTATCAGTACTCTGTGTCCACCAGCTAGAGTGAGAGCTGTCAGCTTCTTTCATTCAGGTTTTTTGTTTCATCTCCAATCAAGAACTGTAACTGAAGAGAAAATAACCCTTTCTTCTCTTTCTGACTTTGACATAAGCTAATTGTTCTATGTAATTTGAATTGAGCAAGAAGACAAAGAACTTTGAAACATAAAAATACACAATTAGCTAAATGAGAAGGAGTGTACTTAATGCTATCACTTATTAAACATGTATGTGCTAGGGAAGTCGGGGTCCAGGTTAATAGGCAGAATCTGCTTTTTATTTTAAGCGCATAAACGTGTGGTCTTTAATATTCTAGCCTTGTTTTGCAGATAGTTTTAATTAGTTCCCTTAATTTTTTTCTCTACCTCAGTATTTCTTTTTATGGATGAGTCCGATGCTTGGGTTCAAACTTTTTTAAAAATGTACATGGGAAGATCGTGAATTATATATAGGACAGTAAGTACTTAAAAAAAATGAATAAAGGTGAATGACTGAGATCTTGTATGTTTTTGAAGTGGGAGTCCTAAAGACTGAGTTGTAATATAGATTGATACACATCAATGATGTTATTTGGATGGGTCATTTGTCATGAATAGGTTATGCTGATGAAAAATTTAGATAGTATTCTAAAGTATTCTCTTCACACATAATCAGAATGTTTTCCTACTATGTCTTTATTGTGTACAGCATAGTAATTTTCAAAACATCTAAACCACAGGTTTGTCATCAGAATTTTATGTATTAGCTGTTCAAATGGTTTGGTTGCGTAGCCTTATAAAAATAAAATGTGTACAATTGTCAAATGGCTGTGCCAAAGTCAGCTCAAATCCTCCCACCTGGATGTGAAAGGGGGTTGTATGGTGGGGAGGGGTTGTTTTGTTTCTATTTTCACAGTTTCACATCTTAAACTGCAGAAAATGTTCCTCCTTACTTTGGACTATTAAAATATAAAATGTTTCCCTGTTCACATGTTGACTAGGTACTCACAGTATGGTTGCTAGGGATACTGTTGACCCTCAAAAAGATTATATACAAGAGGGAGAAGCATACAGATTCTAACTGGTAGGGAAATCAGTATTAATCAATCCTAAAATAAGACATGCAAAAATCCCTCCATCTGTTTCAATGACTGAAAGTAGACCCAGGAATCCTGTGGTAAATACCTTCAATTTTAGGTTCACCCTACCTACTCTCAAGTGCCTGGAAAACTTATGGAAGTATAAAGTCCTGGACTCCGATCCAGCATGGCTTAGGAAAACTATAAAGTCCTTAATTATGCCTGATGCAGCTGTAATACAGGAGAAAGAGGATTAAGTGGCCTGAGAGCTGTAATAAGCAAAAGAGAATGGAGTTATGGTCACAACAAGAATAAAATAACAACCCAAGTTTTATTCTGAAATGTTTTCCTTGTCCTTTTGTGTTCTCTAAAATCATGACAATAACCTGTGTCAGAAGGCTTTGGTAAGACTTATTTCATTAGTTCTGAGCCACAGTGCAGAAGCAACAACTGCCTTTAGGATAACAGCACACACAACTGTAAAGAATTCATCCCAAAAGTCTGTGTTTTGGCTTTCTTTCTTTGTTTTTGTTAACCCTCCATTTGTATTACCTACATGCAACGTATTTTTGACAGGAATTTGAAAATATCTGAGAGTCAGATGCTGCTGCCCTCTCAGTCCCAATAGTATCATACTCAACTAATAGCTGGTGGAGTCACTTCCTCAGGGGAATGTTGCAGGGGATGAGGTACTAGGGACACCAATTTTCATACAAGGAGCTAAATAACAGTGGACAGTTTCTCTGATGTGAAGTCAGAAAGATAACCTGCTTTTTTGCACTAGAAAATTCAGTAGTAACTAGTGTTTTGCTTGTAAAACTTTGAGAAGAAAGAATTGCTTTGAGGTAGTGGGTGTTTGGAGTGGGTCAACAACCTAAGGCATGAAAATATAATGGTATGTTTGGGAGCTGGGAAGCAGTTTTATTGTACATTGTTTAATTACCTCACGTAGTGGAGGGTTGTGGGGGGTGGAATCTTCTAGTATGCCACTCTAAAACCACACAAAAATTATCCTAAAATGGAAAGAATTTCTATCACTAAAGATATGCTCAGCCATAATTTGCCATGCTTCATAATGATATGCTATTGAAAAATTTGATGATCTCTGATCTTATGAATTATTAATTTATATATAGTTTCATGACTTGCTCTGACCATGAATGGAACAGAGGTACTTATAGGTATTTTGTTAACATTAGTATCAAAACAAATGCCAAACTCTTGATTAGATACAGAACTTGATGCTACTAAGCAATTTATTCAAAATACAACTAATCAGGAAGGTAGGGCTTAGGAACATTTGTTGTTGCTTAGAGTAAAAGAGAGTGTAATTAAAATGATAAGGTAGTCATGATTGGAATAAATTATTGAGGTTACAGAGATTGCTCCTTAAACCATTTGATTAATGCTGAGAGACCTTGATGGTGAATATGTTCTAGGCCTTTAAATATTGAAAAAGTAGATCCTAGAACATAATCCTTTTTTCAGTGGGGCTTTTGCAGACTGAAGAAAACTCTTACGCTAATTTTCTATTTCTCTCCTTCCAAACCTTCTAAAATTTAATCTGCATATTTTTAATCTGTCTTTGTCTACAAATATTTTTTACCTGTTGTTTACCTGCAATTTAAAATCATCAGAAAATGTGTGGAAATGTCTTCACTAATCTGAGGCATGACTGGGAAAAGAGGCTCATGTATTCCTGAAGAAAATCCAGTTACCAATTAAGATTTTCATTAAAATATTTGAGTCACAGTTAATTTGCATTAGGATTTATTATCTGAGCAAACCTGACCTATTAAACCTTCTAAATCTATTACTGTCAGTTAATGTCATGATTACAGGAAGAGCACATGGTGTGCCATGGAAACACAGCTGTTCCACCCAATTTTTAACTTGAAATGACCATTGTGCAGTTTATCACTGAATTACTATGCACAATAAATTATTTTATGCTAGCCACTCACATGTCCATCTTCTTAATATTTTCCTTGTCATTAAAAGTGCCTTTAGCCTTACAGGGTAATGAAAGGTTCTCGTATCAAGTCTGATTACTACTCTAATGTTTTCCAGGCATGCTTGGTGATGAGCTTGGCATATGAAACAATTTCCTACAGTAATAAAGCTAATTAAAGTGGGCAGTCATCCCCACATCACTCTTTAATGAATTATAATGAGCTCATTAATCTCTCTGGTCTTGCTCACCACATCTATTGACTGAGCTTCTCTGGCAGTATAGGATACTATAACCAGGTAACACATGCCCAGGAAAAAAATGGACACTGAAATGCATCTATTTTCCCATTTTTGACATAAAAACAGGAGAAACCAGAGGTATGGTCTGAGTGGAATATGCTTTTTAATAATTAGAGTTGGAAAGGGTAAACAGCTAAGCCAATCTAATGGTGATGAAGGAAGAGTCATGCAGGAACTTAACAAGGTCTAGTGTTGCACTGCAAGCGATAGAATAATTAATGCTTCTGTGGCACACACATACCATGTAAAATATGACTTACAAAATATCTTTTAGCAACTGGCTCTCTGGGGAAACTGCCTAAAGAAACCAACTACAAGCTCATTTTTGGCTGAGTTTCTTGGCATTTTTGTTTGTTTTCTCCAAATGAGCAGGGAAGAGCATGCAAGGTTATTTCATAACCAATTTCATAATGAGAAATATTGGCGAATTAAGTGGTAAGATTTATGAGTGGAAAGAGATGATTCATGCAAATAAACATCTATAAAAAACACCTACTTTTCTTTGATTCTAACCCCACAACTTTCCTCATCTGTAACAGATAAAGTCTAGTAATAGCAAATCACACCTAACTGATGGAGTTACCTGGTTCTTACTAGCATTCCTAGGCTGCTAAGTCAAATCCCACAGGCATATTTTTACATTATTTTATGCACAGAATTTTACCTCTGTCTTAATATTGATACATTTCTTTACATGATAGCTCAGAAACAGAGAGAACAGTTCTGTATTAGCATGTTTATTATGCTGATGAGTGGTGTACTAATTAGACTGTACTGTTTTCTATACTGGCCAAACTAGGTAGGTATTTATAGTTGATATTGTATTGTCTGAAGAGACTTAAATTTTGTAGTATCTTTGTAGTTATGCTGTCATAGAACAGTTATCTTATGATAGCAGAATTTTGTTTGTCTCAGTTATCTGACAAAGCCTTGTTTTTGCTGTTTTTGTGGTGGTTTTTTTTTTTTTCCTCAAGAAATCATTAAGATAGACAAATCTTGTCTTTTGTAATGACCATAAAGTCAGTTCAGAAAGTTGGTTTTCTGTATGTATGCAAAGTGGAAGGTATAGATAATCCTGGATTGATATATCTGCATAAACTTGAAGCAGAATGTCCTGTTGGTTGAACAAAGGTTTATTCTCAACTGAAAAATGTGTTTCCATTTAAGGTCAGTAATTAATTGAATATGCAGTGGAGGAGGGAGTCATGCTGAATATATAGTCTAGTTAAGCTGGTTGAGTTCACTGCAGTGAAGTACATTCTCTGTATATCAGAATCTATTCTTGATAGATTCAATCTATTCTTGATAGATTCTTGATATTCTGATAAGAAGAGAGAAAACCTCAGTATTTCTAGAGAAGCACTGTGTCAAAGCTCAGTGTCCTAAATGGCTGTAGGTGAAAGAACTTTTTATGTGGAGAAAAAAATCTGACTGTGCTTGGCAAGTGTGATAAAGGCAGGAAACAATTTTCAGGTTTTATATGTGTAAATGTTACATAAAGTCTAGCAAGGTGTTCTGAAATATCAAAATCATTTACAGATTTGATCACCAGCTGTGCATCATTTTGCTATTCACTGGTATTTTCTTTAAAGGGTCAGTAATATTGTATATATACAAGTATTAAGTTTAGAGGATATAATATTCTTTGACTACACCTTCATGATATAAAGTCAGTGGAGTATCTGGGGTTTCACTTTACCTAAATAAGAGTTTTTCTTTTCTGTGTTACCATGGTGGATCTGGGGATCCTTTTGGAATAAATGAGTTAGGCTGGTGTACTCAAAGATTGTCAAAGAAAAGGTACTTGCTCTTTGCACACGGTATCCATGCATACAAGCATTTGTGTATTTGATCCTAAAGACTTTCCTGGAATGACACACGTAGTTATAACTTCAAGTAGAGCTGGCTGGATCTCGTCCTCTTTCTTACTCTCTTGAGAACATTTAATAAGATTACTTCTGTTAATTCTAATGTACTTGGAAGATCTTAAAACTTATTCATTGCTTTTTTCCCTAAATAATCCTCATAAATCTAAAATTTTTTTTGGATGTTTTTATTCATATCCTAAAGCAAAACTTGTCTTGGCTTTAAAAACAGTAATGGTAAAATAAAGAATAGATATTTTGTTCTTTTTGTGCAGAAGATGTTGTTTTGTCACATTTTTCCTCACAACTGGAAGAGCCAAAGTCACTGTTTCATAACGCTCCCCTTTGCTCCTGTCTGAAATGTTCTTGTGGTTCCGGGAGACAGGACAAGGAATATTTTAAAGCTGATATATTGAATTCAGCATAAAATAATGAATATTGTGTCACATATACAAGCTGATAGTAGAAGACTACAGTGGATTCAGGGGAGATTTGAGCTTAGTGGCCTGTGCTGTGTTGGAGTCAGAAGAAACTTTTCTATTGATCTCCTTGCAGGGCAGCCAGGATCCAGTTCAGACTTGTCTTCTTCTGTTTAGACAAATGAGGTTTTGTTTAGAGCATTTTTCTCTGAATATGAAAAAATACCTTTACTGGTATGGCAGTAATGAAACTGCATACAAAAAATGCTGCAGATTGGCAGATATGTTTACTTTACTTTTTTGGCCTGAACATTTTTTGTCATGCTGCTTGGCGGTGGAAAGAAACTGACATACAAATGAAAAAGTGGCTGCATTTCAATTGTAAATTAAATTATATTTGCACAAAGTTATAGATTTTATCGGTATTCTTTCATGTGACTCAGTTTATGTGTATTACTTGATTAATAAGGCTTTTTGCCTGTAGAAGTGTGAAGGGGTTTTGGTTTTGCTGATTAGGTATTAGGGAAAAAATTAGCTATGAATGTTTTACCCCTGATGATAATGTGAGTTAATAGGACAGTATTAAACTGCTAAACGTATGGTTACAAACAAACAAAACCCCACCCTGATTACAGAAGGCTTTCATCAAATTAGTAAGTGCAGTGACGTCTTCCAGAAAACTTGCAATGCTGAAAGAAAAATTGTGGTTAAGGAAGCACTCTTGGCAAATAAGATTATCGTGAAGAAAAAGTATAGTTTAAAAATTGGTCTTTGTTTCCACATCAGTAGATGCACCAGTAACATTGGGAGAGCTAATCCAAGGAATGAGTCTTGAAATGCCGGTTCAAGATACCTGAGAATAGTAAAGGAGCAGCAGAGAATAGGAAATCTCTTGCACCAGCTACTCACTCTGAGACTGATAAGAGAAATAGCTGAACTGCTAACTCTTGCCTGTTAGTTATTGCTCTAATCTTTGTGGCTGAATGTCAGATGGAAATAGACAACTTCTTTTCATCTGTTGGGATTTTTTTTTTAAATTCTTTTAATTTGAGTTTGTTACTGGTTAAATTGGTAGAAATTGTTCTGGAAAATAGATTTGCTTGGACCATGAATGAGTATAATAAAGGGGGAAGAGCAGAACTGACTTCTTGAGATTTTAATCAGACCTCAGAAGTCTGCTGGAAGAGTCATGCATGTGAATAAGGATGATCTGTTCTGTGTAGTTAACTCAAGTTTCCAAAAACCTTTCAACAAAACCCTTCATCAAAGGCTTATAAAAAAATAAGAAAAAGAGTGGAAAAGTCTTCTCTTGGATTAATGGCAGATTAGGTGTACAGTACAAAAGACATTAGTTATTTATTAAAGGAAGAATTATACTTCTAGAAGGTCCAGAATAGTCAGAATTAAAATGGGGTTTGAAATGTTGCAGAAAGATTTCATCATACTAAATAATGGAAAGATGCAAGGCAGTTGAGATTCAGTGTCACCAGACACAATGAAGAATGCAAGGGAAGAACAATCCTATTTTTCCAAATGAGGAAAGAGAACTTTCATACATGGTGCATAGCTCCTTGAAAAGACCTTCTTAGTATTAAATAAAATTTAAAACAAAAGGGACTTAGAGTTGAGCATTTATTCTTAGTAGAGTCCGGATTACCTGGTTCAAGTGAATGACACAGTCCAGCTAGGAAGGGTAGAGGAAAGGTTTTGATCAGAGATACAGGACGTCCTATGTAAGGAAGAAAGTATTTGTTAGCTTCAGATAGAGATGACAATAGTTACACAATAAACATGTGGATTTGAAAATTATTCACCAAAGGAGACATTGTACTGTGTATGTGAGTTCTGGCCATAAAGGGAGAATAGGGAAAAATGCATTCATATCTTTTGCTATGCTCCTGGCTGCTGTTCATGATTTCTGCAGGTTAGATACATCTTGGGCTTCACCTGGTATAATCATTCACATTTTATGTTCTGCAGTTTATTAATCAAGCTTCATTCTTTTAAACTTAATGCTTTTTATTATCACTCAGAAAGAGAAAATTTCAACCAGAGTAAAAAAAATAAATCCAAATTAATTTGCTCAATCTGTATTTCAGAGTTAACGGAATTTGGCTCACTATGAAGAAAACATCGTTAATTTAGTTTTCTCTTCATAAATGTCAGAAGTCAAAGTAGCATAGCCTATATAGTCTCTTTGAGTGTTACCTTCACAGTAAAATATCAATTGAATTGTAGTATGTAAATGGATATGACTGCCCTAATTCACCCAGTAAAATATTTATTGACATGTTCCATGTAACTGAATTTAGAATATGTTATTGTATTGCATAGGTCTTTGTTGCGGGGCATTTAATTAATAATAGTGCAGTCTAAATTACCCCCTGCCATACTGACCCTTTTGGTTTTTCCCTGGTGGTGGGTGTGCCAACCATTCTGTGTCCCTGTCCAGAAACCTGAAACATTCTGGGTGGGAAGGGCTAACATGAATGGCAAAGCCTGTAGTATCTCAACCCTGTATCATGTATCAGATTCCTGTGTATTGTCCTTCTGTCTTGGTCACTCCCTCCTTACCTGGTATTGGTTATGGCTTACCCTTGCCCCTCCCCATGCTCCTGATACTAAAGCTGAAACCTGAACCCCAGGGGCACTCTCTGGTGCCCTCTCTGGAGCAATAAACATCTATCTTCAACCCATGTGAGAGTCACTCTTTCTTCTTCCACGCCAATCTACGCTTCAGCCTGAGGTTCAGACCCTCCAAACCAAAGGATACAAACTTTCTATTTGGGCCGGTGATTCCAGACATCACCATAGGTCTTTTTTTAGGATTAATCGCCCTTGTTTTTCATTAGAAGATCAGATCCTGTGCTCCCCAAACTCCATTTGATTTCCTGATGAAGAAATGAAATAGGGAGTTGTTCCTTTAGAAGTGTCATTTGAATACTGGAGCTGTGTGGAATGATGTCTGTTTCACATATGATCAGGGTTAACAAAGCTGATTAAGGATTTTATTTATTTGTGTTTTTCCTAATGGAAAGATGACTTGGAGTGAGACTCTGCATGTGTTGGGTCAAGGCGGTCATGGGAGATGGCTCTGAGCTGTTGTGTTATGCTTTAGTGGGAATTTCTGGAGCAAGGACTCGCTTTCACCCTTGTTCTGGGCGTTAGCAACAGCTGACAGGGCAGCATGACATGAGAAGCAGGCGAGTTAAGTGTGACCATTGCCTGCAGTCAGCAGGGATGCTCTTTGCAGGCGTTGTTGGGACTCCAGCCAAGACTAACTGGTCTGGCAAGGCACCAAAAGAGCAGATGAGCCAAAGGAACAAAATCAATGTGCCTTGCACATTGTGAAGAAATGCAGCCAGCCAAATCATTTCTCTTGCTGTGATTGAAAGGAATTGATACTACAGATACGAAGTGATGCTGTAGGTAGAGCTAGAGAGGGCACAGAAAGGGAAAAGTTACACTGTGTACATGAGGTGCCATGGTGTACTAACAGCAGGGACCAGACCAATGACTTCATTTTGACACCTGAAATAAATAATGCCTACTTGGTCTCTCTGCTAATGTTAGGGTCTTTCATTAAAGACTTTCATTAAAACAAGTTCGTTATCAATGAACTGTGCAAGTACTCATGATCTGACTGAAAAGTCATTTCTGAAAACATGGTCTGTAATATCCAGCAGTCTGCTCGTGTTAATCTCAAATGGGTAGATGCTGTTCCTTGTGTAAAACACGTTAACATAAGTGGTGTCTCAGTTTGGAGAAAGATAACGAGCGCTCCTCTACAAATTTCACGCAAGATCCACAAATCCACTTGTTGCTTTTCAGATGTCATGTGGTATAAAGTGAACCATGGAAGATATCCACAGTCCTGAGTCTAGACTCCTGTGCAGTTCGCAGAAAAGTACTGTAAATGTCAAACCTTGTGTTTTCTCTGGATGTTCTAGACACTTATCCAGAAATTGCTTAATTTTTCTGGGTAGATCTGCTGCATAATTTAGAAAAAGCTTCAAGTGTTGCTCCATTTTTGTACCTTTCTGGACACGATACTCAGTTTTAAATATCTCAGTTTTGTTTGTTCCAGGATTATTTTCTTAAGACACTGTATCCTAAGTAATTGCTGATTTTTGCAGTATCCTAAGTTGGGAAACAATCCATTTAGCATCTGAAATTTGGTATATTTATCCAAAGAGTTTTATTATATTCTAATTTTATGGTATTTCTTTGGAAACAGATTCTGTTTAATATCAGAGGAAAAGCAGTAAATTTATCTTCCAGAATACTTGTTTAGTTTTTTTAATAGCAGTTTGGTTACAGTAAGCATGATATGCCTCTTTATTCCAAAGGATGAAGAGGTATAAAGTAAGTTTTCAAAATTAATCCCGAATGAACAGAATTAAACTAAAATAGAAAAATACTGGCACTGAGACATAGCAATCACTGTCATAGCTGGCAACTGAAAATAAGTAAAAGGGGGATAATTTGAAGAATATTGTGACCATAAGTGTATGCAATAATAACAGCAGATCTGTAATTAACTTGCACCTAAATTGCGGAATTTTTTTTTGAGTATCAGAGGATTTAAGTGGGGAAAATATTAGGTAGCTCTTTGCACATAGCGTCTTTTACATTTTTATGAAATACACTTGGAAATTAGTCTGCAAAACTTTTTTTTATTATCTATATTTAATAAAAGAAAGTAGTTTGAACATGCACTGTTTACAGATTATGCTGTCTAACAGTTGTCTTTAACAATGAGGTGTTAATTGATTTTTTTATCAAGCATTTCCAGAGTCGTGGACATGCTTACTACAGTTGAGAGCAGAATTCTTATTCTTTTTTTCATAATAAAATAATGAACAGCATTCATAAAAACAATGAGGATAATAATGACAGTGTAATATGTAGTATATAATTTATTAACCTCTAAAAAACTACCTCTAAGCTACAGTGTATACTGGTAGCTTATAAAAACCTGTCTAGAGTGTAGATTGAATTATTTGGACTGATAATTTCATAGCATTCATGTTCTTATTGGGCTAGTAGCCTTGATAAAATATTGGCATAAACTCATTTTGCAGAAAGGTAAAGAATCAAAATGGCAAAGGGTATTGGTTTAATAAATAGAAAAAGTAAATGTCACCTAGCAAACTTTTATATGTGTGGACATTTAATTGATTTTAGTTGGCTTCTGAACTCGACTTTACTTATATGACAGTCATTTCTTTTACTCTATAATATTGTTAGGGCTTGAAAAAGCAAGAGACATGTTTTGCAAATGTGATCATTCCCACACTATAATTGGGCTTATTTTTCTAAAGATAGGAATACATTGGTCAGGTATCTACTGGAATGTGGAGATAGCTAAGAGGCCGACTCTCACATATTCAAAGTATATTTAGAAATCCCTACTTTATGAGGGAAATGGTTTGTTCCAGCTTAGTAATTGCAGCGTAGATAGATTTAGAATACATTGAGTGCATGCTCTCCTAAAAGCAGGCCATCGTTTGCAAGTTATTTCCTCATTAATATCTGTTGCTGTGACAATTCATTAGGAGGCAATGCTGGGTTTTTGGGAGGTTTGTGTTTGGGCTTTTTGCTACTCCTATTTTTTTGTACTATAAATCCCCATCAGACTGTGTCTGCTATTTCTCATTCACCTTGAGAAGCTTTTTTCAAAAATTTTTTTGGTCTTCCCACAGCAGCTTTGCCTTGTATTATAGTTTCTCAGCAGATAATGAAGCATTTCAGACCTCCTAAGGAGTAGAGATGATCCATTCCTGAATTCACACCATGAGATATACATTGCTGTTTGCCCACAGACTAATGAATAACACAGCATTCCACCAGCTTTTGCTGCCCTCCACACCATTCAATAACATGGGATTTCTTTAATATCATTCACACAATCCTTCACTGAAATATTTTGATTCTTGCATGAGAAAAAGGTTTCTGAGCCTCTTCTCCTGCTATAGCTTTCAGTAGTTACTTTCTGGAGGTACTATATTCAGTGTGTTGGCAAAAGTTTCTTCCACAACATTTTTATTCTGTTAGTGCTACATTCAGACAGGTGTATAGGATATTGAAATTGCCCAAACCTTTTTGCAGTCAACTGCTTGACAGTGTGTTTTCTTTCTTTTGTTCACGCTCTTGCATTTGAAGAAAGATTGATGCCTCTGCAGATACTGTGCAGAAAAATGAGATTATCAAATCCTAATTCTACTCTGCATTCAACAATAAACAGCTGTCTGCTGCTCCAAGAAAGCAAGGCTTAATCATGTATAGTGGTGACCTGGGAAAATGAGTACTATCTCTCCTTCCTCTTCCTTTCCTTTGCTTTATATACCCAGCAGGATGCCATATTATTTTGAATATTCCTTGGATCACTTGGCTGTCTTGACTGTGTCCCCTCCCAACTCCTTTGTGCCACCCTCTCTCCTTGCTGCAGTGACAGTATGAGAAGCAGAAAAGGTCTTGACGCTGTGTAAGTGCTGCTTGGCAAAAACAAAACAATCTCTGTATTACCAATGCTGCTTCCAGACCAAATGAAACCCATGGCATCATACAAGCTGCTGTGAAGAAAGCAAACTCTACCTCAGCCAAAATCATTGAATTGTCCAAACCTTAGAGTTTCAAGTATCCCAGAAGTTGCAGGGTGCTCTTTTACAGGGCCGCAGTGGCCTGCACAGGAGTTGATAATGCAGGGCACTGATTTCCAAGCACCACGTCCTGCTGGAAGCGTTAACAAGAGTTCTGCTGAAGTGAGGCAGTGCAAGAGAAAAACCTTAGCCCTACATGCTTTTCTCCCAAGCTCTAAGGATACTGGTCTAAATTTAATGAGACAATTGTTGCATGGAATATGGAAGTGAGGTGCCTGGAGAACTGTGCTGAGCAGGAGGGGTCCATTCCTTGCCTGCGTGAGGAAGATCCAGCTGGGTGTTTGACTGCTTTTTGCCAGGAGAGGTGCACTGTGGGCTTTAAGACTTTGGAAGCTCTGTGAGGCAGAATCTTTCTTCAAGCACTCACTCATCCAACAGAGTTCTGCTTTGCCTCTTAGACAAAACCTAGTGCCAAAGCTCATCTCAAAAATCTTTCCTGCTGTGGTTGAGGCACGCTGCTCAGGCCTCGTTTCTGTATTTGCTTGCGTGTGCTTTCCAGAAGATATTTTTGTAATAGTCTTGGCTATGGGACCTTGATGTTTTTCTTTTTCCACTGTGTAATTGTACTATTTTATTCTACATTAAAGAGGAGAAATTCAAAAGGTAGCAACAGTGTAGAAGAACTATGCTGGCAAAAAGAACTCAGAACAATGTAAAAAAAATTCGAGGTAACATAGCTAATGCCATATTGTTTTTAAAACCATTTTGTGAAATGAAGACCTCACTTTGATAAAATAATAGTTGCTGATACAAACCCATTCCTTTTAGAAGCAGATATTTTTGCTAACAGTAATGTTAAATATGTGCTAATATCATATTCAGTGCTGCGGGCTGTATTCTGGGATGCGCTAAAATTTTATTTTCAGCTAATGTGCTTAAACATCAATCTGCTAGTAGAGAGTAAAATGCTTTTGTAGCATATAATAAAGAAAACTTCCGTGAGTTTTTCCCTAACAGAGATAATGTGAGTTCTGGCTTTTTTATGAACTTGGATCTCTCAGAAGATCTGTAACAGTATTGAAATAGTGTGTAAGCAGCCAGAAATGGTGTACTCTTTTTATTGCAGTTGTTTTAAATATTTGCAATATTGATGTGTATGTGTCTTGTTTCTTCTTCCAATTTTGTTAGGGCAGATGACAAGCAATAGAATTACTTCGAAAGATAATTATAATCTTTTTTATGAGGAAAATGGGATCACACACTACTTTTTTTGGACCTCTATTTCTGTGTTTATTTGGATTTGCAAACACATTAGTACTGGCAGAGTGCAAATTTATCACACTGGCTATACCCTTTAGAACCTCTGAACTCTATACAATCTAAATAATTTCTGCACTCTTACACTGTTATTAGCTGATAACTAGAGGTCCAATTTTTTTTATTTTCAGAGTGTTGTGACTATACCACAAGATTTCCAGAAGTTTTCTTGTCATATGGCTTGTAGGGTTTTTTTGTGCTGGTTATTTTGGGGTTTTTTGGTTTTTCTGTTGGTTGTTGTTTTGGTTGTTTTTTTTTTTTCAGTAATAGTATTCCAAATTAATAAACTTCCCAAACCATGTGTTTCTATGCTAGAAGGCTGTAAAAATAGAGTTCTTCAGTTACAATTGTATAACCAGCTAGTTTGCTGGTTAGTTTGCTAGGTTTTTACCTTGCAACAGTTTAGTCTGTTATTTGAATTTCTCCTCTGGGATGTTTATCAGAACAACACATGATTGATATTTCTTCTTCAAATATGATGTTGAGACTTAGATGAGACTTCCTGGGGACAGCTTGCATGCCCCTGCCTCGTGGACATGGGTTTGGCAACAGTGTTGGCTATTAGGTTCAGTTTTGTGCAGGTCAAATTGAATTAAGGTGGTTATTTCACTAAGTGTTAACTGTATTATTTCCTCCCCCAGTTCATACCAGAACTGCTGCTGTTTTAGCTGATGTGGGACAAAAGATGTATGGATGGGGTGTGTGCTTTCCTTTTCCTGTGGATGTCTGTTGTGGTTTCTTCTTCATCTCTCCAAGATGAAGAGCTCTGCAATAATGCTCTAAATTGAGATTTCTCTAATGTTGTTTTGTATGATTAAAATTACAGCATTTCACAGCTGTTTCTCAGATGAAGAGGAATGACTCAATAGGACCTTCAGTAAAAAGAGTTAAAAGATTCAGAAAACAATGACATGGACTTCTATTCAAATTTCTATGCAATGTGTATGGATACATTAATTTGTTTATGCAGCAACTTAGAAAATGTTATTGAAAATACCACACATGACAAAGGAAAATTGAGTTTCATTATTTGAATGTAATTATCTCACACTATGTGAAACAGCCTTTTCTTGTCATGAGCAAAGTAGAAGCGTTAAGCCTATTATAACATCTCTTTTGATGTTTTTCTAGGATGGAATAAAAGATGAATGCTCGGTGCTGAAGCTGCAGCTGAAGGAGAGAGACGAACTCATAGCCCAGCTTCGTGAGGAGCTGGTAAGCAGGAGAAGCAGTGGGGAGCTTTTTGTGGGTGGTTTTGGGTTCATTTACCTGATAATATCACTCCAAGACCAGATATTAAAGAAATAGGATTTCACACCTGCTACACAATTACTAGCCTAAGGCTATGTTATTCACTCAGATAAACACTGGTAACACTGACTGTACTTTTCTAGGGACTTGTCAGCCTCTGAAGTGGCTCCTGTGTAGGTTCACCACTTGGAAAAGTTTCTTTGAAGAGATTGTATTGACAGTTGTCTGATCAGAGGCAGATGAGCACAGCACTGTATGCATATGCCAGAAATCTTGACGGGCCATGCACATGCCTGATAAATTGTCAGTACTTCTCCCATGAGCTGCTTTTCACAACTATGAGTTCTTCAGTAGAATAGGAAATATGTTCTTTCCTGCATAATAGATGATGTCTTTGCATAAAATAATAAATATTCTTATACTTGCTGAACCTTTCCTTAGCATATGAGCTACTAATGCTTGGCTACTACTGCTTTAAGGATTGAAGTCACTTTTCAGTGACTGAAGTCAAATACGTGATATGGCAATTAAAAAAACTAAACACATGAATATTTTATTGTTTTGTTAAGGCTGTGATAACAGAATTTTAAGATTCCTTTTTTGATGGCATATGGTTAAAGCATGGATGTCTTCAGTATTCTTAAATACAGCAGAGGGAGTTTCCACCTCCTCTCTCACAGCAGAGAACTTAAACGCTGCAGAGAAATCCTGTAGGGTCACCACGTTGAGGAGGACATTCAGCACATACATTCCTTCCATGAAAGCTGCAGCTCTGTGGGCACCTAAGATTTTGTCTAAGCATCCTTTGGGACAAGGGATTGTTTCCCTAATTAGATCTTAATTAGGTGATCTACCTCGGGTTTTTTGTGCCTTTCTGTCTTCTGCCTCTCATGCCACCTCAGAACTCGAACACAATTAATTCAGGTCTGGGTATTACTGCATTTTTTTATACTCACTAAAAAGAGGAGTACACTTTTAAGTCAAATAACTGAGTTTCAAGTTGCATGGGGAAAAATGTAATTCTGCCCAAGAGTGAAAGATTTCTTTGCTATATTAACATCTGCAAAATAAATACACACCATCAATATTCTTTGTTTCATTCTTTGTTTTGGCTACATTAAGAAATGATGTATTGTGTAATTATTATCTAAAATTATATGACAAAATGGGGCACAGGGTGCATCAAGCTTCTCCACAGTCCTGGAGCATTAATTTTATATCGGTCTAGTTCAGAACATATGTTGTTTAACTGGTGGACAATTTTGTTAGTGTAAAATTACCCTGTATTGATACAGGGAGCTGTAGCTCATTTGCTGTTAAGTGTTGTCAAAGTTTATCTGTGTATACGTCATTTGAAGAAAAAAAGACCCACAGGGAACTGTCATAATAGACAAAAAGTACAACTTCCCAGGGCCATGAAATAAAGATTTCTGTATGATTGAAAGTATAATGAATTTAATCCATGGTTAATTGACTTCAGTTATGACACTCTAAGACTTGTAAAGGAGTGCAGGTGGGATTTTTGAGACCATGTTTAGTCGCTTGAAATTGAGCTTTGAAAGGACTCAGTAGATGTGATTTACTCCTAATTGAACTGAATAAAGCCAGGTTGGGAGGTGGACATGGCAGAAACTATTTTAGTTTATGAAACCTAGGAAAAAAACAAGTGAGTACCCACACTAAGGGAAAAAGTGTTTGGTTTTTTGTGGTGTGGTGGGATTTTTTTTTTTGTTTGGGGGGTTTTTGGTTTGTTGTTTGTTTTTGTTTCATAGATGTACTTTTTAAATCTCTGTTGCATCTTCTGCAATACTGTACATCTATGGTCTTTTTTTTGGAGGTACCCTGGGTCCTGCCACCATGGCACTTCATGAAGTTGGCTCCTGACTGTGAGCAATGCTCTTAGAAACTTTTTGTAGTGCACTCTTGAGGGAAAGTAAGCTGTCTTTAAGAGCTGTTAAAAATGAATTAAATTTGTAATTATTGCCAGGAAATTCTCATAATGTTTTCCTTACTTGCATAAAATTCACCTAAAATGGATGTGTAACATGCTTTACTATTCTGCAAATGCTACATTTACTTATGTTTGTAAGACTGTAAATATTTGGAAAGTGAATGTTTATAAAAGTTAAGGGCAGTCATTTTTGGCTAATGTAACTGCACATGTTTTCACACAGCTGCAATTTATTACAGACATAACACTTAATAGAAAACTAGAACTTTTGTTCTTGTGTCTTGGGACAGCCCATGTTGCATTTGTCACTCTGAAGATGGAAATATAAAACTTGTAAATGCAACTTGTCTTGAAATTGTGGCATTATGATGCTAATTCAGAAATAGCACATAAAAATTGATTTGAGTAGGAGTCAGTTTTGTGCTTCTTGAGAAGTACACAAAAATCTGTACTTTCCAGCATTCGAGTTGAATGCTTGCACGTAGATGTAAAACCCTTGCTTAGTTGGTTTTACTGCAAAATTCTTCAACTAACCCAAAGTGAATTTCAGGTAGATTTTGGCTCTCTGGGAGCTTTTGCTTCCTGCTTTCCTCTAGATTTCCAAGACTTTTCTAGTAGTTTTCCCATCTGATTTTTTTTTCCTAATTTTTAAATACAAAAAAGCGTTCTACCTCATTTGAGTGCATTATGGAGGAAACCTTGAGCTGGGGAAAATGTCAATGGAGTGTGAGCTAAAGAAGCTTAGGAACTTATAATTGATACTTAGCTTTTTGAGTGAGGAAAGGCTACATACTAGAGAAATGAAAATAGGGGTTTAGATGCTCAGCTACAAAACCCAGGTAGAGAGGATAAAATGCAAGGAGCCATCATCTACCTCCTAGTAAAGAAAGAAGAACATAGAGTAGTCTCTTGCAGATTTTTTGTTTATTCTCTTTTTTTAGTGATTATTTCGTCTTGCCTCCCTTTATCACCAGAAGTGTGTCTGTCTTTGGAGAAATAAATATTGGTAGGTATGGAAGTGGCATTAATTCCTCCATGCTTCCATTATCTTCTGAAAAATGCCTGCATCAGGAATGTCAGGTACCCAAACCTGCTCTAAAGCTACCTAGAACTGGTAAACCTCAGCAGGAATTGAAAATTTAGGTTCAAACCATCACTTGTTTCTAAACTGTACTCATTTATGAAAATATTATCCAGGAAATCAAATTGAGCATATCCATTGTGCAGGGAATGTACTCTTCTTCTCTCTTTTCTTCTTTTTTCTCCCCTAAAATAACCAAAATAAATAAACATCTTAGTTTTCATTGGGCATGAAGATGTTTGAAACCTCAGCTGTCTCATACCCAGGTCTGCCTGCAACTGTATCTTTACATGTATTTTCCTGTTGGAGTCCAGGGCATTCCTTTGGGCACCCTGGGAGGCCATAGACCTCGGCAGAGAGGTCTGGGACCCGAGCAAGAGGGTTTGAGATCTGTACAGGGGGGTCTGGAATCTGTACAGGGGGGTTGTACACCCTGGCACAGAGCCCAGAGAGACACCGTCTTTGACTTCAGTCCATGGAAAAAGCTTCTAACACTGAGAGAAGAATTACAAGTCACAAAGATGTGACAGACAGTAGTGTAGCGTGTCACAGGGTGGAAAATTTTGTAGTTTTAGGATTCTTAGTATGTAGGTGCATGGGGGACAAGATGGAGGATTTAGGGTGTTGCCCTGAGTTCTTCCTTCTTCTCCCCTGGCCTCCATCTTCTGGTGACGGTGGCACAAAGTAGTTAAAGGAGATTGGGTCAGAGTAGAGTTGACCCCTTTAGTATAGGTAATAGGCATTGGCACATAATTGTAAATAATATACACGTAGTTGTCTGTATAAAAGGCAACGACCTCCCATCACAAGGGGAGTCACCTCGTGTCCGAGCAGCTGTGAACATCTCGGCCGGGCACAGAGAACATTGTAAGATAAGAAACAATAAACAATGCGAGAAACCAGAGAAAAATAAGACTTTGAAGACTCTGCTTCTTTCTCGCGTCTGGCTCGGGGCCTTCAAAGGGCAAAAAAGGCCCACTCAAACCACCACCTGAATCTCGGGAAAAGAAAACCGAACCCGAGATTTTCCCAAATTGATCTTTTTCCCCTGCAGTGTGAGCGCTTCGAATGACTTTAAGCAGAAAATATTTTCATGCTATATTGGCAAAAAATACCTGAGTGCTGTTTACAGTAACATTTATTCTATTGCTGTCATTGGTACAGCAACATTCAGGCTGAAAAATGAGTGTTAACAACATTATCCTCTCAACCTTGATTCCCTGTGTGACTTAAGTTGTGTGTTGTGCCACCAAAATGAAAAATGTAGTGAGGCAGTTTGAGTGAATTCTGAGTGGAACTGGAGGCAAAGTTAAGTCAGGAAATTAATCCCCCTTATAGCCCAGCTGTTGGGGATATTTTTCTGCTGTGTAGGTGACTCTATCAAATATTAGACTTCCTACATTTATGGAATAGCAAGGTACTGTGGGCTTTAGAAGTTACTGCTGTAACTAACCCCTCTTCCATCCAGGTCTTTCTTTAGGACTAGATACTCTGGAGTTAGCTCAACAAAACGTAGCTGCCCTATTTTTATTTTTTAAACTTTTTTTCTCACCTTTTCAAATCATGAGTAAGCTCTACCTCCATGCCCAAAACTTATGTTAAATTATTTGAGAGGGCGTGGGACTTGTGCTGTGGCATGGGAGGGAGGGGGTGGGTGGGTGATTGTTTTTGGTGAGCAGCAGTTTTTGGTATTTGTTCACTTACTTGCTGTATCCTAAACACAGTATATTCCTGGAGGGCAAAAGTGATGGCAAGCTTAGCTTCTAGCTTCTCTAGGCTGATTTCAATAATGGGCAATTAGCCAATTGCTCAATTTTTGAAGTATGGTGAAGATGAGCACTTGTTATTCAGCTTGAGTGTTACAGAAAACCTTAGATGCATTTGAATCCTGCTGATTAACTATTTATGAAAGACACTTAGGTTAAGTATAAAAATCACCTCCAAATGTAGTTATGCCAATACAGATCCCTTGAATTTTACAATCTTAAGATCACAACTTGTTTTGACAGGGATAGAATGAGATTTGGATAAAAATGTCATGAATACATGGGGAAAATAATTTTTTGAATTGTTGTGAAAAGGAGAAATTTTCATTAATCCAGGCTACTTTCAAAATTTTAAAAACAGTTGTCTTTGAAATTTTAAAGAAATTAGATAGTTCCCTGTTTGAAAAGGATAATAGTCTTTATTTTTGGAAAAAGAAATCTAGATTAATCTTTACACTGACTACCCATTTGCTTTACATTCTATTGGTTTGTAGTAATATTTCATGTTGGCTGTTTCTATGAAAGGGTATTACAGACCTGTGGATAATTTACATAAGAACCAGCATTTCTAAGTAGTTTCAAATCCTCTTTCTTCGCCATGTTTAGGAAAAATTAGGAGTAGAAAAGAAATAGATTAAGTGTACTTAAACATTATTAAAGTGTTAGGCATCTTCCCCCTTTTTTGGAGGAGAATTAATTGCACATATTCCAGAAGAGGCTTATCTGAGTAGTAATTACTCTCTGAATCAGTTCCACAAGACAGACGTGGAGTGTGAAAATGGCAATATCCTATAACCCACAATGGGGATTAGGCTCCAACTCCTTGTCTACACCAGTCCCTTGATGAAAAGCTGCCAGTCAGATAGGATCTTTAATATTCCTGGACACTTGTTGTCAAGTTGAAGTTCCTACTACAAAACATTGTCATATCATGGTGTTTGGCATAGATAAAAAAATATGTCACAAGCACAGAATGTATTCCTGGTCTCACTGAGGCTCTGCTCTGGAGTATTTCATAAAATTGCACTGCAAAATGAGCAGACCTGAAATACAAAATTCGTCCAAAGTCTCCCTTGAGACACAGTGCCAAGGCTTGTCCTCCTTCAATAATAATGCACCATGTGTGCTTATCTTTGGCAGGAGTGTCACTGGTAGACAGCTGCCTTCATGATATGTGCAATGTTTTAGTGATGGGCCTTCTAGTACAAGCAGGCAATTCTGATCTGGCCTGAGGCCAAAATCTAGGAAAACTTTACTTTTTGATCCATCTGAAGGACAAAATGTGTGTCTAAATGTCATCTTTCTTTTTGTTCACTTAATTTTTTAACCAATTTTTACTCTAGTAAGATCTAAAAATAGCTGACAACAGGTGAATTTCAGGACAAATGGAAATGGCATCTTGGGGATGTGCAGGGAAGGAAGACTTTGAATGTTGCAGTTCAGCTTTGTAGATGTTTCCCTTTGTAAGATGAAAGTTGGTTTAAAAGTATCAAAGTGTCAAAATTCATTGTTGCTTGATTGTAAATTTTTGATATTAGATAATTTCTCTAAGAAGTACTCAAGTGTGAGCTGGCATGAAAATGACTGCTGTCAGTGTCATCTGGTGAAATACTATTGTGTATGTGTGTTTATAACAGAGCAGAGAAAAGTAATGTTGCTTAAAAGCAAATGCAGGTGTGCTGGGAAGCTTGTTTTGCTTCTGAATATCATCAATTTAATTTCTATGACTCAACACCTTCAGTATGTTGCTAAAGTCATGTGTGCCACACATTTTTGTTGTAATCATCTGATATGGATGGCTTTCAGATTGATAAAATCATTATCCTCAGCTCTGCACTACAGTGCTTAATGAATCAACGGATAGTGTTGTTTCTTCCAGTAATTAATTTCCTGATTGGGGAAATATTTTTGCTCCTGATGATGTGGAGATATCTGTCTGTGCAATTTGCTAAGGATCTGATAGAAAACTAATGTTTTGTTTGGTTTCTCTTTTGTCCCCTCATTCTTAGTTTAGTGACCTGTCCAGTTCTCTTTGCACATAATTCACAGAAAAGTCTGTACATACACACTGGTGTAGCAACCATCACAAATAGAAAATTATCTGCGTTTTAATACCAAAATATAATTTTTCTTTGCACACTAGTTAAATTTTTTAAGGAAGGGTGTAATGCAGTTTTCATCCTCAGTGAATATTTTTTCATTCACTCTCAGTATATTCTAGGATTTGAGGACATCAAATATTTTTGTCTGTAAATAACACATTGTTTTTCACACATGATAATTTTTAGGAAAAAGAAAAAAAAATTGAAAGTGCTTTTATGTTAGGACTGAGAAACTGTTTTTAAGATGCCAAAAGCTGAACTGCATTATCTGTCCTTTCCCAAATAAGTAACCTAACAATAAATAAGTTGTATTAAAGTATTTCTTACATCTCACTATTATTGCTTCTCAGAGATTGACGCCATAGATACTCTCCAAGTTTTGTACAGGATTTTGTTGTTCCACTACTCATTTTCAGTTTGTTATTTGAAATGCACAAGATTTAAGGGATTCAACAAAAAAATCCATTTCAAATTCTGTTTCAAAGACTGAGCACTTTCTCACTGAAGATACCTTCTGTACTTTGGCATCATGAATATTGATGGTTCAAGGGATGCTCAAACACTTCCTCAGGTGCTCTGCCTTCTTTTTAAACACATTCTTCAGTGATTTTATGTTCTGTTTAGAGCTGGGTCGGGTACGTGGAGATTCAGTAGAACTTCCATAGAAAAGTTCTGATTCATACCTGGCTGGTGTAGGTGAGGTTTTAGCTCTGAAATTGGGAAAGTTGCCCCTTCCAGTTTTTGAAAAGCAAAAATGCCCTTTGCAATATCTGTTTCCCATGGTTTGGAGAAGTGAATTAAATAGAATAAAGTGCTACTGATCTTCTAGATTTGAGTAGCTAATCATTATACTGCATGCCCTCTCTTATCTCTGTTGCTAGCCTAGGATGGGTGGGACTGATGCTGGGGCTGAAGAGCTGCTGAAGTGGCCATTTATTTCAGAGATGTTAGATAAATACTTTTTTTTTTCTGGTTTGTTGTTGTTGGTTTGTTTGGTTTTTTTTTTTTTTTTTTTTTTTTTGTTAATCAGGAGAGCATTCTTACAACAAGAGGTAGGTTTTGGTCACAGTGTCAAGCCTCTTTTCTTCCATCCAGGTCTTTAATGCTTCCCTTGGGTTCTTTCTTCTGCTGTTCTGATTTCCTGCATCTTTTTTCATCTATTGAAATACTGTTCTGCTCTTACTATAGAAACCACACACAGTCTGCACAGCTTTTCATGTCCTGTGCATGTTTTATCAATTCTTTATCTAGAAGCTTATTGATGCCCACTTCTGGTCTTTGGGTGGAGACTTTTTTCAAGCTTAGGCATTTGTAGTGCTGCACAGCTGTAATATTTTTTGGCTCTGATGGGATTTTATCAGTATCCCAGTGCAGCAAGAAGGGAATGGGTTCTGTAGCAAAGCTTTCACGAATTACCTGCTGATTACCCTGTATTTAGGCTGGGTGTTTGGTGAGATAGGCTGCAGGCTGTACAAATGCCCTTCATTACCCTGCAGGGAGGAGGCAGATGACTGAAGAGCTGTAATGCTTTCATGCCAAGTGGTAGTAAAAACTCCCATTTGGGATATCATTGATACAAATGTGTGTTACTAGACTATGTACAAAAGCCTGAGTAGTGTCCTAGCAGAGAGCTAGCTTGCAAATTTCTACTTTCATTGGTAAGCTATTTCCAAAACTTATTGCTCAAGTAATCCCGTTTCCTATTTTGTCTCCTCTGATAGTTTAACTGAATGAACATTTTATATTCCTTTGTATCTTGATTAGAAGAAAATAAAACAATTGTATATGGTTATCATTAAAAAAAATCAAATAAAAAACCTATCTTACTGACTTTTAGCCACATATTACAGTTAAATTACAAGGAGAAACTAAGGTGCTGGTTAATACTAAGCTTAATCTCACTCACATACATTTGGTTTGTCTGCATACTCAGTACTCAAGTCTGACTATTTTTTCATAAGATTGCACTGTATGGCTAGGAAAATAAAAGCAATGAACTGCTCCTTAATATTCTTTGTTGACTTCAGAATACAGAGTGAAAATATATCTTTTTTGGCTTGATTGGTGAGGTTTTTTTTCAGAGCTGGTCTTCATGAATAATTCAGTACATTTGAAATGTACTTAACGTATTTTAGCGCTTTCTGGTAATAATGGAAGACATTTATCTCACACTTCCCAATTTGACTTACAGATGATATTGTTTTTCTCAAAGGGAGCTCTTGTGACTTGCCAGAAGAGTAATAGAGTTTGCAGGCTATGGTATTTATCAGAATTCACCAATTATTAACACAGGGATTTATAAAATCAGACTTCCTCCTAGTGTGATATTTGTGTTTCGGCTTACAAATGAGGGTTTCACTCAAGTAAGCTAGTTGAGAAATAGGATGCTATATTTATATGGCTCTACAAAAAACAAGTGGAGATACTGTGCTGGTAGTATGGTCATGAGAAAGAATAAAATTGTGTAAACTTGCACCTCTCTGGTAGGGCTGCTTGCAGTGAAGCTCAGGTTAATAGGCTGGAAAAATTAAAAATGGTATAATTAAAGGATGATCTAAAGCAGCTGAACGATTTGTTCTGTCTTTTAGCTGAATTATGTATTTATCATACTGCTTTCAAGAGCAGGGTGATGGGCTCTGAATGGAAGGGTGGTAGAGAAAGGACAGGATTTTTGGATTGTTCCTGGATATATACGTTTTAATAACACTGCCAACAGAGGAATGATTGGAAAATTGCTGTGCAAATAAATAGGAATTGCTGTGCAAAGGATCCTTATTTAGCCACTGTGAACAAGAAAGCTTTGACCATTTTCTGTAATTTTTTAGAAGTCATCTTGTTGCATCTTCTTCAATTTATGGAAATGGAATTAAATTCTTAAGGGACAAAGATATTTGCTCTCTTTTGTCCCTCCGCTTCAAGAACCACTAGAGTGATAAGGCTGTAGGGAAAGGAACTGATGAACCTCAAGTAGCTGAAGACATCTTCTGTAGTACTATTTTGTCTTTGTCAAATCACAGTTAGTTATGTATATCTGTTTGTCTTGACTTGAACCTAAAAATTGATGGACCATTCTGCTTAGCCAGCAAAATTAAAGAAGTGTCCAGGCAGAGAGCTTTTTTCACATAGGTTATTCTGCAGAAAACCAGATCTTTGTAATCATGTAAGCCGATTGAGGAGGAGAGTGAGAGAGAGTGAGAAAACTATTTCTTAAACTGTAAGGGGTCAATTATGTGGGAAGTGCAATTGGTCTTAACCTGTAGGGAATCAGGAAGCTTCAGGTTGTGTGCATGCCTGTTTGTCTACATAGAAAGAACCCTAAAAGTGTGGCAAAAACAAGATTATGACTTTGAAACTTCCCAGAATCTGTAATGAAACAGGACTGTAGAATTTTTATCTTACTTCCATTTCAGATTTAGTTTTCCTTTTTAAAACTAATTTTGATAATTTATTAAATTTATTATTCACAAATTATTAAAACCTTCCATACATATGAAGGCCATAACTTCATGGGAGGCTGGTCTGATAAGGAATATGTAGAATTTGGCATGCGGAGTACAAACATCAAAGGCCTAGCAGTGACCTTGTTGCCAGTTGTTGATACAAGCAGGTTTTTTTTTTGTTTTGTTTTGTTTTTTTTTTTTTTGTGTTTTTTTTGTTTTGTTTTGTTTTAAGAACCTAAGCAGGTAAATTAGGATGATGGGTAATTAAGAAGTGAAGGACCTTAGAGGATGCCCTAATCCTACACCCTGGCTCAAAGTATCCCATGAAGGCATATGTGAATATTTAATATTCACATTAAGTCTCTGGATGGCCACTGGCCTTTGGGATAATCACCAATGTCTCAGTAGAAGATACTCTATAGAGTGAGAACCCAGCATTGCCTCTGTTAAACTGAATCCTTAGAAATACTTGAGAAATTACACTTAAATGGGATATATCTTTAGAGAAGTAGGATGTATTTTTAAGAATGAGACTTTAAAGAAAAAAAAAAAAAGTGTGGGAAGACATTTCTCTTGTCAAGGGCAGTATAGAGCTAAAATAGATGAAATGATGGAGTATGAGTGGATATTTCCTTCATATTTTTATTCAGAATTTCAGTACTGCAGGGAACTATGTATCAAATGAGCACCTGGTGCACCAACTAGATGTTGCTGTGTTTTGTCTCAGTAAGAACAGGATAGAATTACTCTGTAATTACCCTTTCTTCCTCAGATAAGGTATTGAAGGCATGTAGGACCCCTTTCAGAACAGACTTCTCACTTTCTTTTTCCGCAACTTTGACCAATATAGTTTGTAAAATTTGTTGTCATAGCTTTTACCATTTTATTCAGTATGCATGGATAGGCATGCAAGCACTGCTCAAAAAAAAAAAAAAATCTTTTTAATGGCTATGTTTCGCTGTTCTAATTTCTTTGTCTCTTCTCTTGCACAGAATGCTTTGTAGTGTAATTATTTTCTGACTTGGTATAATATAATTAATAGAAAGGACATCCCAGGCTAATAGACTTCATCAAGACAAATAAGTTAGTTTAGAAGGGTGAGGAATCTATTCACCTCTTCCTGGAGATCTGCTGCCCAGGTAGCTGCTACTACACAGGAGGAGGGGTTTGTGTGAGGTGACTTCTGGAATGCTTTTCAGGCTTTTTTGTCTGCTTACAGTGGTGTACACTGAAAATGTCAGCATAAAATGCTGACAGAAGTTTGCTCATTTAGTTTGCTGATCATCTCTTCACAGCTGTGTTGTACCATACATCATACCTATGGGACAGCATCTTAAAAGGGCTCTTATGGGCCTCACATTTACAGGCTGCAGGAGTTTAGCACTGTGAATGCCTTAGTGTTTCTTGATCAGCTTTCTTAGTAATTACATCAGGCTGCAGAATTAGAAATGTTTATTGGTGAAGAATGTTAAAGAAGTGTTAAACCCCATTACTTGACATCTCATCATGGTTTTCACTTTTCTTTTTAGTAGAGCTCTATTAATCATTAGCATCCCTCTTTATGTTTTGTGGAGCTGGAGTCCTTTTACATGTATGGAATGATGTGAATAAATAAAACATAAAATATTCCAGAGGCCAGTAATGTTGCTAGTCTCCCACTGGGCATTGGGTGAAGTAGCTCCTGAATTGTACTATAAATAGTATTGTATTCTTCAGAAGGCATGGGAGTAGAATTTTATACCTAGGAGTAATAAATGCTATTGAGAATGATCACATACAAGGAGACATCTTTCACAGCTCATCTGTTTTTATGCTAAAATAAGTGAAAGTAGTGATCCTTCCTTTATCTGTGAAACATCTGCTTTGGTTTTTCATATGTAATTATTGTGAGAGATTTGCATGGGCAGGCTTATGCATGGTTCTTTGCTGTTAAAAGCAGAAAAAAAGTGTTTATTAATCCCAGCTCAATATGTACGTTGGACTTGATTCCCTATTGTGTCTGCCTTGAACATAAATGCACAAACATGTTGATGGCATCCCGTTCATGTCTTGGGTTTACAACCAGGTAATCTCTTATTCCACTGAAGTAATAACTGAACTAGTAATTCAGCCTTTTTCCTCATTCACTTGTGCCAGCCCCAGAGTAGCTGTTTTCTGTTTCTTACAAGGTTGGGATGTGCCTTAAATCATGCCGTGAAAGCTCTCATGTGTAGGCTTCATTTCTGGCAACTGTCTTTGTTTGCATTAATACTCACATATGTTGTTTAGCAGAGGCAAAAAATCTTAAAAAAAAATATAACCGAATAAGCAAAACAAATTCAAAGTGAGATCTCGTCTACCATAAGCACAATTAAGCCATTTTATCATGTAAAAAAAAAAAAAAGAAATTGTGACTTTTCCGCAAGACTTCAATGTGAAACAAGAGGAAAGAAAGCTGTAATTTCTGCTCATGATGATTTATTTGTCAATAAGGGCTAGGTCTTTAGTGGGCATGTGTAAGTGTAGCTACATGATGTGCTGATGGGCTGTGCTGATTTACATCAAGCGCTGTCATTGCAATCCGAGAGGGGAAAGTTGTAAATATCCATTTTGTAAGAGAATGATGGAATGGTTCATTTCCTTAACATGCTTTTGGTGGACAGGTATATTAATGCAGCGCCTCACACGTAAAGATTGTTGGCAACTTACTTTGCCATTGATTAGATCAGGTTGCGCCTTTTGATTTAAAGATGATTTGTGCATTGCATTGGAAATAGAAAAGTGCAAGAAAGGCCACTGTTAACAAAGTTGACTGCCTCCCTTCATGATTTATGGTGTGACCTCCTTAATTAAATAACCAAAAAGAGCAAGGTGTAATTTTTAACATCAGGATGGAAATGAAGAAAGAGTTGACAGTACCATATGCTATCCTACATGCACACCCACACACCCTTATCTCTATAGAGAATTGAAGTTAATATTTCTAAAGTAAAATAGCAAGTTTTTCGTAGACTTCATGTAATAAAAACAAAGAAAACAAGAGAATAACTTTGAAGGTGTAGTAATTGTTTTTGTTTTCTGAGACTTTTCTGGTTTATAGTAGCTGAAGGACACAATCACAGCTGTAAGAGTGCAATCTCAGAATCAACAAGAATGGTTCCCTGTTAGGGAAGATTTGAAAAAACTGTGCACTAGAATGTTATAGAAAATCTCTGTTCACAAGGTCGGCTCTTGGAGGTGGTTGTTACTGTTCTTTTCAGTTCAACTGCTGTGAATCTTGTAATATTTTTCCCCCATGAGGAATCACAAATGCATTAAAACATGTCTAAGCTTTAATGAAGCATAGGTAGCAAATGGCTTTGAGAGGGGTTTAGGACTAGCAGCCGACTAAAGGAGTATTTCAGTTGTTCTGGGGAAAAAAAAAAAGAAGGGTTTTACCAGATCAGAATTATCTTAGCCTTGACAAAGGAGTTCCCAAAAAGCTACATATGATATGATTTTTTTTTTTTTTGTGAAAAGAAGTTGGACACTGCTGTTACTGCAGACTCTCTTGGTGATGAAATAGTAGAATTATATATATTTAAGTCTACCCCACTTGGGGGAGATTTACCAAGAACAGAAGAAAGAAAGTGTATGTTCTTTGGTATCTTTCACCTTCATTGGTCATCCAAAGGGAGCTTATCCTAACAGAACTAAATTATTCTCTTCATTGTTTTGGTAAACAACAATTTTATTGTCCCAAAAAAAAAAAATTCAGGTAGAGACAGTTTCATGGTTTAATTGGCAGGGCATTTTTTGTACATATATAGATTATAGTGTGATGAGTACCTAGAGAGATATAAAGGTAGCTTTTAAGGAGAGATGTGCAACATGGTGTTGCAGGGATTTAAAACAGTACATTACCCTTTAGGCTTTAGAGAATGGGATTCCAAATGATCATCTGAAAACCCCTTACAGTCTACTTAACACAGTTTTTTTTTATTTCTTCCTAAATTATGGCTGAACATACAGTGCCATGCAGGCCGTTTTTAAAAAAATGCTGTTTGAAATGATGATGCACTCCATTTAAACCACTGTGGGTGGGTGTCTTCATCAGGAGTAAAAATTCAGCAGTTTAAGGCTTTCTGAGTGCAGTTCCACCAAGGATTAATAAAGTTTTTTCACTTCATGTTGTCAGGATACTGGAATTCTAAAATTTTTACTGCAACTTTTTATGTAGTACAAAATTTTTATTAAAAATAATGTTGACTTCGTTGTTAGTTTTAGGGCTTTGGAAGAGCTCGTTTCCATTTCAAATAGAGACAGTAACTATTGATGCTTTTCTGGGCCTCCTTTAAAAAGCCATCCGTAACAAACTAGGTTTGCTTTTTTGTGTGTGTGGGGGGGTTTTCTTGGTTTTTTGGACTTTTTTTGGGTGGGTGTTGTTTTTTTTTTGGTTTTGTTTATTTTTGTTTTTGTTTGTTTGGCTTTTGGTTTGTTTTTTTGTTTCTTTTTGTTGTTGTTAGTTTTTAATGGAGTTTTGTAACACTTCTGGGTGTATGCACACACGTGTGCCCGTAAGCATTTAAAAAGTTATTTGGTATTTGAAAAAAACACCATGAAATGATCTTAGTATTTTGAAGTCTCCTTCTTTCTCTAGGAAGTGACTGATATTCACATAAATTCCATGTTTTTCTGCTTTTTGGTGATTGTGAGTCCTTTAAAGATGCACAGATTCGAAGTGGAGGAATCATTATTTCTCCCTTTCAGTGCCTGAACAATTTATAAAAATCCCACTATTCCCATTCTTGTAGCATTCATGCCAATGTGATATTTTCAGTGTAGATTTAAAGAGAGAATGAGATTTTGAATGCAGGGTGATAGCATAAAATTTTGCAGTTTATGAATGAAGCAGTACAGAATTAAATTAATTATCTCTGATTATCTTTGAATGTTTCATCATATTAAAAACTTCTGCAATTCTATAATTTCAGACGAGCAGATACCATTCACTTCTAGAAGTTGATGTCAGAATTTCTGTTATGTTTGATTAGATCAGATTTGTCCCATGTGGTTATGGATATAAAGAAACTAAATTTTATGGGGAAGAGGCCAATGCTTTATTTTTAGGTGATTATTGGGCTTTGCTCACATTTAAACTCAATTTCCTGTGGGTATCTCTGTTTTCTCTCACTGGATGTTGTGTCTCTCTGTACATTTCCCCTACATATATTTATTAAAACTTCTTTTGTATCCCTATTATGTTTATTTCTCAAAAAAGTTCAAAGCCAACATCTGATTTCCATATTTACATGGAGTGATGCTCACTTCCAGGATTGATAATATGTGTAGGCTATGTTGCTCTACAGAATGAATTTTTAAATCTCTGCATCTGTTTTTTAAGCAAAAAATAATGGAAAACCTCCCAAACATTAAAACCAAAACCTTGAATAGTTTTATTCCACTTGGATAACTTGGACTGAATCTCCAAGCACCTAAAGAGGTTTTTTGACCGTGTGGCTCTTAATGCATTATTCACAGCTTTGGAATGAGAGGTCACACCCTACAAAGATTATGCTATATCCTTGATCACTCTCTCAAGCATTAGAAACCTTAAATTATGGAGAAAGTGAAACTTCTGTGTTAGTGGTGAACAGGACAACCATGTCCTCAATTCTGTGCATGTCTCTTCTAAGTCCTTATTGATAATGAGAGGAACGCTCTGTGTTTTGGGAAGTGCTTCTGAACAAAGTCACTTCTCACATGGATTAATAACACTGGCATAACCCTGATCGTTTTACTTTTGAAGTGCCATTATGAGAAATCTTATCGGCCTCTAGAAAATTCAACAAGATCTTCAAAAATGTCCTTTGGGTAAGGTCTTTCATGTCCCAAGGTTTTGCAGTTGTTCTTCCCTTAATCTGAAGTGAATTTCAGAATGTTATATGATTATTTTTTCATGCAATGCAGGATTATTAGTTGCCTGTTGGTTCTTAGGCTCTAAGTGTGGTTATGAAGACATTATCACTATAGAGTGCTTTTCTCAGTCCTGTTTTTTTGAAGCTATTATGCTATAGTCCTTCACTGAAACAACTTTGAGTGAAACCATAAATGGATGCCATATATTTTATTGAAAGATTGAAAAAGGTATCTGTGTGACGTGTAATACCTGACATTAACTGCTATCACAAGCAGGAAGTCTGATTTTTGAATTGACATTCAGTTGGAAATTATTTATGTCAATTGACATTAAATAGGTACAGGGGTCCTGAATTACTGCAAAAAATGAATTGATGGGTAGAAAATTAAGTGACATTTTCCATTAAGCCACCTGTTACAAAACAGAGGTGGCTGTCCTCACTGTTTCAAAGTTTAGTTTAATATGTGAAGCATAAGATGGTTGCTTTGAGGTTACAAATGTATTTCTTTTTCTTTATTTGAGCGGGAAGCAGCTGTTTTGAAAGCTTTGAATGGGCTATTTCATTGAGTGAGCATTACCAGGCTGTACCTGTACTTTGGTCAAACTCCCTGAGCTGAAGGACCATGATTATGGAGTTAAGAATAGCAAGGGCATTAGAGTGTAATCTAAGTCTTCATGCATTGTGCTGATCTACTCAGCTGGTGCAGTCAATTTAAGTCCAATCAGATATGTTTTTCAATATAGAGGTGGTTGTTGCTTTGAAAATTTGTTGTGCTCCTACAGTTTCTTCTTTAAAATCATTAAGTGCAAATTTATGTAATGCAAGTGCTGGTTTGGATCCATTTACCGCTGCTCAAAATCTCTTATGCCAGCTGAGATCACTCTGTGAGTGATGCAGTGTTTGTAGCAGAGTTTATTTGTTGCACTGTGAGTGTGCAGAAGTCTCTAAAGATGAAGTCTGAAAGATGGAGCAATCTACAGCCTCTGTTCTGAGGTACCATTTGGCTCTGTCAAGATATTCTATATATTTTTCAATTACTGTGTTAAAGGTATTACCTGATGATGGAAGTTTAATAAAATACCAAGTGCTATCATTAGCAGGATCAAACTGATTTTTCAAGGGAGGTATTTCAACATCTCCTTTTTGTCCTATGAGGATAACAGTTACTGCCATGTAGGACAGTATATAAGATCATGAATGAGAGAAAACCGTATTTTGCCACTGAGATGTTAGTACAGAAATACACTGAAGTTATTTAAGTGTATTTTCTGGGTATATAATTTTCTCACATCTCTGTAACTCTGTTTCCATTTTGTAATGTGAAGGGAAATAATTTTAATATTCAAGGATGTATTATAATGGAGCCAGCAAAATGCTTGCTTTGTAACATACAACAGGGAACATTTTGCTACAGTAGCTTATTTCTCTTCTAAAGTGGAAGCACATACTTCCAAATACACATTCATTATATACTGAAAGTAAAACTTCATTTTCATTACGCTACATATGAGTTAGTATCTTCCAGATGAAGATCCTAGCAGTGACATTTTTAAAATTACTATTTTAACCATATTAAACCAAAGTGATGCCTTTCCTACTCTCATTTAATGACTTCAATGATCCAGCTTTATTAAAACATTGAAGGTATTACTTGATTCAATTTTCAAAAGCATTAGTGGTGATGTCAGTATGTAAAGGTGTATCCAAACTCTTAAGACACTGATAGAGTCAAATGTATGCAGAATCTCTTCTCCATAATAAACTGGAGATGAGCCTAAATCTGAAGTTAGGCAGGGTATGAGCAATTCTGTACCATCCTCTGGGTTTCTTACTGCTGCAGCAAAGCATTTGAGCATTATGTGTGATTTAAATGCTTAGGGGTTTTTTAAAGTGACTTGAATTATTCATGATCTTAAAATTAGGCATGTGTTTAACTGCTTGGCCAAAAGTGAGGCTTTAATTTTTCTAAAATTTCATTGTGAGCTGTATTGCTTGTTCCGTTGTAATGCTTGCGGATTTCTCCGTAAGGTCATAAAAACATAAGAGTATAAGAACATTCATGTATTTCCAAAATTATGAGAAACATCATCCATTGATTCAGCTGAACTATTTGTCTCATACCAAGTTTTACCTCTACTAGTAGTCACTAGCAGATGTCTTGGGAAAGATACTACACTACTGTTTTGCTAACAAAGCTTCACATTTTAACATAATTTTCTGTCTTTGAGCAGCTAAGTTTTATCTTTATGTCCTATAAACACTGATGGTGTTTTTTTCCTTCTCCAATTCCACTAAATACATTTCCAAAACAATCTACATTTTCTGCATCCACAGTATGATCTATCTGTGAGAAGGCATTATTTAGCAACATAGAATAACAGAATATCCCCAAGCTGGAAGATGAAGAAAAAAGTAGATTTTTACTAACTAATTTGTTTCTCAATATTTTGAGCATAATAGAATTAGATACAAACAAAATGCATTTATTTAAATATTTCTGAGATGTTAATATTTTATAAGCTGTATAAAAATTTAATTAGTTACTTCATTTTGTATCATTTTATCTAATATACTAGATGAGAATATTTATTTATTTACATATATATGCAAATGTTTTTAATATTACTTTATATTCCTACCCAAAATCCATCAATATTCAACATGACTAATTTCTGTCACTTTCCATTTCCTTGCTTCCCTTAATGTGGAATTAAGAAACTAACACTAGCTCCGTGGGTAATGATAAGTACTAAGAAGTCTCAAAAGTATTCATATAATAAATAAATTTTAAGTCTTCCTTCAGATCTGTGGGTGAGAATAAAATCTGTGTACATCAGTATCAGCAATTCAGTGTGATACAGCTCTCACAGAGTGATGAGGCTGTGCAGTTAAATTGGACTTGGAAATGTCTGTGATCCTTTAGCATGGCACCACTGGGTGTGTAAACCCAATACTGCTCATAAGGAATTCGTGACTTCTATTGCCCTGTTCCCCAGAAGCTTGTGGAGGTCTCTTGTGCAGTCCCTGGCAGGGCAGGGAGTTCATTTCTGCTCCTTTCTGGAGCATTCTTGATCTCGCTGAACTATGGAAAGAGCAAGTGTTGTGAGCTTTGCGCCTTTTTCCTCACAAACAGTAGGGGCCTTCTGTGTTTGCCGTGTGTGTGTGTTTGCTGAGTGCAGTGCCTTGCAAGTGAATGCCTCGATGTCTGGAAGGGCTTTTCAGCCATGGGAGTTAAACTCAACACAGAGACAATGCTTTTTCTTCAAAAAACATTTCCATATGCAGTCTTTGTCATAATAATAAAGTAATGTTTTTAATCTCTTCAGTGCAAAGAAAAGTCTAATGACAAGCAAAGCTTGTATTTTGGAAAGGAAGAAGGTGCATTTCCATCATTCCATTAGACTATCTAGTGGAAGTGCAAACTGCACTACTCTTGGTAGTGTCCTGAAACTTCAGGATAAAGGGGATTTTCCTCACAGGAATTTACTCTGTGACATACAGTTCTAAAGCTGTAAATCTGTGTTCATGTCTTTTTAAAATGCTTGATGGCCAGTTTTAAGTGAGAGCTGTCAGGAACTTCTAGTTTTCTTGAGATTGCCTGGGAAAAAATTCAATGTGTAAAATATAATACTTTGAATACATTGCTAGTGTGTTTTAGAAAGAGATTGCATGGGTTTTGACATGCTACTTCTGTCCTGATTGTAGTATAGTCCATGGCGGGATAATTGAATACTTTTCATACATGTTTAATCTGAAATCTTTGGGTGTATAATTCATGATATAACCAGAACTTACATTTTCATGAGCCATCCCTGTTGTTTCATGTAAAGCTGATATATTCTGATTAATAGAAAAACACAAACATTACTACCCTCTTTCCCCTGCTCCTTTTGCCTCCAGAAGGGCTCAGATCTTAACTATTGATATTTAACAGCTGTCTTTCCAAAATATAACAACTTTTTTCCTCACTGATTTGTCAGGAAAAGAAAATTTCTATGGAAGTTATACACATACCCTTAGGAAAAATAAACATCAAGTTAAGAATTGCTAAAAGGATTGTTTTCTTCTGAAATTTTTATCTATCAGAAAATAATGTGTAGGAAACCTGTAGTCAGCAAAGCTGCTGCAGAATAGAATACAGAACATTACTATTGTTTGATGGGTAATACTTCAGCAAAATATTACAGTTAGAGTTGCAGAATATGAACTTTTTCTGGAAAACTTCCTTGCCCCTTTCTTTTCCTATTCCACAAGACAGGATAGCAACAACACTATTTTTCATATTAACATTCTTGAAGGCTTATTTCTTCCATTGCATTGTCCAGTCTTTCACACATGCATCTATCAATGTTGGCAGGTCTAAATTTCTTCTGACAGAAAATACCATTTTGTGCACTATAATGTTGTTACAAAATGCAAATTTGGGTGATATTCAACCAAGTCCACCATTTGTAAGCAAAACTTCAAAGTTACATGCTGCATGTATAATTTTGATTACAGTAGTGAGATAGTTTTACATTTTTAGATGCTTACTCATGCCAGTTACACCAATTCTGGTCATCAGTATATGTTAGGAGAAGATAAACTTAACTCCAGAATGACTTCAAACCTGGAATAATAAAGAAGTAATATTTGTAGGAAGTCAATTGTATTGATCAAAAGAAAAGAGCGAACATCTGAGCAAAGAACCATTGAGTTCCCCTCCTTGCAAGGATTCCAAAAGAATTTTAAAGATGCCACTGACTCCAGGAAGTCTCAGACACAGCTGATTTTTAGAGAAAGAAATCAGTATGGGGGTTTTTTTCAGTACTTTTTCCTGGTGTTTACAAGACCACTAAGGAAAGTGCTACTGAGGTTGAAATACACTTTGTTAGCTATTAGTCATTCATAATTAAACTTCTTTTGGTGTTTCTTAGCCATAATGACAAAATGCTTTAACTCAGGAGTTTTTTACCTTGAAAGTTATAAGTTCAGGATCAATTTTTTGTGCTTTAGTTTTTTTGAGGTTTTTCGGGCTAGGCTGTTGTGTTGTTGTTGTTTCCTTTTCTTTTTGCGTGTGTTTGTTTTTTTTTGTGTTTGTTTGTCTGTTTGTTTTTGGTTTTGTTTTTGCTTGTTTGTTTGATTCGTTTTTTGCTTGTTTGTTTGTTTGGGTTTTTGTTTTTTTGGGGGGTTGTTTTTTTTCGTTTTTTGTTGTTGTTTTTTGTTTTTTTGGTTTTCTTGTTTTTTCACAGATCTTGATCTAGTGTATTCTTGGTACAAAATCTAAAGGCTGCTTTTACAGGCACTTGATCTAGTTTACAATTGCCAGAGTAGCATAACATTTTGACTTCAGTATTGGCAGGCAAACAAAGAAGAAATTGACTGTCAAGTATTTTGTGTTTAAATACAATTATCATGGACCTTTATTTTTCAGTTTGGATTTATTTTGTTCCTGTGTGAGTTGTAGCTAGTGTCTGTTTGAATAACAGATTCTAATCATTTGAAAATGCTGTTTATATTAGTTATGACTTCCAACATCTTGTATACTGAAAGTACTTTGGTTTTTTTCATGGTTTTTTGTTCTCACTGGGAAATTATACATTGTTTGAAATTGTACAGATGGTATAGGATTTGCCTGAACTTTGTATGTGGGTATTTAATGGTTGTTGTGTTATCATTGTGTTAATAAGAATCAACCCCGGAATATTCACTTAAAAAATCCTTTAAATAATATTTGCCATCATTATAAACCATCCTAAGGCTTAGCTTGGCTTTCTTCATTTTGAGATTTTAGGTTTTTTTCTCTGAATCTGAAGGAAAGATTTTGAAATAATACTATATTTCAAATTTACGTTTGTATCACATAATCCCCGGTTTTTCAAGTATTAGTACAGCAGACTTCTGATGCCAGAGGGGTCTCAAACAGAATGTAGTGAAAGTAACAGATTCCCCCCTTCCCTAGATGGTAATAATTCTGTCACAGGAGGCTGGTATTGTAATCAGCTTTCAAACAGCTTTTCTCAATTGCATGATCCTCTGGTGAAACTGCCCACTGCAATCATGTGCGATTGTAATATGGCAGAGAAGCAGAGTGATGATTAAAAGGAATTTATAGAAATGAAAATGGACATCTATTTTATTAACATGTGTTTAAAATTACTGTATGTGGGTGTTAAAGGTGAAGTGTCTCATTGTTCTTGCAGTAATAACAGGTATTTTTTCTTTTTAGTTGAGACGAGTTTGAATAGATTTCACTGAACTAGTAGTAATTTTCCAGTTTCCAAAAAGGGAAGCTGCACTAACCCAAATAGAATAAATCCACAAAATGCTTAATTTAGTATTTTTTTAATAGCTTTCTGCCTTCATATAGACTCTGTGCAAGTTAAAAAATAGCCAGAGGCTCCAGTGCTACCCTGTAGTGGAGCTACATCCATTATGGACCATCCATACACTTGAATCTCTTTTTCCATGGCACAGCTTGTTTCCAGAAGGCTGCAATAAGCATGAAGATGGGTTTTTTTGTTTGTTTTCCTGGCATTTTCTGTGTGCTTTGGCTCTACAAAAGATTGCTGAAGTGAAAGAGCTATCAAGAGCACCTCAGTGAGAAGCACGTTTCCAATCCACATTGGAAGGCACACTGTCAGAAAGTTTTCACTGTCTTGAGTTGCAGCATGTGTGTCCAGGCCTCTGGCCTATATTTATAAGCCATGACACCTGTAGGTTAAATTTGTTAAAAGAACAGCTAACCACCCATAGAACAAATTAGTAAGCTGGTTACTCTGCATGATGGTTTTGCCATATATCAATGTTACCACTGAATCAGTTCCTCTCCAGGTGGTTAACCTGAAGTTTCAACTTTCATTGCATTGATTTTCACACTTTCTGCATGTGATAAATATGCATGTCACAGTTTTTATCTCCTTTATTAATCTCACAAGACATTCCAAAAGGTGGTGTTATTTAATTATTCTGAAAGTGTTGTTCCTTTCTCCTTTTATACATTGCCATTGTCAAGAAAAATACAATGGTTTAACCACTGTTGGGGGGGATTTTTCTTTCATGAGTGCTTCATAGTTAGAAAATGCTTGGCTTTGGGTTTTTTTGATTGTTTTTGTTCCAGTTATTCAGCTCTACTACTGTATTTGTTTGGACAAAGTATCTGCTAAAAATGGCGCATTATGACAAAATAGTTAATGACTTTTTCTAATTCTCTCTCACAAATGGAGAAACTCCATTACACATAATAAAGGATAAAATATAGCCACAATCGAACAACACATTAGACAGAAGGCTTTGAAACTGTGTTTTCAGCAAAGGCTAGAACTGTTTGTTCATTTATTCTCTATAATATGCAACTTTGACTGAATGCCTGTGCTGTTTACAGACCCAAAGCTTAAATGACAATGTGCTCTGTAAAATGTGGTGAAGATTGTAACCATTTTGAAGTGCATTTAGATTAGTAAAATGACATATCAGTTATTCCCTAAGGTCTTGTGTAGTTGTAGATCATAAACTTTTAGCCTAAATTAAACATCACAGCTGGTTGCCTTAATTTGATGCATTATAGCACAAATGTTTCAACAGCTTGACTAAAATGAACCATACTGCAAATTCAAAAGAAGAGCGAAGGTCAATGCACATGATGCCTAGTGATTTGCAAATTTCCTTTATTTGGATATATTAAATGTATTTTGTGGAACTTAGCATAGAGGAATGGAATTTGGCAGGATAGAACTGATAGCAAAGTATGTTCAATCAGTTGTGCTTAAAAATAATGCAGTACAATAAGGAAGTCAAAATTATAGTGTCTCAGATTTTCAGAAGGTAGTTAAAATTAGAATATCTTCTGCATAGTTAAAGCTCTTGGATCCTTTTGCACATATTTACATATGAAGGTGTTTTTCATAATCCTGATTTCTAATCTGTGTATACCTTTAAACGTCATTGCTTTTTAAGAACACAGTATGGCTGCTACCTCATTCACATTTAGGGGGTTGCTTAGTTGAACAAGAGGCATCTAGAGATATCTAATTTGTGGCTGTGTTTCTGGTATTCTAAGAAAATGCCATTTTCAAAAAGGTGTGGAATGCAAAGCAGCTGCCATTGCTGCCTGTCTCTTCAGTGAGAGTGTGAAGAATTCATATCTGTGCAATAGAAAACATTGGTTTCAGCTACCACAAAGGAAATGAAAGTAGCCTGGGCACCTTGCCAAATACAGTATGTTTAATACTGAATGCTGTAATTTTTGTAGAATTTCTTTACAATATACACCAAAAAATCATATAGCTGGTAATTTATCTGTAACTGCACTTGCTGTACATAACTCTGTGCAACATTGAAAAACAAGATCCAGCAGTTTTCGCTCACCTAAGTAGTAGGTAATTCTCAGCTGCGTGTGCTTTAGGAGTTTGAACTGTTTCATACCAAAGACAATGACTTGCACTTTTAATACTACAAAAATAACAAACAATAAGGCATCCACTGTATTGGAGCGAGCAGAATCAAGGCAGTAACAAGGGGCCCAAGGACAAAAGGTGGGGTTTAGAGTCTGACAGGGGTACTTATGCACCCTGATGTGGGTGGGGAGTTAAGGCGGGGTGTGAGGGAAGAGTAATGGGGGACAACAATTAAGAATATTAAAATTCTTGCACCAAAAATCAACCTGTGATAACACAGAGAACCAAGAACTTTATAGTAACAATTTGCATAGAGAGCATGTGAATAAGCTTCTTGCTTATGGCATTTTGAATGGGGTTTTTTCCCAAGGCTTTTTTCTAGGGCTCTCTTCTTCCCCGGGAAGACTGCCCTCTATATCCTCCGAAGGCTTTAGATTGAAAAAAATGCTGGAAGAAATGTGTCGGTTCAGTTTACTTCTCTGTATTGTTTTCCAACTAGTGCCTTGCTTTGTATAAGTCAGGCTGGTGCTAGTGGTATTTCTTGTAGGCAATGTATTCTTACATGATTATATAAACCTAGAAGTTTAGAAAATATAGTTAATTTACTCTATATTCTTCTTCACCAAACCAGACAAGTTTTAACTGTGCCTTTATCATCATTTGGTCTTCTGATCTAAATGTCAGGTTCTGGAACCTGTGTTGACCCATGAAGTATCCCAGTTCATACAGGAACTCTGTTACAAAGCAAGGTCCCTACAAATCCTGTTGCTGGGAGATCTGTGCAACCACCAGCTGGTGGTCTTGGTAGAATGCCTTTATGCATGCAGTTAATAAGCAGTGACGGTATCTCCTTCATTACCATCTTTCATGGCTCCCTAAACTCCCAGATACTTTTTTTTTTTTCCTTTTTTTCCCCCACTATATTGGAGTCACTTTTTTAGTTTGCTACTTCTATACTTTATTTCTGCAGGCCTGTTCCTTTGCTCTTTGAAAAGTAAGTATGGGTTTTATTTTTCCCCAGATATGCCATTTTATGTGAAACTTAAGAAAATATTAAAATCTTATGTTTAGATGATTATCACTGTGTAACAAGGCATAGCAGGAATAATTATTGAGAAACTAAAACCCTCCGACTGCAAAGTTAAGCCCCTACATAAACTTGCAAGTTTATCTTTCCACATTAATGCTGACATGGTATTAGGAATATGGTGATGAAATTACTTTGTCACTTGTGTGACAAACATAAATACAGGGTTTTGTCCTGTTTTGTACCTGAAGCTATGATGATGATGTAGCAATTTTGATTGATTGGATTGTTTGGATTCACACTGTGATGCTCAAGCTGAAATGTGGTGCAAATTTAGTATTTATAGTATCAACATTAATTGGCTTCAACCTTTGTAAATACAAGACTAGTTGCCGTAACTTGAATTAATGACCAAAGGCAGTACTGCACTGAGACGTTTTCAACCTGGTTCTTTTAACAATTTTAATCCTAGAGAGTTTGACTGAGTGTTACTGTATGCATAAGAAATACAAGGTACATTGATTAGGTAGTTATTTGATTGACTATTTCAGTCTACAGAATAAAAGAAATAATATCTGCTAAATATTTCCATAAATAAAAATATACAAACTGGTATGTTCTCTGGAATTAGTTTCATACTCAAAGCACCTATTCTCCAATCTTCAGGATGTAGTTTTCATAGTATTTTTTTAAATAGCCTTCATTTTCTGCAACTTAATTTCTTGTATTTATGTTTATTTTAAATGCCTTTACTTCTGTGCTGGTGCTTCAGGTTTTCATTGGATTTAGTTTTACTTGACAAGTTGACAGGAGCAGTTGCTACTCACTGGCCTTTCAAAATTTAATTCAGTTGGTGAAATAATGTTATGTTGTTAATATGTAAAGATTAGTTTGGTCAGATGCTATAGTAAGAAAAGTACTTAACTCCCTTTTCTCTGCTTTTCTGGTTTAAGAGCATGAATTTATCCGAGAGACAAGTTTTGGAGGCTAAGTGCTTATCTTGTATTTTTTTTCATTCTCATTAAATTTTGGTTTCTGGGTCCTTACCTTGAAAATTGCATAGGTCTTCAAATACAATTGGTATTTGAGAGCCTCATGGAAGCTAATACAGATAATTGCGTGCTTCCAGCATTTGAAAAATGGGTTAGTTATGGATTTAACAGCTTAGTCCAGAACTGCACTGTAATAAAAAACATAACAAATCAAAACCCCAAATCAAAAAAGAAAGCCAGCCCCCCAACACCACCCAAAAACCTCACCCCAAAAATTCAGAACTGTGTTTTACAAGTCCATCAACCAGCTGCATGAATCTCATTTTGATATAGTCACTTTACATTGAAGAAAGCCATATTGTTCAAGTACCTCTATTCCAAGGCGATATGTAAAAGCTGTTTCTAAAAGAAATATTGGAAAGCAAGGATATCTATTACCACTTAGCTCTGCTACATGTTTCTAATAAGTTGGCTATTACAGTGATAAGTGGAACATTCAAACCTGCTCTTTTTGTGGGATAAAATTAAGAAGAAGTACCTAAGTCATAATATTGTTTATGTGACTAAATTATGGAAATATAATTACAAAACCTTGAAGGGAAATGAAGACTGCAAAGCAAAGCACTCCCTTGGGAATACAGAAGACTGGCTTTGTTTCTGCTCATGCTCCTGCTGGCACTGATAAAATGTCCAGTTGGATGAGTCATCTTCCTGCTTTCCCCCTCCTCACCCCAGCTCCTAAAAGAGGGAGAAATTAATCTTCCGATGAGAGTTTATTGCATTTAATATAATCATTGTATGCTATGCAGTTCAGATTTTGTTTTTTCTTTTCTGCCAAATACAAAGTGTAATTCCTTGTGAGCTAAGCCTTGGAAATTTCTCCATTCATGCCAGTGATTTCTGCTTGGAAGATGGTGGCCTTAGAAATCAACTAAGTTGTATTTTGTGTGGATTAATTTTTTGGATACCAAATTAAACGCTTAACCCCAAAACAAAACAACAAAATTGCCAAGATAAAATAACTGTTAAGAAAAAAACTGAGAAGGCTGAACTTCATTGAAACTGTTGTTTTGGGAAAACTATATCTTTTAAGAAACAGTAAGTGTTGCCCAGTGTTTTGTTAGGCTTTTTACTATTAAGGAACAAATAAGAGGGCAATATGCTTGGTGTTATGCTTACTGTGTGGTGGTGTTCTGTTAAAACAAACAAGCAAAAACTCTAAACAAAAACACCCCACAGGATTTGTAGCATACAAAACAAACATTTTGACAACTTCCTACTATAAAACTGAACTTACTTTTTTTGTTTTGGTTGTTTGGGGTAGTTTTTTTTAAATTTCTTTTTATCTTTGGAACCTGATTCACTGGAATATTTTGTCTGATCAGATGTCTGACTGTACTTCATTTCCCACAGGTCCTAAAGCATTTTAAGAAATACGTTTCTACTACCACCTTGTTTCACGTGTAGAAAATAGTTTCACGGTAGATTACAAGGTGTAGACAACTGATTTTGTGACATTCTGAATTGTATAAATAATGTTTGTTCAAGCATGCAGGAGGATCTTGCTGTTTTTCTCCAGATTTTCCACAAAGGTTTTTAGTTTGATATTACACTGAAGTATTCTGTCATTGTGCTTGTGACTCAAACGTGATGATGTGCTCATGATTTACTTTCGCAAAAGAAGTCTAAAGGGTATATATTATTTTGGAGCCTTCTTTTTGGATGGAAAATGAAGTGATAAGCTGGATATGCTAACCTGACAGATTGTAATGACACAGTACACTTGGGGAAATCAGAATTACTGTTCTTTCAGAGTAGCATCCTGAGACTTCCACTCAGTAACTATAGGGAACAGAAATTCAGAGATGGATAAAGAAACCACCTGTCTAAAGCAGTCAGCTGAAACACATGAACAGACAGAACAGAGGGGAGTATATGAACTGTGTGACCTGTACTGCAAGGCAATTTGGTGAGAATCATTGATATAGAACATTGAATTTCTGGTGACTACCTTTCTGAACTGCAAAATGAATGAAAATAGAAGAGGAAAGGGTATCTCAGAGAGAGCTATGGTACATCACATCTCCTTTCCCTTTTGACCTTGGATCTCTCATTATGTCCAATTTAAAGACTTCCCTGGAAGGGTAGCATCAAAGGCAATGCGATTTGGAACCTTTTTTTTTTTCCTGCCTGAGAATGAATTGCTAAAAATGTGTGTTAAATTAAATTCAAAATCTTTGGGTTTTTCTAGAGTGCAAAGCAGCTACTTACACTACACCAAGAATAACTTAGGTAGTTGAGACTGTTGTAATACTGATGTTTTATGAGATTCTGCAACATTTCTTTTGGACACTGTAATGAAGTTTTCTATCATTTTGCGCTCCAGCAGTAAAGGCCCAGTGCAGCCATACACTTCTGTGCTGCTGGTACAGGCAAAATTTCATTCCACTTTTCTGGGGGCACATCTGCTGCAGAGTGTGTCTCCTGCAGGCTCACAATTAACCAAGTGTGGTGGGCTGACCCTGGCTGGGTGCCAGGTGCCCACCAAAGCTGCTCCATCACTCCCCCTCCTCAGCTGGACAGGGGAGAGAAAGTGTAATTAAAGGCTCCATGGGCTGTGATAAGGACAGGGAGAGATCCTGCGCCCATTACCAACACAAACAGACTTGACTTGTGGACATCAGTTTAATTTATTGCAAATCAAATCAGGATAAAGACAAATAAAATCAAATCTTTAAAAAAGCATTTCACTGACCCCTCCCTTCTTCCCAGGTTTAACTTTGCTGTGGATTTGCTCTAGCCCCCTGTGACAGCATTGCAGGGAGGACAGGGAATGGGGTTGTGCTCAGTCCATCACACACTGTTTGCAGCTCCTTTCTTGTCATGGCAAAGCTTCCTCACACTCTTGCCCTGCTCCAGCATCAGGTCCCTCCCAGAGGGCATAGTCCTCCACAAATTTTTTCATCATGGGTCCTTCCCACAAGCTGCAGTTCTTCACAATTCTTCCACATGGATCCCTTCCACAGGATCCATTCTTTCAGAAACAGACAGTTCCGGGGCCAGTGCCGCATGGGGTCACAGGCCCTGCCAGCAGACTGGCTCTAGTGTGATTTCCCCACTCTCTGTGGGGCCATAGGTCCTGCTCGGAGTCTTTCCTCCAAGCACAGGCTTCAGACAGAGTAAGAGTCTCCTTTGCCCATCCACCTGCTCCATCTTGGAGTTTTCCACAGGCTGCAAGTGGATCTCTCTTCACTGCGACCTCCACAGACTGCAGGGGCACAGCTGCTTCACTGCAGGCTTTACCTCATGCTGCAGGGGAATCTGCTCCAGTGTCTGGAGCACCTCCTCTCCTCCTCCACTGACTTTGGCATCTGTGCATAAACATATTTAGTGAAGGTTTATAAAAAATGTATTTTTTTCCCACTTTGAACTGTGTAAGGTCAGCATGCAGCACAGGGCTGTTTTTTCCTGCCATGATAAGCTAAGGAATCAATATCAACTAGCTTCTAGGACAAGATCTATAAAAGATTCCATTTCATTAAAAGCATTCTTACCTGTCTATGATGAAGCCAATATGTAAATGTGGCAGCTCTGGGGACTGCAAATTAATGAAAAGGGTCGTCTTAGTTTCTCTTCTGAGAACTTGGTAATGCAGGAGTGTGTTTTGACAAGGGGCATTGGCCTATTTAATGTCCCAGTCAGCGCTGTGTTTTCTGTAACACCTGAGATGTCCAGGCTGTTTTCCTGAAGGCAGAGGAGTTCTGGAAGTGAGTAAGATGTAGGAAAAGAGGGGGAAGACTGGCATCTTGCAGTGTGGTGGAGTCGGTGCTGCTCTGCCATTGGTGTGACTGGGGAGGCCTGTACTCAGGATGATACTGTGGAGTCCCAGCTGCACACTCAGCTCTAGCTCCACTGTTGGTTGTAGGGTAACTTCCCTACAGATGGAGGAACAAAAAGATCCCATGTGAGGCAGTGGTTGGAAGAGGAAGCAGAAAGTGAGGGACATTGCCCTGCCCTCTGAAGGGTTCTTAGTCTAGATCCACATTTAGGACATAATATAAAGGAAATATTCTCAGTTTGTAAATTGGATGGAGAAAATAGGTGCTCTCCTTGCTGGGAAAAAAAAAAAAAGAAAAAAGGTGAAGAGAATAGTAAAGACACTGTGTTTGTATTTTCATGCCTCAGGATGTTCTAATGCCATGAAAATATCACTTCAGAGATACTTTCTGCAGTGAAGAGCTGCATTTTTTGTCCCCTCTGCAACACTTTTACTTCTTCAGAAAGAACTGAGAAAAAGGTGTCAGCCCTGGCACTTCAGAAGCCAGTTGTTGTGGCTCCCCCTGAACTGAAGTTACTGCAGTGGGGAGACACCTTTGATTTCAGGATTGCACGTATCAGAGACCGAAGTCTAAAGGGAAGAGCAAAGTGTCTCAGTGGCAGAGAGAGAACAAAGGTTATCAGCCATTTCGTAGTAAGGAAAGGACCAGGAAAAGTTACAAAGGAAGGAACAGGTCTACAAGGAGATAACAGGAGTGGAAAGCAAGGAATACAGGAGATGGTCACCTCAAATCTAGTACGGATGAAAAGAGAAAAGAGGACTTGAACTCAGATGAATAGAACTGAAAATTTTGTGTCAGAATTTTAGTTTTATAGCATTTGAGCCCAATTCTTTACTATCCTGATCACTGATAACGAGGAAGTTGCATGTGCACTTGGGGTGGGGGTGAGATATGTTGTGTTTCTTCATTTTCCCTGTTCTTTATCAGTGGAAAAAAGTATGTTATTGGGTCTCTTTAACAGTGTAAAGATTCCACAAATTACACCAGGCTAAGAAAGCTAAGCTTGTGTAGTACCACCTGAGCTGATGAGAGACCACCTCTAGGACTAAAGGGGGTCATCTGAATGATTTGTTTGTGTTGCTCATTCCATGTGTTTTGTGTAAGTTCTTTGACTATGGCTCTGCATGATGTGGTTTCCTTCTAATTGAGAGTCTGTGTAATGACCTCCACCAGGACCAGTAAATAAACAAAACAACTAATGGAACATTATATTCTGAGCAGCAGGTAAAACTTTGCATATTAATAGGGTTGAGCTGAATATATAGGATCAATTGCCATGGAAGATCTTTGGAGTGCCTCAGGAAAACAAGTTAAGGCTAGAATAGAAATGAAATGCACTCAGAAGAACAGAAAAAAAAGGAAAATTCACTTGTTTATAATGTTTACCACAGTCACTGTGGTAGAATTGGAGACTTAGGCTGCCAAAAACAATTAAGTCTTTTGCAGGTTGGGTGCAATTTGGGCACTTCAGAAGTGAGTTGCTTTCTTTACTTCTGCTTGTATGCATATTCTGACAGGAAAGCAAATACTGTGTCTCTAAGTGATGCTAGAAAAGCCAGTGTAAACAGAATAAACTGAACATCCCTTCTAAAGAATATTGAACACTGCATCACTTTTCAAGCTTTCCACTTTTGATACAGAGTGGTGCTTGTAAATAACAAGTCCATTTTTTTTTCTGCAGTATTTCTTAAACAAATAGCTAGAAGAACCTGAAGCTTAAGACAATCTACTTGAAAAATTCTACGGAACTCATGAAAAACTCAGCTAATTTTCCATAGAAGACAAGATACGTCTACCCTATCTGTACTTCAAAAAGGATGTTTGCTCACATAATTCTGTTTTACTTTCTGCTTTTGTATTTCATTTTTTTATGCCATTTGGAAATAGACATGTGACAGCCTTCTGTAAGTGAGTCGGATTCTGAGGAATGAGACTCTTGGTTGCCATCAATGGAATAACATGTCATAAATGCTCAAGACACGAAAATTTCAAACCTTCTGTGGTTATCAAATAGTCAGCAATCTGAACCAGTCTGAGAGTTCAGTGATGTTCTGAGTTGTTGGTCTGTTGAACCAGTTTGAGTTTCAATACCAGAAAATCAGGAAAAAAAGGGGTTGAATAGTTGGATAGAAAAAAAAAACCACAGAAAGACATAGTCTAATTTGGGATCTGCAAAATCCATTTAAGGATCAGAGCAAAATCAAGACTTTTACCTTTTTTGACTTTGTTAAGTCATCAGTGAACAAAAATGGACTTACGTTTTTGCACATCTTGCACTTAATGATTGTAGGTGATATTTGATTCCTAAATCCATGGATATCTTAGAGAGGACAGTGGGGGAAGTTTCTGAGGATAACAGAAATCTGAAGCAAATAGCAATATTATGGTGTAGAGGGCAGGGTTGCTACCCACAGGGTAGCAGGTAAATCCTTTTGATACTTGCTTTTAGATGCACCTTGTGAGAGTCTTTTACATGCATCTTTTGAGGGTCTGTTAGAGTCTGTTTTCACTTTGTTAATAAAACACCTGTTTCTTTAGCATGTCTGGTAACTTCCATTCAGCTTGAAATTTTGAAAATTGATAGAGAGCTACGATATGGCTCCCAAAGAGTTACAGGTTAAAATAGGTTGGCTGGATTTCTTTTAGATTAAACAGGTGGGTTTATTGTGTCTACACAAAGTATCTTTTAGTTATTAAGAAACAAGGAACAACTGGAGGAAAAGCAGAGGAAACCAATTTTCTTGTCCGTTGAAACAGTATGAGCTGGGTTCTTTGGAGTCTGGTATTGCAGTAATACAAAACAGAGTGGGTTTGGGTTAGTCTTTCGAATATGAAATAAGAAAAACTGTACTGGGTCAGTACAAGGCTTTATCCAGCCCTTCAGCTGTCTGTCTCCAGTGGTGGCCACAAGCAGCTGCTTTCAGAAAAGCTGGCATTTGAAGACAGTCAGTATTTTCTTCAATGCTCTCCCAGTCCATCACTTGGCAGTGCAAGGGATCTCTTGAACTGCTTTTTACCTGTTTATTTATTAACCCACAAAGGATTTCTGCTGCTCACTGGTGCAATCCAACAGGACCGTGTTTGTAGTTTTATAGTTCCATCTTCCACTGCAGCCATTCATTGCATCTTTTAACCTTAAAACCATTAATCTTTTAAGCCTTGTTTGAAAGTGCTTTTGTTTCAAAGCTGCCTTTTTTGGTTTACACTAGGATATTAGAGGGAGTCCCTGGTCTTTGGCCAACAGACAGGATTCATTGCTCTTCTGCATGTGTTGAGAAATGAAGCATCTTCCTAGGCAACACTGGCTTATCTAAAAGCAGCATTTGTAAACAAATCCTTTTCTGAGAATAGGTACACACAATGAGCACAGACAGCACTGGGACAGCATTAAAAAACACTCATAAAATTTTAGCAGAACAATTGTTATCAACAATAGTATACCAACAGGCTGATTATGAGACAATAAAGGTGGTTTATTTGGTAGAGTGAATTTATGTTATAGCATAAACTGACTATTAATGGTTTTCAAGTGCTGTAGATTCACCTTCATCTCTTTTTCACTTCTTATTTTCTGAGGCTAAATGAGAATTTATTCGTCTTTTGTCAGAAGAATACTATAAGAAGTATCAGGGTGTCTCTTTAGACTTGAATAATGTAATTCTCATGTTTTTATGAATATATCATAGTTTCAGTTGTGATTTCCCCTCTTTGAACAGTTTTATGTCACAGCTGCTTTATGGTCATGATTATAAGTCATCCTTTTTGGTTTGATTGCAGCAGCAATCTGGGGACCATAGCAACATGTTTGGTTATGAAATATGTCAGTGGGAAATAAAGGTCTAGCCACCAATTCCTTAAACTATGAGAAAATATATTTTAAAAAGGAAGGAAAAATGACAGATCTTTTTTCAGTACTCTTTCTTCATGATCCTGTAATTCTTCTGGAAATCATAAGAAAAAATCTCTTTTAATTCTTTGTGCAAGAGTTGCCTTTTTGCATAGCCATCATAGCAAAAACCTGAATGTAATGGTTACTTTCCCTGTACAATATAATACTAGTTATTATCATTTGCAGATGCTTGGAAAGCTCCAATTCTCATATGGTAATGAAAATACTTTGCTATGTATTTTGTTAGTTTCACCAGTTGAAGTCAAAATGCCATTGCTAAAATGCTTGACTACGTCCCGTCATCCAAATGATTTGCTGTAGAGTTTGTAACAGTCTCGCAGCTCTCACAAAGTCAAATTCCCATCATTGGGGAAGTTTCTCAATTAATTAAAGACATGTCTGAAAGAAAAGGAGATTGATATGTTCCTCTCTTCTGAATTGCTTTGGTATTGTAAAAGTGAAAGAAAATTTTGTTGTCTGGTCACAACTATTCTGCTTAGACAAAGTGGTACAGAGCTGCTGAAAATTACTTGTGGGGCTTGCAATACCTGATAATGCATATTAAAGTGTGTTAGTTTTGTCTTAGTGAATTGAATATGATGTGCTTCATACTTAATTTTCAGTGTCTCTGCTGAGGTGACTGGGTAAAAATGGAGGGCATGAATGATGGACCTGAACTCACAGTAAAAAGCTATCTACTTTAATAACATTCCAGTGTCAATTACTGGCAAAAACCATGCTGTGACTTCCCCTGAGAGAAGGTTCACAAAGGGTAAAAGTGCCTTTTGGTCCTTGCTTAAGCAGTTAATTGCCCAGGAAAAAGTCTTTGCAGTGCGAGCGCCTGGTGTAGTGACTGAAGCTTTTTCCTGAGCTGTACTGCTACATCCTGTTCTGAGTATGTCTCCTTAGTCTTTTATTGAAGGTCTCTGTTCCCCTATAATTCTCCATGCCTCACTTTCCCATGAAATCCCTATAAACCCTTTTGGGCTCAAAAATGTTACCTGGGCAGGAGGTGCTGTGCAGTTCTCTGCTGGTTGCCTGTGGGCTGGCTTTCAGGTTGAAGCTCCTGCTGAAGCCCCTTGCCAGCTGAGGCCCTTCTCATCTGTTTAGACAGTGATTTTCATTAAACTCCCTCTGTTGCTTGGACCTATTCGTATTGACCACTGTAAAAAATAATTAGAAGGACGGGCAGTGTGATCGCTTGCAGTGTGTGCATTTGAATGTGTACGTTTAATGGGCTGCACACAAGTGCAGGACAAAAGCAAGTCAAAGAGTTGTGTTGTGGCCATGCTAAGCCTAAACTGATGGTTCTGTCCAAAACATCTGCCAAAATTTATTGAGTAGCTGACATAATGTCACAGGGACAACGGCTCAGAGTGGCAGCTGTGGGTTGTTTTCAATATTGCTGGGTATATTTACAATGATGCAGGGATTATGTGTTGTTGATATCATGAGCAAAACTGCAGCCTTATTTAGCACAGAGATTGGTCCAGGGATTTGTTGATTTCCATGGTGGCAGCAAGTATTTGATTTATGTGATTATTTTTCTCGATTCATTTGACCAAAAAATGATCAAAATCCTCCTGCCTCATGGAGTTGCTGCTGGGACAACTCAAAAATGACCCTTTCATTGTATTTGTACTGCGTGCTCCTAATGCCACAATCGTGAGTCTCATTCCTCAGGACTGCAATCTGTAAAATTGTTGTAAATACTTAGCTGTGTGAGGTTTAATTAATGCCAGAAGCCTTCAATAAACAACAGTTGCAATTTGTGATGTGATGATTTAATGATTCTTGCACTCTGTCTAATGCATGTTCTGTTAAATCTCTGTATCAAGTGACTGGCACTGATGTGAATCACATCCCGCCATTGTCCTTGTGTGCACAGAGGCAAAGGAAACTCAAACCAGCTGAAATATTTGACAGGCAACACGTAAATATCTCCTCTTAGAGGCCTAAAGGATGCAGGCATTTCACCTGGTAGGAAGGGAAGAAAAATATAACAAAAATTTAATTAATGCCTTTGATAATTTCAAAAGCTAATGAAACAGCTTCCCTAAGTAAAACCTTTTATTAAATGTTTTGCAGAATCATCTGTTAGTAATGCTACAGGATTTTCATAATGCTGTTACGTTGTAGTGTATTTGTTTAACCAGAGAGTTTTTCCTTTGATGAATAGTGATAGTCACCAAAAAAAACCCATGAAAGAAATGACAAAAAAAAAACAACCAAACAACCAAAAAACGCCAGCCCTTCCAAAACAAATGTTTTGGACAGACTGAAATTCTGTTTGTGTACCCATGCAGAACCTGGCAGCATTTAAAGTCATGTACACCACAGAAGTGATAAATGTGGTTGTTCTGAAAAGGGATAAAGGAAGAAAAAACCCCAAAATTATAAATGGTACTTCCTTTCTTAACTAAATTTAGTAGGTTTGTGTCCCTTTTGCATGTTAGCTTTGTGTGTGTGTGTGAGCACAACTCTGCCAGCTGAATCATGAGCATACCACCTAGAGGTGATGTTGTGCCAGTATATTTCAGTGAAAGCCGAAGGGCAGGAATAATCTAATCTATTTTTTCCTACTCCAGGTTCATAGTTCATGCTAGACTATGAGAAAGGTACTGTGCTACCCCCATGAGACAAATACTTGAAATAAATATGTTTATATCCTTGTTCAAGGAATACAATTTTCTAAGTTGCAGTTATTTCTGAAAAACCTGAACATGAGTTTGCAAGCAATTTAATTATAGACTTCACGTCTCATCTCCATTTTCAGCTAGAAAACATAAGAAAAGCAGAACTTAAATGGATTTAAACTTCTTTATTTTTGATGATCAAGTACTTTAAAGATGAATGGTTAAAAATTGGTGTGTATAAAATCAGTAAGTTGTTTCATATCCCAAGAGGGGCTTTTTAATACTGTTCAGTTAGGTAAATGAGAGCACTAATTGGAGAGAATTCCACTGCTGTATCTGTGATGTCCATTTAGATAAAAATTCTATGTAAAAGTGTTGTGAATCAATGGTGTGCAAGTTGGATCTTTGAATCTGAATGTGTAACTCTTCTTTGCAGTTATCTTCAGTGTCATACTGAATACTCCTCTGATGTGGGCTCTGAGACAGTAACTGAGCCCAGAAATTCCTAGCTGAAGTGAGTGGGTTGAATTTATTGGTGCCTGCTTTTCCAGGACATGAGATTTGGACTACATATTTATGCAGCACTCCATAACTCTTCATGTGGCTTCACATGACCTTGGAAAATAAATCACTCATTGACTATTTTTCTTCAAATATTTGTAGGACAATCAAGGCAATAGTGCTAATGTGGGGATTTTTGTTTTGCTGCTGTCAGGCTTAGTGTCCCAGTATCACCATTTCTGAGTTAACAAACTGGGGTAATACTGGTCTGTTGGGTGTTTTATAATTTGGGACAGGATTTTATTTGTCTAGGTGGTCTTAGAAGTCGGTGTAGCAGTGATAACCCAAGGATAAATGGGTTGAAAGAGATACTCTTTTCTATTAGATGAGCTACTATAAGACTTAGTAATATCTTCTTGGACATCTGGGTGCAACCACAACACAAATTAAAACTAACAACAATGCTTATTAAAGGTTCAAGACTATTTGTAGAGATAATTTCTACATGAACTCCTGTGCTTGATGTGTCTGCCTTTTGAAGTGTTATGACTGCACAGCTGCTTGTTTTCCCTTTCCTTCCAATGACTTTCAGGTCTTGGTTTTTGTTTTTGTTGCTGGGGTGTTAAGATTGGCATCACTTGTTATGGCCATATTATTCACAGAGTGTGACCATATAAATTTTTTATTGCATTGCATTATTCAAAGCATGCATGGCCATGTCTGGGCCATATGTGAGTGTGTGATTTGTGATTTGATATATATATATATTATTTTTTTTTCTTTAGAGATGTGATCACCAGAAAAAGTTCCTCTATTTTTTAGTGACATGTTTACACAGGCATATATCTAAAAGTAGCCATAGGAGCCATAATCAGTAAGGAATGACAACTCGCTATTCAGATTTACTGAATGACTGAGTGATAGAAATAAACAATATACAGGTATTGCTTTAAAATACAAATCAAAAAATTCTAATAGCAGTTTAGCATTCTGTTGATGCAACAGATAAAACAGTAAATAATTAATCAAAATACATTTGCTGTCAGGAAATTCTCCTGATCCAAGAAATGCAATAGAGTTGTTTTTTGGTTTTTTTTTCACATGGAATAAACAGATGCCTCCTACTGTTTAATGCTGTATTTTAAGGTATCTTCCCAGGATGCTTTTGAAAAATAACTTAAAAACTCAGGTATATTTGCAAAATCTTGGTTCTGAAGTTCTGAGATGGTCTTGCATACCTGAAAACATCTATTTTTAATTTTGCAGCACATACACAAGTGGTAATGGCAGTTTTTACAGTACAGCACCGTCCAGTCAAATAAATGAATCAGAAGATACCATTTTTAAGACTGTTTTCCTGTCTGACATTTGTCAGCTCAGTGGACTAGGAGATTCACTTTTTGTATGTTTTCTCTTTCTGATTACATAGGCTGGGCTCTCAAAGTTCAGAGTCATCTTTTATTGGTAAGGTCATACAGCACTCAACAAAAGAAAAGAGTTTTCATATTGCAGAACTTGGGGATGAAAAGTTGAAGACAATACTTGGGATTATTAGGATTTCAAAACTTAAAATAGTCTCTAGTCTCTAATTACCCTCTCTAGTTAGGATCTAGTAAACCTTTGCGGTACTGTAAGGTTAGCTGGCATGTCTACAGCAGGACTTGTAACTCTGTCAGAGATTTTAAACCTTTCTAAATATTGTTGATCTTCAAAAACCTATTATGAAGTGATTGCATTTTAAGAAACGGTCTTTTTCATTAGATGTGTTTAGACTTGGCAGTAACTAATTATTGAAGTATTGCAAACTGCTTGGAGACAGTCTTGTCATAGCCTTTCTTGATTCATACCTGGATATCGTGTTCTGATAGCAATCAAAGCAGAAGGTGTGCTGTCTTTCATTCCAGATGCCATATTTACCATATGCACAGAAATTTATCATGTGTTTTACAGAAGTCTCATAATGTATAAACTGAAAAACTGTTTTGGTTTGTTTAAGAGTCCTATGTGAAAGCAATGAAATGTTCTCTGAAATTCCATGTAGTTTTGGTGTTTGTTGTTTAGAATGATTTGACAGAACTATAACCCTCAGTGAAACCTGCCTTTGTGCATACTTGGATGCATTCCCACCAAGTTTTCTCATGTTTTTCTCCTGATCAATGGGATAGTCCCCTTGGGGATGGTCACGCCTGTTTGTCACTGTGGTTCCAGAGTAATGCCTCTAAATTTGTTGTGGCTATTTAGCACCTCAGTTCTTGGTGCATTTATGAGTAGAGAGCTGAACCAAGTTGTAGCTGTTTTCTCATGCTGTGCTCAAGAGACAGCTGGCTTTTTGCTGGGCTTCACAAAGAGTTTCAAGTGTGATGTGACTCAGCTGTACCGCAGCTGATCACTGGAGCTATGCTGTATATGATATGTTTTCTTCCCAGACTGAGACTCAAACCAACAGGGACTCAATTTCTATGGAAATAGCTGTCATAAAGTCAATTCTGTAGCTCATTGTAGTCTGTAAATTAGGTAGAATAGATGGTGAAAAGCAGGTTTTTTCCTACTTGTTATCCCTTTACTCTCTGCCTAACTGCTGCTGTTGATTAAGTTTAATCCCAAAGCACATCAGAATTAAAAGACTTTGCATTTTTATAAGTCTTCTGAAGAACAGCTTTTTCGCCCCAGTTCTGTGGTGAACGTAAGTTGTAATTCACAGTGGGGCTCACGCTGGAAGCAAAGGAAACAATCACATGTGAGTTGTGAATCTGACTGCAGTGTTGGGGGCAACTGGAGGGTGTTCTGGAGGTATGCTGATACAAAACACCACATTTGTCTTCATCAGGTTTTAGAATAATATCTAAAGACTATAGGAGACAGAGGTAAAAAGTTAATTTATGAGATTTGATTTTTTTTAATCTAAGTCACAATTAAGATGAAACAGCCATTAAGAAAAAAAACCCAAACCTTTAATATGCTGTCAACTAGACAAAATACATTCCTTAGGAATGAAAGTCACAGCTGTGCTGGACACTAGTGTTTTGATTCCTCCAAAACACCTGGGGCAGTAAGTTTTGCTCCTTGGTTTAAGATAACCATTCAAAGTAATTTTCAAGCATTTTATTTTTGGAATTTGCAGTTAAACAAAGCACCACAAGTGGTCACCATGGTGTCACTGGTAGGGGATAAGAAAACAGTCACAAAAATAACTTTGACGTGTTCGCACTCAAAGCTCTGAAAATTGTTTTAATACTCATCTGTTTGGAGAACGAATATTTTAGAAAGCCATTGTCATGTTTCAAGATGTATCAAGCTTTACTGACTGCCTAAATCTAACTGACTATACTTTTTTCCTACTATCTTTCTTTCAGTAGTGAAGACTAAGTCATTTTCTCACTTTTTTATCTTACGTTTCACTTTTCTATTTTATCTGTAATATTTTTACTTGCATCATTTATCAGCAGATATCTGTTGGCTTCCTATTTCAGCACCTTTTGGTGACTTATTACAAACATAGTAATAAAATAGTAAGTGTTCAAACGATGACACTCTTGTGCCAGAGCTAGTTTGAAATATAAACTACGTGTGAACTTCTTCCCATGTGAAGAAATAGACAGGAACATGATATTTATTGGTAATGCTTTTAACTACGGTTTTTGAAATACCAGAGTCAGTAATCTCAGTAATGGAAGCAACTGCAATGATGGAGAAAATGCCTTTCCATGTAGTTTTTTTCTCTCTCTCCCCTCAAAACACACACTCTGATACACATACACAGGTACTTCAAAGAGAGGGGTGCAATGAATTTTCCTGGCGATGTTGGCTGTTAAAAGAGCCAACAGCTCTTCTGCCTTTTCGCTAAGGATTTTGTTAGGATGAACCCAGGGAATAAAAGATGTCTGTGCTCTTACCTGTGTCACCTGCAAATGTACTTTTGTGCTGTTTATTTTAATAAGAGGCAATAACAACACACAGAATGGCAAGAAAAGATGCTCATTAATGCTCTCACTTTAAAAAAGTTACCTAGAAGTACTTTGGGTGATCCTAAATTTTTTTTTAATAAATTACTTGGTCCTTTCTTGGTCTTTGGAGAAGCAAAAGTACCTATTTTGTTTACCCTGTAAAGAAAAAAGATAAGGAAGGATCTATTTTCAGTCTGTTTACTACGTAGTATCCTAGAGAAGGGGGAGTTGACTCCTCTCAGATACACAGGAAAAGAGCAGAAAGCAGGATTGGGTCACATATGGAAAAAGTCAATAATTACTCAATTTCACTGGGATGGGAAGCCTCTGAAAGAAGGTAATTTTTGTCTTTTAGAATGTCAAGAAAGTTTCAAGAAAGCTTCAGGACTTGAAAAAACTTTAAAAGTTGCTTTAAAATGTTATCTTATAATAGTAATCATCCCTATGAGTAGTGCTGTGAGGGTAGTAGTAGGCTGTGGGAATAAGATGTCCAGGTATCTTAATTCTTTGTTATGGATCAATGTTAAAGTGTGCTACCTGGCTTGTAAAGATCTTCCATGTCCTATTTTGCTATAACTGAGAAAAAGGAAAGAGGTTTTAATTCCAAGCGCTCTTTCCCAGCACTCTGGACATCTGGAAATTTTCGGGTTTTTTCCATTTTATTAGTTGGCTCACCAAAACTAAATAAAAATGATTACCATGTTAATGTGGAGTCAGAACGTGGATATGTTAAAAATCGATCTCACTGCATATACATAATTAAATGAGCAGCTCTGGGAAAGGTAAGTATTTTGTTATTCCAACCTTTCTAGCTTTCCCAGTTAATTTGTTGCCTTAATGAATATATGGATTTATTCTGTTTTTTTTTTCCTCCCTGCTTTTTCAATTTTTTTTTCAAAATATAATTTGTGAATCTATACAGAAAGAAATGTTAAATTTGATCAGATACACAGTTTAATGCTGGTATTGCTCCAATCACTAACTTGAATACCCAGTATCTGTCAGTATCTGTTTGTAACGAGAAAATTCGTGGAGCTTCTGAGCAGTAAAATGTGGTTAAATAAGAGAGTAGATACATAATAATGTCTGTTTTTAGACATGTAAAAGTGCTCTGGACAAACTAATAAATTCAAACTTCAAGAGAACAAAGCATTTCTGTCAGAACTCGGATTTCCTTTTCTATGAATTCAGTTTTAACTTGGTTGTTACATCAGCAAATTTGGGCTCAAGTGTTTTATACAGGTGAAGAGATCAGTCTGAATTCTGTTTTCCCCCAGCCCTTATTTGAAGAGTTGAAATTAAAGACATAAGTATCACTATGGGGTTGACTTCTTTCTGCTGTTTACTCAATTAAGTGATGTGCATACCTTGCCTTGAATCAAATAATAGGAGAACTTGAGAGGCAATGAACTTGAAATTCAATTTAAACCAATTCTGGTTTATTGCAATACATACCAGTAGTGTTCAATTATATTTTGTAGATCTTGAGGAATTTGAATTCAAGGTGAAATATTTTTACAGATACAACTGAAAAATTAAACTGAATCAGTGAGTAGGAAAACATAAATCAATGCAGTAAAGAATTTTGCATTCTCCTTCCCCTCCTGTGTGCCTTTTCCTGCCTTACCCCATGTATTTACAGTTGTTTTATCAAATATCTTCTCCTGGAAACCAAAATAGTATGCTCAAGGGCTTGACTCAGCAAGCTCAGTGATCAGTTTCAGATGATATATCAGAATCTGGGTCTTTTTGTGTCAAAGCAGCCAGATATCATTGCTCAAATCTGTTCAGAGATTCCATGCCACATTTCCAAAAATTATTCAGGTACAGAGGGACAAGGATGGGAAAGGAAGAAACCAATGTAATACTTAAGAAATGTTTAGTATTTGCTAACATGTTTCTGTTGGGAGCCGGGGAGCAGAAGTCATCTCAGGCTTGTGATTTGCAAGTTTGCATATTCCTTACTATTTCTTTAAAGAACTAAATTATTTCTTTGCTGTTGGAGTGGTAATGGTGGTTGCTGCAATCCCTGCAGCTGTTTGGTGCTTTGTACCTTTGTCTGCTGTGCTCTGTGTCTGCCTCAGTGACATGCTTCTTGTGGGGCCCTCTGTATCACAGAGTTAGACTTGCTGAGTCTATTCTCTGTTTAAGAGAAAGATAGATAAATTTATAAAAGCATATATAAGGAAGGAAATCAACCTCCCAGTGTGAATAGTGCCATAATAAATCTATTTCTTACCAGCTGTCCATGCATGAGGTTTGAATTTGTCTGGATGTTTGGAGCTGCAAAGCCCAGTGAGGAAAAACATGACTCACCTATGCAATGTTATTTTGTTTTACAGGAAAAGGCTCAGTGCTTTCAGAAGGCTCTTGCCTCCCAAGCAGATAAATCCACACAGACAGAACTCGTAGGCCATGATGTAAGTAGCTGTATCAAACAGTATTTTTTATCATTTTTGTGGGTGTTCAGGATTCTGTCAGCTGGTTTGCCTCTGCTGTTGTTGTGTCCATGCATGGATTTGGTGATTCTAAAGTACCTTCAGAAACATGAGAAGATAATTACAACTACCTGCCAGCACACCGATGTCCTGTTAATTTTAGGCTTTATGAAGAGCTGAGAATTTGCATAAATGAATGTGGATGGTATGTATTAGTGTTTTGTAATTTTCTTTTTCAGTATTTATTTGCACACTTACTGACAGTTAATGAGGTTATTATGTTTAGAACTGTCATATGCTGTCCAAACAAGATTTGAAATTTGAAAGATAATGGAATAAGTACAGTTTTGCCAAGTGGTGTTAAAATTCTGTTTCCTAAAGAGCATCTGTCGGAATTTCTCCTAGGACATGTATTGATAGTATGTATCCTCATCCAAGAGCACAGTCAAGGAAGATTCCTTAACTGTAGAAATACTGTTTTCCCAGTTCTTCTAACTGGAAGTATTCTTTCTGTGGGACGTTGCTTGAGTGCATGTAAGAGATTCTTGTGCTTACATGAGCCTCTTGAATAATCTTTGTGGAACATTTAGCACAGTTCCATTCTGTGACTTGTGCAAAGTCTAGCAGTAACTCTTAAAAACTGTTCTGCAAAGTAGTGCTATGGTTTTGCATTGCTATAGGTCAACATGCTGTTTCAAATTTATGGAAAGAATTGTGGAATTAAAGCAGGCTTTGAAACCTTCCTTTTAGTTTTGTGTCAGTGGAGCATTAAATTTTTGTCTTCCGAGGATGGAAACACCAAGTTTCACATTTTAATATGAGGAGTTTTATCTGCACTAACTTATTTTTTGTGGGTTACCAAATGTGAACCCTTATGTTCTACTGTGTCTGTAAAGTCATGTCTGGTGGAATTTACTGAAACTCTGGGGTGTGTATATATTACTGCTGAAAAATCCATATTATTCAAAAATACTTAACAACATTTTTGTATGCTACTGTATCCACTTCTTCTGTGATCAATTATGCTTCACAATACTTTCTTATACATTAGATGTTGAATAAAATTCTTCCACTGAAAATGGAAACAGGAAATACATAAAGTTTGGGGGATTTTTTTGTGTTGTTTCATTTATTTTTCAGATACGGTGTTTGCTTGGGGGTTATTAAGCAGATGTGACTTATGCATTTGGTTGTTTTCTCTCAAATCAAATATGTGGTACTCATGCTGCAGGAATTCATGCTGTTAGCAGATTATGTATTTTTTCCCTTTTTCCAGTGTGTGTTCCCTCGGAGTTTGTTGGGTAGTGAAAAATAACATCAGAACCTCCTCCCCCAGACAGGTGCAGTTTTCTGGCTGAGATTTGAGTATTAAATGTCATAATAGCTACAATAAGTTAAATAAATCCTTTTCTTTAGCAGCATTCTCTTCAATTTGTGGAACATATTTTTCAGACTTCCCTGGTAAAATGCCCACCTTGTCACAGTTGAAATAATATATTCTCTCATACAGGCTGTTGCAATGCAAGAAGAAAAGGAAATGTTGAATGTTTTTCTATGGAACAACGCTTCACCTGTATTTATGTCGTACAGTGTTCTTGTGAAAATTCTGTTGCAAGAGATTGATTGCAGAGAAATGTGAATTTACAGAAATAACACAAGCCTGCTATGATCACAATGAGGGGGACTCAGTGAGGAGGAATGTGCAAATAAATAGTGCTGACACTTTTTGTAACATTGTTTAAACTTTTTGCTCTTTTATTTATCAGGTTGGGCATCTTTTCTGTGAAGGATAGCTGTTAATGATAGCTATTATTCAGCTGTGTTTCTGTTGAATCCAAGTGGCAATTACATTTACATTCTTTGCTTTTGTGTGAGGTTTTAAAGAGCAAGTTGTAACTATGGCAAGTACTATCTGTACATCATTTTATTCAGGATATCAGTGTGTACAACTATAAGTATATTGTGCTAATACAAAATTCAATTAAATAGAAAAATACAAAACAGATCGGAGAATACAAGATGTATTTTTCACCCCATTAGTCACACATTTTGAGAATAGTATACATTGAATACTTCAGATCTGATTTAAGAGGTAAGCAGGAAATTTACCTTCATCAGTAAAAAATTGCTGTTTTAATTAAAAAAAACGAAACAACAACAACAAAAACCCTCTTGTTTTTATTTTTCCTTAATTCAAATTTAGAAGCCAATAATAGTTTAAAGTGCTACCAGGAATTTGCATAGCATTATTTCATAAATGTAGTACAAATATTGATACACACTACACAGTGTAATAATTAAGAAATGCTTAAAACAGTGCCTCTATGAGTGGTTTGGTTTATATCTTCATATATTATTTCCTTCCACTGTGTCATCTTAAGTTACCTGTTTTGCAGTTGAAAAAACTGAGACAGGTTAGTCCCCAAAATAAATCACTGCTTGGGTTTTTTTTTTTTTTTTTGCTTCTAGACATCTCCAGTAGCTGAGACAGTTCTTTAGCCTTGGAGTTCATTTAGATGTGTCATTTAAAGTAAATGGAAGTTCTGACTTGGACTTAGATGAGGAATTAATCCTTTTGTCAGGGTGTACAGTAATGAAAAGCTGGAGGCGAGTCTATATTTAGGAAGGAATGGGTGAAGAAGGAGGAAATGCAGTGTTTCACAGAGAGGAAATGTCCTTGGTTTTGTGAACTGCTCTGAAAAAGCATAAACAGCATTGAATGAGTGTTTTGGGTAAGTGCATGGGCAGTTACCTGAGTGGAAGTTGTTACAGCATATTTTATGTTAGCGTCTATAACATAATCACAGTCAGAATCTGACTGTCAGTAAAGTTTGGATGATCCAGTCTCTTGCAATACCTTTGAATTGTTGGGTAAGACTTCTGATAGGGCTCTGATTTTTTTCCCATACAGCGCACCGAGATTTTTCAGCGAAAATCACTTTAGAGTACTGTTTTAGTAAGCAAGTAGAAGATAAAGTCTGCAGCAGTAAAGATAATGTTTCTCATAAAGAACTGTTTGAACTGAAAAGCAAACTGCTTAATGTCTTTTCTGAATTGAAATGGTCTAATGCAAAACTTAATTACGGAATTAAAACACAAAGTTTAAAATCATTTCTGATAAGGGCGAAAGAGGGTCTTCCATGATGAGAAATGCTGCAGTGTCCTTAAGTGATTAACATGACAACTTTGCTACTCAAGGAAATTGAAAGTAAAATATCAACACAACTACTGTATGTAATCCAGGGAAGACATTGGAAGGCACTCTGGGTTTCTATAAAGCCTAGTTGATTTCTAGTGCAGCATGTCAAGGAATCTTCATCTTATGATAGACCTGAATTTATTCTCTTTTCCAATATGTGTACTGAGAATCATTTAGAAAATGTTGGGAGTCTTGCAGTAAGAGTAGTGTGCACAACAGATTGATGTTGAGTCTGCTAAATAAAAAATTATTAATGTGTCTTCAACAATCAATGGCAGTTTAACCTCCCTCACCTTCCTGTGCTTGAAAAGTCTTCTTTTATTGAGAGATCAAGGAATAATTTCTTTCATGTCGATCACATTGCTGAAGTGGACCGGAAGAGGAATAGATGCAGGCAGCTAGCACGGGGACTGATTACAAGATCATGTTAAAGGGTAAAAATCTAATAATGGCTGCTGGCTAAATAAGTAGTCCAAAGTATCATGCAGGCATCACACAAGCAGTCTGCAGCATGTGCCACTGCTGATTAGTTTTCATTAAAATGTGTTTCAAAACAAAATTAAACAATCACAGGACAATTCTTATTTCTGTCAGCAAGGGAAATACAACTCAGCACCACTTTGTCAATCTTTATGAGCCTTTGGATTAAAAGAGTATGTACTTAATTTTATTCTCCACAAAGTAAAAATTTGTAAGAGCTGACATGATTTCTGCAATGTCTTTTCTGTGTTTGCCTTCTGCTGATGTTACAGATTCCATATCTGAGAACTGCTATCCTCTTTGTTCTTTGTCTTTTATTCTGAGAGTAAAGCTGATGTAAACAGGTTTTGGACTGGTCCTAAACTCATTCCCCATTTAATGAGCATTCTTTCCCATGTAGTGGTCATTACATTTTGTATGATGCTTCTGATGTCTCAGACAACAAACTTGCTGTCAATCTGCTGCAGTTTGGTTTGCACAGCTACAGACAAAAATTACCTTTCTTTGGTGATCACGAGCTCTGTTTACAGCAGTGCTGTGGGGCAGATAAGAAGGCACTGACTTTTATCACCTGGACAGCCATGCAATATTAAAATCCGCACTGATACATATTTTAGGGTATTTGTTTTGTAGCTTGCTGTGTATTACCTTGGACAGCATGCCTCCCTTAACCTCCCAAAACCTGGGCACTGCCTTCTGCAGAGCCTCTGTGTTTGATTAGGAGGAAGTGGAAGACAGGGAGATGGGTGCTCTAACTATTCCCCTCCACCTCCCTGCTGTGCTCCGGTTCCTCGCTGCCAGCCAGTCAGCAAGGACTGTGGGTACTGTAGAGGGATTGTGGACACTGTAGAGGGACTGTGTTGTATTGTGTCCTCTCCTTCAGGAAGGCAGGGGAACAGAATACTGAAGTACTTCTTGAACTTTCCGGTCTAATCTAAATATGTTCCTGCCCAAGGTATTTGTGTAGTTTGTTACAGATTAAAGTGAGTTGTGTTTTGCCACCTAAACTGGAAAATACATCCTACTTCTTCCTCTGCTCCTTCCTTTAGAGGCTGATGTCCATCTGCTGTTGTATTTTACTTCCGTTTCTTTTTTTCTCCATTTATTTTTTTAGTCTCTGATTTTGTTGTCTCATGTATACAGGGAAATAATACAAACTTGTGCATAATGTACCTTCCCCTAATGCAATATTATTTTTTAAAAAAATACCTTTAGAAATCAAACGAGCCATTAACCATTTCAATATTTGCTTTGATTGTATGTCTGTGTACCTATCTGGATATCCAAGCTGTCCTTGATAGCCCTCATCCTTTCCTACAATTTCCTGTAGCATTAATTTTCTCACTTTCTCATGTCTAATTTCCATTTTTTACTATATAACTTCAAAATATCATTTCAAAATCTGTTTTTAGGGTGTGTTATGTGTGTAAATTATGAAACTTGGATGATGTCAAACTAGGATGATACTTCTTTTGGTTTTAATTATTGTCTTCCACCAACTCTTATGAAACACATTGCTTCACCGTCAAACCCCTACATACTTGGTGTTTGAATTACATTTAACCACCAGTGAACAGTGAACAGGAATGAATTGTTGCACCTGCTCATGACAGGGAAAAACGGTTCAAGTTGCTGGTGCCAAATTCGCCAGAGAATAAATGCTCGTGCTGAGGGTTTGGTGTTTGTGGTGCTGTATGAAGAGTGATAACAGGTTTTCACATAATCTTCAGCAGTAAATGGGTTCTGGAACAGAAACTGAGGTGTGCCGTATGAAAAAGACACTTTAATTCTGTGGCTGATTATCACAGGGTATTCTGTATTTAATTTTGCTCTTCCTAGGAGTAAAGAACAGTGAAATTTGCATTCTGCAGTGATGCTTAATTGGTATGAATGTTCTTCAGGTTTGATTTGTGTTACGCAAGTTGGTTTCTGGATGCTTCTATAGATAAGCTCTGTGCTGTTTAAATATCTGTAGTAATATGATGATGATACCATAACTGAGTTTCCTCACAGACCTGAAATTAACACAGTACTAGTAGTCTCTGGGTCTTCAAAAAAAGCACTGTTTTCCTTTAATATAATCTTCAATAACAGTGCAATGTTTTTCTTGCCTTTTACAATTTAAATCTTTCTACTTATTCTACATTTTTCTGTCATAACCTTCTGTCTTTGTATATGCAGTTATGCTGCTGCTATCTTGCTTTAAAAGTGCAATGAAATAAGAGGTACTCTGAAGTTTTTACCAAACTTACTAATTTTATGCTTAGATGTCTTGGGGTGGGGGGAGAGAATAGGGGGAGAAGCAAAGAAAGCTGTTTAGATATTCCTAATTCTTTGTCCTAGAAGTTTTGTTAGGTCCAGACAGAACTCCTCCCACTTCTGCTTTAGCTCCATCACTGTCTCCTTCTTGGAGTTCTCCAGGAGTTTGCTTTTTCACTTAAATATATCCATCTAGACTTTTTGTCTCATTTCTTACTTTACTTTAATTTTTGTGCTGCATTTATGAGTATGACTTACCAAAATTTATTTGTAGTCATGTATTTTCAATATGTTCTAGTTGCATTATTTCTATTGTAAAGATGCTACCAAGCAGTTCATGACTACTCTCAGTAAGAATTAAGTGAGCAGCTATCCCTAGAATTGATAGCATGTTCTTGCTGTATCCGCTCTGACCTGTTGCATTAAGGATAGAAAGAAGTAGGACACTGACTAAAAAGATATTTGAATAGGTTTGTTTGATTGAAATAAAAAAGCTGTCCATGAGGTTATACCTTGCTGGCTCTGTTCATGCATTATGTTGAATACTAGCAGCATCTTATTTGTAAGGGCAGAAAATAGCAGCACTAAACCTTTTGGATATTGTTCAAAAGAATGAACAGGGAATTCAGTAAAATACACTCAATAACAATCAGAAATTCTAAGGAATAGCAGCGTTTTGCGAAAGGCCTTGAGTATATTTTCTTAAAAAAGGAGAAAGATTTGATTTCACCTTGGAGAAAAGATCAACAAACAAAATTGAGAAATGAGGCATGGATAACCACTGCATCATAAGCAATATGTGTGGGTTTTGCTACATTAGTATACTTAGGGTGACTGCTTTTTACTACAGAATGATCTACTTACACAGTTTTATTGTAATGTAGAAATGTTCTAATGTTGTGTGCATGTTGCTTGTAGATTTCCTCTGTTAGCATAGTTCAGTCTGGTGACCTTTTTCCAGTAAAAATATGGCATCTGTTGTACATAAGAGTTTTCTGAGTAAATTGGTGTCATGAGCAACCTGACCAGTCTTATTCCTGGTTTTCTCTGCATTGTCTCTTAATTCATTGTTGTGTTGATCATTAATGTGAAAGAAGCTTTATTACTATGTGCTGCCTGCATGACTGCATACAGCAGAAACAGCCATTTTTCATTTACTTTGTGTTGCCATCAAACTATGCATCACTAAGATTTCATTTAATTTCATTTCTTTTTTCTTTTTTTTTTTGTTTGTTTGTTTTGTTTTGTTTTTAAAGGCCCTGTGGAGCTCTCCATGTTCTGAAGGCTTAGTTTTCAAACCTATCAGCATCTCATTGGTTCCATCATTATTAAATTAAAAAGCCACATCTGGACACTCTGCACTTACGGATATAATTAAATACTGCTGTGTATGAAATGAGCTGCAAGTTACCATTGCTGGCAGAATTCTACTACTTAAGATAATATTTGTATTATGAACAGTCAAACGTCACTTTTTTGGGCAGTATCTTCATTATTAAGTGTATCTATGAATAAATTATTAGTAAGCTATGAAAAAGTTATTATTTGAAATAAAAATTATTCTTACCATTTTGTGCACTTAGTCATCTATTGGTGATTCACTTCAAGTAAGAAAATAAGAAAATCCTTCAGTCATGCTTGTCTCTTAAGATTGAAAAAATATGTCTTCGGGATCTGGAAACCTGAGGAAACCATAATTTTTTAAAACCTGTGTTTTTCCTTTCCAGTAATAATACTATTGCACTGACTGTGAATACAGGGTCAGGACCTTTCAATATTTGGTCTTACAAATGTTCGTAAGGGTGTACATAATTCTTATGTGGGATTCAAGAAACATTTCTGTAGGGTATTTGGTAAGCTTTTAGAAGGCCAGAATTTACCCAGCTTTATCCCAGGAAACAGAAGAGCTGATCCTAAAAACACACACTCTGATTTTTTAATCCATTAGAATCGTTGCTTTACTCTATTTTCTAATTTCCCTGTGGCTTCTAACATTACTAAGAGAGCATGGGGGTGAGTGGGGAAGGGTAATTCCCAGTTAAGGGCTTTATTAAGCAAGAAAGCAGTGAAGTTCACCATTGTCAGTTGCTTCAGTGTAACCTTACCCAGGAAGGACTTCATTCACCAGGATGTACTCTACACCCACCCTTACCAGGTAAGATAAGAAGGTGCTTGTGCCAGCAGTATTCTTCACCTTTTCTTCTAATATATTTTCTTACTAACAAGAAACAGTGCTTGAATCTTTTTATTTTGCCATTTCAGTCAGGACTCATAGTACATAATACAAACAGTTACTCAACTGGAGCAACAGTTTAGTACCTGTAGCTTTAATTTCAAACTGAGGACATACTGCATTCATTCAAAAATAACATTTTACTAGTTATTCCTAAACGGAGCAGAACTGAAAATAAAAGTATTCGGCTAAATATTCATGCCAGTCTTTAAAGTAAATGAGCCTTCTTCACAAGGGATGTTGCATTATATTGGCTGATTCTGTACCACTTAATATGATGTTATTGTTTCTCAGTCTTACATTGCCATCTCTTTGATCCTAACAGTCATCCTTCAGCAAACTCTCTTGCCATTTTAGGTCAGGCTGCCTGGAATTTCTTTGTGTGTATAATTGCATAGTTAATACTCTGTTTGTTGAAGTATCTTGTAAAAGCAATTAAGTAGCAAATGCATAATTTAAAGAAACTACAGAAGCAAGTATGTGCATATTATCCTTTTGAACTTCACCTTCCTTGTTGAACTTCATCTGTTCTTTCTTCTTTCCTTGGACAAAAATCCTTTCTGTATCATTGATAAGCATAGGAATGCCTACCTCTTACTTCTGTCTTTCATCACTCTTTTGTGCTTTCTTTTTTATCACTATTTTTATTATGGTAATATTTTCAGTATTTGAACATTTTTCATAGTAATTTTTTGGCACAGAGATCTGTATTTCACTTAAATATATATGGATAATGGAGAGGTTTGTGAGAATTGTGTAAGTTAATGAAAAAAGAACAGTGGAATTTAAAAAATGTTTTCAGGATTCTAATGAGAAGGAAATAAGTTTCACTTTCTAAATAAAGAAGCTTTTTGCCTGTCCATCCAAAGTCTGTGAAAGAATGCTTTGAAATACTAAAGGAGCTAGTTTATTTCTGTATCTGTTGCATCATAGAGATGTTGCAAGAAGCCATCATTTTAATGTAAAACTGAACCCAGCCCTTTGGCTTTTGGGGTAGAGTGTAAGAGTTGGGTTTTTAACTTTACCATTATATTACCTTTAATTTCCAGTATCTTTTCTATAATTTCTTTGGTTTATTTTCATTTTTCTATAGCTTTACAAAGTAGTATGAACCAATAAAAATTACTGGTTGCTATTTTGCTCACCTAGCATTTGAATGATCTGGAAAAAATCATGACTGACACGTACTATTCAGACTTCAAGGATACACAATCAATACTTTGTATGAATAGGCAAGAACCTAATGCTGGTTTAATTAAAGTCTTAACAGTCTGATCAAAGATTTTTTAAAAAAAAATATTATTGCAGTAGAGAGTGAAACAGCACATCTAGTTCAAACAGTCAAAAATAAATATATATAATGTTCCTAGTACCTATCTCTTCCTTTTATGTATTTTATTTATTGCTCATTCTTGCACAGCCTTTTGCCATCTGAAAGTCAGTGGGTTCTGGTTAGTTGTGGGAGCAGTGCAGTAAATCTGCTGTTACAACTGCTTCTAGGAGTCCAATAGTAATATTGATTTCTTTCTCCTCATTCTGGAATCCAGTTGGGATCTATCTTATATATTTGTTAGCATGTTGTACACCTTGCTCTTACCATTGATTTCTAGTGCATGTGACATCTCTGTTACCCTTACGACTGCTTTTACCACACTCCAAAGATTTCTTTCCTTTGATGGTGAGTAACTTCGTAGCCATGGAGCCTCTGGTGTCATCCAATGCCTGTAATTAGTTGGACTGCTTGTTACTGGAAGATCGTTCACAGAGTGCTTGTTACTGGTATCTGTAAGATACAAATACCTAGCTGAAGAAGCCACCCCTGCCCATCTCCCCACCACCAAAACCTTGCCAGGTAAATCCTATTGAAGTTTTTACATGACATAACTATAAAAAACTGAACAGCTGGTGCAGAAAGGGTAATAGTAATACCAGTAATACCTAGTCATTTGGTAACTGCCCTTTAGAGCTTAAGTAAATTATCCTGTAAATATTCAAAAATAAAGTCTTCTGTAAATACTCAAGTAAGCCAGGCAAAAATAAATGATTCCCACGTGATCCAAAGGCTGTGTCTTGTTCCAAACAATGGTAACACTGTGTTAACAGAGATACAACACTAAAACAGTATTGGCAAAATACTTTGTTCTCATTCTAAGCATTGGCATTTAACAGGTGCAGAGGTTTGTTACTTTAAGTAGCACACAGTGTTTGTCTCCATTTGATGCTTTACAAGTGGTACTGGATAACCTGAGTTTGCTTTCTGCATTTTCCTCCAGGGACTTGTGAATGTGCAAGTGCAACGCTGTTTTGTACAGCACAGGAGGGAGAAAAGTAGAAGTTGAGTGAATGGACAGTTAACAAAGGTGCAAAAATGTTACAGCTAGAGCAAAAATTCTGTGATAAATGTTGAAAGGCTGAGAAGGAACAAGAGTGATTTTAACAGTTATGAGCAGTCAAAAGGCAGACAAGTCTGATAAAACGTGGGGTACTCTAGAGAGGCAAAAAGGTTACATCCTGCTTGAACTGAAGGCAGATTTCTTTTCTTTTTATTCAGTCAGAGTTTTATTTTTGTGTTTTTTTACAAATAATTTTCTGAAGCAATTTCAGTACTAAAACACACAGAACATGTGAATACTGGCATAGGAATTACTCTGTTGTAACTCAATTCCATTTGGGGCAATAAAGAATTCCTGTAGCTTGTCATGTTTTTAAAGGGCATTTAAAATAATTTGTAACGTGATCATTAAGAGCTTTTGTGGGCATAGGTACTGTGTGCATGGTGAAAGATCTGGAAATTTCCTTGGGTAAAACATGATAGGAGAGAAGTGTCTTAACTTCTGAAAGTGAGTTTCTCCAGTTTTAACCAGTGGTTTTTAGGTATATTTACACTGTTCGGTCACTTCACTAGTTTAAACTGCTCAGTATGCTTCAGAATTTTAGTTAAGTGTATAAATAGATGTTTTACTAAAGAAACAGAAAGTGCCATTTCTAGTAATATTGACCTATTACTATTTCTTCTTGAATACAACTGCAGTGAGAACTATATCCAGGCCTTCATTTCAAAACAGTGTTCTCTTAGTATTCATTTATTCATTTTTAGTAATGGAAGCTTCTACTTCATAAGAGTCAACAGAATATTAACATTAATGATAAAACAGCAAGCAGGAGCATGAAGGGAAAGGATTATAAACGAGATTTGGGAAGTATTAATATGTTTCTTTTGTATTGTACAAAAAGGCATTAAATTGATAGCAGAATCTACTGGATACCAGCAATAAAAGGAAAAAAGTTCTGTTTGGTTGCTAGCAAATGCATTACAAAAAAAAAAAAAAAAAACAAACAACCCTTGCAAAGATACATTTTTGTGTGTGCACCTATTAAATCATGCTGGAGTTGAAAGTGCACGAATTAGATACCATATTACAACTTTATATTCAGTACCAGCTTCATTACTTTCAGAGAGAATTTAATTCATCTGAAAATACCAAGGAGAAGCTTGGTGGTGCTGTTAATGATAAGTTTAATGATGAAATTAAGTGGTATCTTTGTATTTGATACTAAAATAGAGGGGCTTGATCTATATTGTGTAATGGTGCATGCATACTGTGGAATATTTGGAGAGAAATGCCAACACGGGCACTAACATACTACATTTTAAGCAAAGAATGGGGAAAGCACAGCTGCATGAAACAGGTGATGGAGTCAGTAGGATTTTCGTATCTCAAATGTATAAAACAATTTTAAGTGCACACATCAAAGACATGAGCTTCCCAATGTGCAAGTGTGAACATAACTTCGTGTATGTGTGTATGTCTATTTCATTTTCCAGTCTGTGAAATGACTCAGGAGAAAAAACTAATGTGCAGACAAATCTACCACAGGAGTCCTGTTGTGTTATGAATAAATTTTGCCAAGAGAACCCATAAGAAATTGCCAAATTCCAGATATTACAGCAACAAAGACAACATGATAAAAGGAAAGTTCCAGTGGTTAGAGGTAAAATTTGCAAGTGGACCAATTCAGAGGTTCTATCAGGTTTCAATGCAGTCAGCTTTTGAGATCCTGTACGCTTTGCAAGCATCCATATAGCCTGAAAAACACTTAAGTAATTGAAAATGAACAAAAATTGAACATGAACCAAAATTGTGAGACTAATGATGAACGGCTGGCTTCTCAGACATTTTCATGCATCTGCTCATATTCCCACCACCACAAGTTTCTTTGAAGGCTTGTGGAACTGTCCCCTGACACTGGTTCATATATATATACATACATACATACATGCACACGCACACATGTATGTATAGCAAAATAAATCCAGGAATTTTTAATCCTTCTGATACCTTGACAGAAGTGAGCCCATTTTTTTCTGTGTCAGAAGTTTGTTGAATTGCTAATCTTAATATAGAATGAGCTGAAGCCATAGGTAATGTTACCTATGGGACTCTGGAACTGATGAGAGCATTTCAGTGAACTCAAGGCAGGGCTAAGAGGTTGTGTCATTTGTGCTTTCCTGGTTTTAACTGGGATCTGGGATGAAGTGCCTTAGTGTGTCTCAGGAGATGCTCCAGTGTGAGCTCTCCATGGGCTGCAGTTCCTTTAGGACATATCCAGCTGCTCCACTCCAGTTATCTCCAGAGGCCACAGTGTGTATGTCTTCTTCCATCCCTGAAACACCTTTTCATGCTTCTTCACTGATTTGGAGGTTCACACTGCTTTTTCCTCACCTTTTTTTCCTTCACTTCTCTGCATCCTGGTGTTTTTTTCTCGCTCTTCAATATGTTTTCAGAGAGTTTTAGTGATGCTCACTGTTCCCTGTGTGTGGGCTCATTGTAGAGCTGCCTGGCAGCAATTTTTGTCTGGTCTTTTCCCACAGAGGCCATCCTGCAGCCCTCCCACTGCCAACACTTTGCCACATAAACTCATGGAAAGCAAACAAAAGGAAAGCATAACCCCACAGCTCACCTGAATGGGATGGACATTAATAATCTTAAATTTGTTTTTTGTGTTAGGAAAATGCTTGCATGGAGTTACAGATCTGCTAACATGTGAGAGATGAGTATCATAAAAGTGGCTGAGTAGAGGTGTGAGTTCAGGTCCATAGCAAATTCAGGAGCAAGTGGAACTGCATAACTTCTGTTCCAGAATACCTGGATCCACTGAGACTGGTGGTGCTGGTGGTGACTGCTGTGCATACATCCTTTGACTTCCATTGGTGCTCCAGGCCGAGACCCCTTTTTTCACTGCAGAAGCTGGTCATTGCATCGCCTTAGGAGGAAGGGAAGAAATTAGCTGGTGTATTCCATTCCCAATCACCAGGTTTTTCTGTTTTCCTTTCTCTTGTTTCCTTGTCTGCAAATTTCTCTTGCTGTTGGAAATATTTGCAAACTCTGTTAGTGGTGGGGCTTTTGTTCTGGCTCATTATTTTCCCCTGCTGTTGTTCCTTTGCTCATTTCCTTTTATCTAGCTGTATTGTTTTTATTCTCTCTCCACATTACAGTCCCATTTGGCTCATCCTCTCCTTTCTTTTCTATAAAACATGATTTTTATCACCCATAAAGCATGCTTCTAAAACTTCAACAATACTAAAAACTGGAAAGTCACACTTTTTCTTGTAAATTCAGTTTTGCCTCAGTCTTTTTCTTATTTTTAGGCAGAAGGAAAAAGAGAAAAATACACTTCAGGCAAAATTATCAATAAGGAATAATTCTTGGGGGCTAGGAAATGATACCTTTTCTGTAGTTCTTAATGCTAGTTGCTATGTTCAAAATCTATGAAAAGAAAATAATGCCATTTTCAATTCTTTGGAGGTTAAGGTAATTTTATTTATCTTTTTAAGTGTCTAGAAATTATATTGGTTTATTCTATCTTGTACCAGAAAAGAAATTCCTGTAAAACTTGTTTATCTACCATTTGGTTTTCTTGAACTATTTGTGACATACTCTGAAAGGAATATCAAGGAAGTTGTACTGTGTGCTGTTAGTTTGGATTGCATAGAGAGCAACCATTTTTAACTGACCTGGACTTCAGAAAAGATCTCACAGTTCTTGTTTGCACAACAACAAGATTGCTTCAATTCTTGAAGCTCTTTGAAAGCCTGGATGAGTTACTTAATGTTATAATAAAGATAGGCAAATTTAATATCTTTCCAACATTGGGCAGCTTTCCTTTTGAAGACACTAATTTCTGCTATGTTTCTATCCTGCACTGTTCCAGCTGTTGTTCCCCTTACCCTTTGGTTGTAAATAGTGTGTAAATAGTGTGTATACCATGCTCCTTTACTTCTTATAAAATTAATTATTCTGTGATTAGTACCATTATTTCTCTATAACCATAAAAAAACCATGCTCAAAGACTTGGGGCCATGTGTTCATAAAATATTCATCCTGTTCTTGTATTAATTTGAGCAGATTATTTCAAGACCAAATAAAAATCTCATTAAATGCACCTGGCAAATTATACCCACTCAAGATTTTGCATGGCAGGATTTTCCCTCGTTTTCACAGGAGCCCTTTTAAAGGCCAGCTTACAGAACTGTCCTGTTGTCTAGGTCATTCTCGCCCAGGGGAAGCCTGCTGCTGCTTCAGACTTTCTTAGCCATCAGACTGAGAAAACTACAGAAATATTTACAGTGTATAGTTCAATACCTGTAGCCAGAGGAAGCTCTGTTTTCAGTGAGGAACAAGGAAACATGAGCAGCCTGAATCAACTTCCTTGTTCAATTTGGAATGCCAGAACATTGTATTGAACTACCTGAGGCTTTAGGGTAGGTCTTTCAAAATCTCTTCTGCACATTTTCTGAGTTATTTGGGGTTTCTTTTGCACATAGAAAGCTTTTTTTTTTTCTTTTTGCAAAAACTCATTAAATATAACTCCAACAGTAATGTGAAATGTTATTCTTTAACCCTTACCTGCATAAATTTGTTCCACTGTGTGTGTGTGTGTGTTTATGTGTATGTGTGCCTAAGAGCTTTTCTTCATATTTCAAATAAATAGCAGGGAAACCTCCCACAGCACATGACACTTTTTCCATCTTACACCTCTCCCAAGACTGAAGTCTAGGTCAGTTCTCAGAGGTTAACCAGTGCTTTATTTCTGAAAAAGGTCTGCTGCCTACAGGAAACTATTTTCTTTTGGAATGTGCAAGTGTGGGAGGCATTGGGGAGGGAATCAGGGATGAAAACTCTATGATATATTTCATGGAGTTTTCCGTTTTTTAAAATATTTTTCTTCCTTTCCCTTCCCCTTTCCCTCCCAGACTTCTTTGAGACTTTTTGTTTGTCAGCACTTTGGTTTCCATTCTACTCCTGTGCTCATTTGTGAACATTCATCTTCCCCATCTGCAGTTCTCCTTCTTGCTCGGCATCTTTCCTTGAAATATGTCTTTTTTATTTTCTTTGGAGTCATATTGATAGTGCAGAACCAATAACTTAAACTCTTGAAGTGCAAGTTTATATGGAGGTTCCAGTGAAGCCAAGAGGGAAAGCTTTTGACTGTAGAATAAAATTTCCAATTGGAAAAAGTTACTGCATAATTTTTACTAACATTTTTTTGTCTTACTCAGCATCTCTATCAGTTATTGCAGAATAGATGGTATGCTTATGTTAAGAAAATAAGTTACATCAAAGATTGTCACAAAACCCTTATATATATATATATATATATATATATATATTCTTTTCTCTGAAATTCTCAAAGCTGTTGGTTAGTGTTGAGTTATTGCATCTGGTGTGGACTTCCTGAATGCATATTGAATTAGCACATCGGTATTACTGAGGCAAGTAAGCTTTGACTGGTGCACAGGCACTCCAGAAATAATAATGAGGATAATTAAATATTCTGACACTCTCCTACTGTTTGCTGTCATTTTCACCTGCTTTGTCTTCAGAAGCCAGTATCTGACTACAGAGTCAACATCAGTGGCAAATTTCAGCTGTAGCTGACAATTGGAGGACCTACATGATGGACTCTGCACTTTAATCATAATCTTTACTACAGGTGTTTCTGTGTCTAAATCAGTGTTGCTTTGGTCCTTGCACCATGGGGAAAAAGCTCTGCCAGTTAGGCCTGGTTTTGATATCTGCAGAGCTGTCATAGAATTGCAGCATCCCTTGGAAGTGCAAGAGCTTATACCACTTCCTTACCTACTAGTTTCTGTTATTTTGCCTAACTTCAGTCAGAATTAAAATAACCAAGAAAACCCACATGTAGGACATCTTTTAAGATGTTCCTTCAAAATTATTTTGCTGAGCTCTGTGGGGAGGGATAGGACAAATTTTGGGACAGAGAATGTTTATTCCACAGGACAGTTTAGATTCTCATCCTTAGATTCAAACTGTTTCCTAGATTGGAAGGGAGCCAGAATCTAGCTTCCTTTATTTAATCACCAATTAGATAATTGCTGTTTTTCCATGTAAAAAGTGGTGCAGGCACTAGACATACCATAATAGCCAAAAGCTGCCTCCTCGTTGGCATTGCTTTGAATTCAATGCAACCTTTCCAAAGTAGTTGATCAGATGACATATGGTAATAAGAAGCAGTGTGCTGGTGTTGACACCCTCTTCACTTCAATTTACCAAGGTAGGAATTGGCCAGTAGCAACTCTGGCTTTTACAGGTTGTTGAATAGTCGTGCTTGAAAACTTTTGGTTTTGTTGTCTAAATTATTTATGAGGCCTGAGGTTAGGCAAAGTTGGCAAATGAATTTATGCTTGTGCATGATTATACTACCTACAGATGGAGTACAATTTCATTACTAGCTCTAAATGGAAACAAAATCCAAATCACAGCATAAAGTGTCAAAGGATCTCTAAGGCTTATCTAAAGTAAGATATCCAAAGGGCTTTTTTCTTGGGTCTCTTTTAATAACATATTTTAAGGAGGGTAAATATTGCTTGCTGCAATAAATATTAACTTTGATAACTCAACATCTTACTATAGATTTCTTGTTTCAGAAGAACAATTAGTTTTAGCAGTGTGATACACCACTAGGCTTTAAGGTAGCTCCAAATTATATTTAAGATCCAGGGCCTTCTTTTAGCAAAATATAAACTTCCACCTTGAACAGTACCTTTGTTGATGAACTAGGTCAGATCAGTACCCAGATCCTTACCTGGAACTTATAAGGAGATGCCTTTATATACTGAATTTTGTTGTACCTCGGCCCAAATATAAAACTGCTTTTAAGTACCAGCTCTAGTTGACATTCTCCAAAAACCTTAATTTTGATTGTGGATTTGTATCAAGATAGCTGTTGGAATTTTAAATATTTTTGTAATGTAAGTGACCCAGAGACAGCTTTGTAGAAAAGTATGAGGAGCTCGTAGGTTTGTACAGGAAATAATAGTTATTTGTAAGTCTAGAGGATAGGATTTGGTGTTGCCCTTTTTTTTTCCCCCTTAATAGAGCTCTTTTCCATTAGTGCAACTCCTTTTGTCCATCATTGAATTCTCAGTTATTCCAGTGTGAACCTTTTGTACATGAAAGGTGCTAAAATCTTTGTCTTGTACTGATGAGTATTAATTGCTGTGTCACTTGTATGAGCATATGAAGCTGTCATGTCCTAGAAACAGAGACTTTTCACTGTATTTGCCTGAAAGAGGGTTCCCCATTGGTAGAATAAAAATCTGCTTTGCCTCGTTGCCTTTAAAAAACTGCTGTGAAAGGTGTCAGAGATGGGAACCATCCTTTTTTTTTTTTTTTTTTTCTTCTCATAATTGGATCTAAAATGGAATATGCCTTTCATTTATTTGTGTGAACATAAATAGAATAGTATGATTTATTTTTTTTTGTACAGTTCCTGGGAATGCATGTGCAAAGATAGAAGTAAAAGCTATTTGCAGATTGTAAGAAATGGGACAGAAATTGCTCGTTGCTTCCTTTGTTTAGCTCTCCGAATTCAAAAATTATTTAAAGTTTATGCCTTGCTCTGGCTTTGTGTGGGTTTTGTGCCTTATTGAAGGTTCTGGTCAGACTTCATTTTGCGATGAAACCATGCCTTACGTGGAGGGACACAGTGTGGGTATTCAGCTCTCTGTCACTTCTGAGGCAGAGAGAAGTGAATATTCTGTCACCTTTTCTCAGCTGTCACACTGAACCCTGGGATCCTGGTCTGTGCAAAGTGGGAGCACTCCACCAGGGAATTCTGGTCCACCATAAGCAACGTGCATTGCACTGCCTTTTGTATAAGCATGATCACATGCCTTTTGTATGTTTTTGCTGTGAATGCTTCTGAAATGAAACTGAAGTATGTAGTTCTCCTTGTTTAAAAATACGTTATTTAAAAAAAGTGATGCTGACTTAATTTAGTCTGTTACTTGAGCAAGTGTGTTTCATGGTTAATCTTCACTTGCATATGCTTATTGCAAACACTAATTAATCCTGTTTGCAAGGACAAATTATGATTAATGCATATCCTTAAAATTTACACCTCATTAGACAGAATATAATCTCTGAATTTGTATAAATAGAACTTAACATTTTAAACATTGTAGATAATAAGCAATTTTCTGAACTTAAATTTGCATGTGCTAATTAACGGCTGCTTCATTGTATTTACATTTGCAAACAGTTTTTTTCTAATTACTCAACTTAGCGCTGTGTGAACAGAGAAAAAAATAACATAAACATTTCCCACCTTATTTATATCTAGATCAGCTTTTGTTGAATTAAATTAATGGCATTTTATTTAACAATTGCTATAGATTTAATTGAAATTTCCTATACTAAAAAAGGGGGTAAATTTTGAACTTTTATCCTTTTACTATATTGATGAATCTTATCCTTGGAAAGCTAAACCCCTAGGTAGTAATAAACTTGATCACAGCATGCTAAAAATGCATGGGTCAGTATACAATATAACAAATTTCTTGTGATAATAAATACTTTAGTAATAATCAATACCTTAGAATTTTTTTTTATATGTACACTTTTTTGTCCATTCTAAAATACAAGATTTTGAGATCTGGACAATCTAAAATCCTGACTGAAAAGAAAATTTCTCAGAGGCCTTAATTTTTGGTTCTGTTTCCAGAGGCAGATTAAAAAGTACATATACACATTGTGATGAAATGGGTAATTTGTACAACATGATAGTTAAAGCAGAGTATTAATTTGCAACTATGATATGCTAAAAATAAAAGCTAGCAGATCTTAATTTTGCAGCTGGTCTTTTACAAACTACCTCTTTCTAAAATAAAGTAAAGCCCATAGCTGAAACCCAATCATTATCTTGTATTTAAATCCATTCACTGCTTTCAAAGAATTTTAACTTTTTTTATTTGTTCCCTACCATGAGTCAAAAAATATTTTTTATAAACATTTCCTATCAGTAGGTAAAAAATAGACTTCAACCATCTCATAAAATCATAGCTATTAACAGTAATTGGTGATTATATAGTGCTTAGGGAAATATTTGTTGTTTTGGTTATTGGATATGCCAGCTATAGTATAAATACATAAACCTGAAATGATTGGTAAAAACTTTAAATACATTTGATCTGAGACATTTTAATCTTTTGGTCATTGTATTTTCTACACTACTAGTGTGAGTTTCTAATTTAAATAAATGGAGGATTCTGGAGCAGGTCTTGATGTTGCTGCCAGTTTAACACTGGGCTTCATAATGTGAGATGTAATGCAGGTCAGGGATTTAGCCTATTTTTTTATCTCAGGGGTGTGGTAGTGGATGAATTATCTGTATTCAGTATATGGAAAGCTGCACTACAGACTGATGAAAAGTTACATTTATAAAATCTCACTGAAATAACCTCAGTAAGCCTAATTCAGAGGTCATTCAAATAAGCTTTAGTTAGACTATCCAGTCATTTCATTTCAGACTGTCCTATCATTTCTCCTTGGACCATTTTTCTGTTCATCAGTCAGTCCATGAATTTCACCTCTTGGGCTTGTAATTACACTTGGTAGTACTTGAAAAATTACCAACTTTATTATCTTTTTTTTCAGGTTACAGTGTGTCTTACTCATTCTTCTGAGTCAAAAATGGACATCCATTTTAAGGAATAATTCTGTGGGGTTTTTTCATGAACGTTGTAACTCTTTACATGCATATGCTTTTGGCTTGTTTATTAACTGTTAAAAAAAAGTCTCCAGGGAAAGCTTCTGACATGCTTCCATTGAAGGCGGATTCATTACATGTCAAACAGATTGGGCAGAAAAAAAAATTGAGTGGAGAACAAGAGCTCTTTTACTTCCTGAGGCTTACCTGGTGTTTGGAGGTTTGATTTCTTAGTAGTGCTTGATCCATCTGTGACTGTTGAGACACAACCACACTATTTAATGCACCTTATTTAAAAAAAAAAAAAAAAAAAAAAAAAAAAAAAGTGATTTAATGCTTGGGGGGGTTTTGGCCAGAAAAAGACAAACATTCTGTATTCAACAACCAACCATTATTAGGATCAAAGTAGGAAGACAAGATCCTCCCAAGTGTTTTAATCAGATGTTTTCATTTACTTTAGAAAATTTAAACCCAATCCTCTTTATGCAAATTTTCTTTGCTAGTTGCATCTATTTAACCTTCCACAGACTGTTGCTTCCCGCCTTTTAAGTTCTGAAATCAAGCTCTTTGCTCTTAACCTCCTTTTAATTCTCCAAGCCTACAGAAAAGCAGTTTAATTCATATTCACATGTTGTGGTACTGCTGTGTCACTGAAATGTTGGTAGTTTTCTGTACATTTGCCTACCTCACATTACATGTGTAATTTCCTCAGAGTTTTAGCTTTAAAAGAGACAGATCTTATTCACAAGTACAAATCTGATCTTTAAGTTCTGAGAATAGTTACTCTGAAATTTGTCTGCTTTTGTCTGTTTAAAGACTTTTTGGACAAAAGTCTTCAAAATCAAAACATCCTGTAATATAAATAGAACAACTTTCCCTTCACTGGGATTCAGTTTAGATAGTTTAGAGTTATTCAACTGTTTCACAATTGTTTTTAAACCTTAAACTGCATCATTTATGTGGTGTTGTCCTTAAAATAATGTCGCTATTGAATTTCAAGAGCTGTCCACAAATTGTGATCCAGTGGTAATTTGTATAATAATGTTTGCCAGGCACTTGCAAGAGCTGGAAGTAATCACTGCTAAGGCAATTTGAGTCTCCCCGTGTGTCTTCATTTAGGTATTCACTTATGCTCTCATAATTACTTAAATGTCACGTTTACACATTTAATCTTTTTCCATGCCTTAAGAAAGCCGAGTGCTTACTGTGGCAACACCAGTTACGTGCAGGGAGGGAGTGCTACATTTTGTATATATGTATATACACCCAAGTGGATCAGAAACACAGCTCCCAGACACCCAAAATAATCCTTTCTGTCAACTGGGTGCTGGTTAAAGTTTCCTGAGATTGCTGCTGTGTTTTGGGGCTGCATTTCAAGACTGGAAATTAATAACTTGTGAAAGTCCAAAGGAGCTAGAAGGAGATGAGCTAAAGACAAGAAGCCATCTCTTGTTCAGAGAATTTGCTGGAGTCTGAACAGCTTAAAGAAAACCATACTAGAGACTGACATGGATCTCTAAGCTTAGAGTTTCTGCTGAAACTGTTTGTGTATCAGTTCTTTTGCAGCTTTAGTGTTGCATATAAACAATAGTGAAGTTGAGACAGTTAAAGCTAAGTGGGAGAGAGGAGAATGTCAATAATTCTTTATGAGTAGGAACCTGGGAAGCAAAAAATATTTATTAGCAAAAGCAGCCTTCAATGATACAGATCTGAGGTTACCTGGGAAGGATCACCCTGGGATTCAGTTCCATCACAGAGTGGATGTCTGACTTCCTGCTGCCCCTTTCAGTCATGCTGAGCTGCTCACTCATCTCATGAATTTACATCTTCACTTCAAAAAGTTAACAGTTTTCTACTGGCTGCCTCAGTTTGAGAGCTGTTTAAAGCCAGGTCTGGCTGTTTAAAGAACAGTATCATGAAATTGGGAACAGTAGGTGATTATAGGGAAGACTGACCTCCCTGAAAATGTGATTCACTCCAGCTAAACCTGTTATTGACAGTTCGCCACTGAATTTGTGCTAGCTCTCCACAGACAACCTGGAGAGCCAATCCAGGATGGCATTCACTTCTCTACTGGGTTTTGGTGCCACTGCTTGAGGTCCTGCCCAGGCTCCCTGGGGTGTGAGACCAGCCAGTGCTTTTAAGAAAGGAGTAGCAGGAGGCCCAGCAATACTGTTGCTGCAGGCTGCAGCTGGCTAGTGTAGCACTTAAGGTCTCCATGAAAGCAGAGGGCCTCGGGGCTTCTTCCTTTTTCCCCATAGTGGACAGTGATTTTCAGGTGTTTGGGTGGTCCCTTGTCTTGGAGAGCTTGCCATGACAGTAACCTGTGGTGCAGTTGCTGCTGCTTGCATTGGACTGGGCAGAGGTGCAGGACAAGACTACGGAGTCCAAACTTCAACTTCTTGTGCTCTGGAGGGGTAATACTGCACTGGTGTAAAGAATTGAACTAAAAGTTAACCTGATACTCCGTTGATCCAATGGGTTTTTCAGTGTGGGGTCAGAGAAGTCAAGATTCTGGCTTGGGAATTCACAGGGATAAGTGGAAATCAGTGTAAAGGTTAAATGAGGTGGAAATAGCTGGAGTTCAAGCCATAGCAAGAGTGTGGGCATGCTTAGGCTTGTGCCTGGGGTATAGGTTCTTGCCAGTCTTCATAAATGTTTTAAATCGTGAGTAATCAATCTCAAACTTTCACATAATGCAGTAAGTTGATGGACTTGGTTTTTTTGAATAAATGGAAGTGAAAATACTAATTTTGTTAACTGTGTTCTCAATTGGGTCATTAAAAGTAGTTCAGTTACCATATGCATCATAGTGCTGAAACCCTGAAGCTATGGAAAGGGAAGCCTGAAAGATGTAGTTTTATGTTTGCTAGGAAAATTCAATGGTATTAATGTAAGGCTGGCAAGAGATAAATATCTGTTCATCAATATTTCATCTAGACAAATTTATCATAATGTTTTCAGAAGCACCCATCCTTAAATATATTCCCCAAACTCTGCTGAAGTGTCTTTGTGCTCTTTCCTTAATCTAGCATCCTGCAACCCCTGGAGTATAGGAGTGAGAAGATGTTTACATAGTATATTAGCTCCAAATGTTGATTTCTTTATTTTTTTGACAGCTGTTCAGTCAACTGTTACTAGATCTTCTGGGACAAGATGAATATTTTTCTTCTAGAATGGAGGAAGGAAGGATGCAATCACTAATAATGCAGTTCTGCCCTACTTCTGGCACTCCAACAGCAAGGTGCTAATTGGAGTGGCTTCAGTTTTCTGTGTAGCATTGGATTTGGTCATCATGGAGCCACTGTGCAGGTCAGTGGGCATGATCAGAGGGCTCCATCTGCACCAGCTTGTCCTGCAGCATCCTGATCTTTGGAGTTGGCATAAATGGTTGAAGGCATGTAAGAACCCAGTGACTTCCCTTTCAGTGCAGCTTGCCCCTGCAGCAGCAGGCTGGATATGGCAAAATGCACCACTCGTAGTTGTGAGAGGGAAAACTAAGAGTAAGATGAGCTGGAACTCTGCTTCCCCCACTGTCTGTGGGCTGTGAGTGTCAGTGGAAGCACACTCAGGGACTTGGTGATGTTGTCTCTTACGGGCAGCTGCTGAAGGTATGGGATGGTGGCATGATGATTTTTTCTGAGAAATGGAAAAGTTTATACAAAAAAAAGTGTAACTGAAAAGTGATGCTTAAAAACCCTAACATTTGCACATCACCAGGTGAAGAAAAAAACCCCAAACAAACAGGCACAGTATTATTTAAAAAAGATAAAGCATCAAAATGAGGGATTCTAATAGTCATAGGATGCTGCAGTTGAAGTGGAGAGCATTCCTCTTCATGTTAAAATGGTACACAAGTCTAAATTAGTCTATCCAAACATAAATAGTTCATGCCTGGGTTGTAGATGCTGTGACTAAAGCATTCTGTACATGAAGATTTTACTTTCTCAACATTCACCACTCAAACCAATTCATAGCATTTGAAAAAAACCTCACTAACTTAAGTAGTAGGTCTAGGTTAATTGTTACTTGCTGAAGACAAAATGCTTAATATCTTTTAGACCTCTGAAAGGAGTGATGAATTGATATATTACCATTGGTATTTTTGCTTTATCTTCATTGCTATCTTACGTTATATATGTAATTGTAATGTCACTCAGTGTTTTAAGGATTGTTCTGGAATTTGTTTTACCTTTCTGTCCCTGCATCTTTTTCTTTTTTTTCTTTCCTATCAGCATGATTTATCAGTGAGGCTCTCTAATTTAATTGTCAGAAAACCTTTTCTCTGACCTCATTCTTCCACCAAAGTCATGTGTGAGCTCACCTTGGTCATTTTTCCTTTCTCTGCCTTGGTTTCCCTATTTGCCATTTATTGAAGTGCTTTGGATTCTCTGAATGTTCAAAATTAGTCTTTATTATGAAAAGGTACCAGCTTCTTTTTGTTGATATTTGCATAAAGTATTTATGTTTGCCTTACTTCGATCTTACCTGTTTAATAGAGGTAACAACTGTGATGGGTTTGTGTCAGCATTTCGAAGTAAAAATGATTGTTCATGATGCAAAATTTATTCAGCTTGTTATTAGCAGTTGAAATAGGCAATTTTAAAAATATTTCCTGTCTTTACCTAACTGGAAAAGTAGTGCAGTGAGATTCATAGTGAATCATAAATTCTCAACAATCCAGGAATGGAAGGATCAAGATTGTTGTTTTTTTCCTTGTTTGAACTGGAATACTGAACAGAGACTCACATGCTTTAACCCAAGAAGGTTTTGGTGGGTAATTTTTCTGCTGTTTGTTATTTGTTTGTTTTTCAGGGTGAGAGAGGCTACAATTTGGATACTTTGCAATATGGTTTGTTATTTACTGCCTCAGAAGTAAAATACTTTTTAATAAACGTGGAGGATTTTAATCTGAAAATACGTTCTGTGGTGCTGAGATTAATACTGACTTCTAAGACATAATTCATCTATTATTACAGAAAAATGACAGAAGGTTTCTAAAAATAGAACTTAGTCTGGTGCAGATTATTGCCTGTGTGGGTTCAGATGCTTAATTTTGAAACTTGATTACTAAATAAGACTTTTCATTGCAAAACAAACAATCCCTGCAAATTTGGGTTTTTTTAAGTGCATGTGCAGAAATAACTTCTGCACGCTTCCCCCAGAAGCTCCCTTGGTATCTGTGACAGCTGTCCCTTGATTTAGCAGCAGTCACAGTTAAGGCACTTGTGAAGGTTTCTCCAATGGTGTGTGTGGTGTTACTTTATCAAAGGTGTATGGGAGCATGACATGGAGCCTTGTCCTGCTTTACTGTGCCGTGATGGGATTAACTTCTACTGTAGTCAATGCTCTTTTGATTAATGAATCACAAAATATGGGCCAGCTGGACAGCAACCTATCCCATGAGCCTTGTGGTGTTCCCAAATCCATCATTCTTGATGTGTCTCATTTTCCCTGTGGGCTGCCATAGCCTTCTCTTCCACAGCAAGGTTGAGCTTCTAAATTATCACACTTAAGATGAAAAAGTGAAATACAATTCAAAAATTCAGAATTTTCTTGTAATGAGTGAGTCCTACTGTATTTTGTTGTGGATGATCAGTCAATTAACTTGCAATTTTACATTCTGCTCTGCTGATGGCTTAGATGTAAGGATGTGCTTTTTTCTTTTTTTCAATAACATATCAGCAAAATAAACTGGCATGTTAATTAAATACTTTCTGATTGCAGATAGACATGTACATGGGTTATTTTGTAAGAACTTCAGACCAGGTTCAATTTTGCAAGCAATTCTGTAGTGCTGTTTTGGGTTTCTTTTATTCCTCTTGAAGTGTAGAAGAAATTGTTTGGTGTCTTCAAACACAGCCAGCTCAGACTGCACCTTCCTTGGCTACTCTGTGAATACCATTGCTTCAGTGAAAGGCAAACATTGTAAACCCTAATGCCTGCACTTACATCTTACTGCCCACATGCTTTCAAGAAGACATTATACAGACAACTGTAGAGGATTTGGTCCTAAGGAAAATATGGTCTGTTATGACAAACAAAGTTATTTATACTTGTGTATATAAAAAATATTTTGTAGTTGTACATGTCTTAATGTAGCAGCCAGTTTAGTGAGAATTGTACCGTTTGCTTGAAATATTATGCATTAGAGGGTTTCATTCAAGTGATGACTCCAAAATTGACCTCTGCAATAGAATTGTTAGGGATAAAGAAAATGTAAAATGCTGTGGGAGGCAGCAATCTCCTATTTACCTTTCTTCACTTGTCCTCGTAGTTTTCTGTTGCTTTTTCAAGGATCTCTGATTTTCAAATGTAATTCATATCCCATGGTGGACAACATAAGCTGCTTTGTGAAAGCCACCATGCAAGCAGCAAGCAAACCATTTGCTGAGGCAGCAAATTGTTTAAATTGTGGGAGATGTGCTAATAATAGATAATATGAGTATATCCAAAAGCTTGGGTTTTTTTACATGGCTTCTGCCTCTTTTCCTTGAGTGTGGAGGATTAGAGAAGTACTACCCCAGGTCCTTGGGGTGCCTGATCAAGTTGGAGGTTTCATTTTTAAGTGAATTATAAAAAAAAGTCTTTGCCTATAAAAAAAACAGGTGTTCTGGTTTTGTTTTTTAAAAAAAACATTGCTGAAGTGTCAGTTTCTTTTAAAAATCTCATTCTGTTGTGAAAGGGTATGAGAAAATATGCCAACAGGAGAGTAAGCTTCAACTTATGTGCAACGGTAAGTGGTACATAAGTCATTTCTGTATCATCTTTACAGAAGTATTAATTCCTATAAAGTATTTTCAGTTATTTTTCTCATCTGATTTACAGTGTAACCAGGACTGGCTGAAAATAGAGACATAAATGTGGTTTCTTGGTTAATTATTTAGAAGAGACAAGATAAAATAGTAGCAGTTAACTAACAGTATAAAATTTATTTTGCAGAAAAACTGGTAATATTTCATGGCTATCTTCAAGTTTGTACATCTGAAAATGCACTCTGAATTTATGCCAGGATCCTGCATCATTAATGTTTAATAGGGAAATAAATCAAGGTATCATCAGCATAACAATGCTATAATCTTTGGATCTGAGTAATGCGTCTCATGTGGGTGGGCATCAATGGCAAGGAAGATGAGATAAAATATGCAACTTTATGTAAGGCACTGTGGGGGATTGCTGAAGATCTGGATGCTGTTCCTGAGTCACAGCATAGTAATGTTTATGTATAAAAACACTATAAAATTAGAGTTAGGCCATAAAAGAGGCAGCAATATTAACATAAAATAAAAGGAAAGAAATCTTTACTTCACTTTAAGACACACACACACAAAAAAAAGGTACAATGAAAACCCCACTATAAACAGAAAATTGAAACTTAGAATTATTTTCTGTGCTATGGTAATTTGTTTACTTAGATCCAGTAGCTTGTATTCCATAAAGGACGAAACCAAACACTTAACTGATTTCCCATATGAAAAGACAGCAATCGTGATTCATGGTTGTTTATGTTAGATCTGTAGATTGTATGAAGATTTATAGAGGGCCTGTCCATATATCAGAATGGTTCACTTTATCCTCAGAAAAAAATTCTAGTGCAGTCCTATCAGTAGCACAGTGTAAGCAGCAGCAGGGTTTTCATAAAGCTTCATCAGCTGATGATAGCAGTAAAAGTTTTTAGTGAACAGAAATTTGAGCCAAACTAGTGCTCTCCACTACTGTTTGTGTTTGACCATACCCTGTGTGTCTTAAGATTCCCCCAGGGAGTGATAATCAAAAGTCAGTCTGTCTGAATCTGTTAGAGTTGAAGTTAGAGGAGGGCAGCCAATGTTTTTCTGAACTTTTGTCCTTCAGGCAGCCTGTGAAATACAACCAGATTTTGTAGAGAAGCTTGTCAACATATTCCAGGCTACAGACAAAGGAGCGGCTTGCTAGAAAGCGTCAATCTACTTTTAAGGTTTTGGAATTGCTGTTGCAGATTTTACAGTTTTTTAATATTTAGGAGAGGGTGGGTTAGCTGTTGGTTCTATCTTCAATCTTAGATCTTTCAGTTCATTGTTAGTGCTATTGTGCATTTATATAGAAACATAAATCTAATATCTTTTATATACATAAAGTTTAGCTTATCTCCCTTAGAGGTGCTAAGTACCATTTTTTTTTTTATTCTTTGGTAATTCTGATTAACATAGGCCCACTTTTTCTTTTCATCTATCTAGCATTTAACAATCTTCCCACATATTGCATCATTTGCAGGTTTAATTAATGGCTTCTTCATTTAATGACTATTAGTAGAAGTCTGGTGAAACTTTAACACTCATCTAGCTGCTAGTGGAGTAGGCTGTGTTCCATCTACATTTGGTGTAATTCTGTTACCCTCGGGTTTACTTATTTGTTGGCACTGGTTGTGATTCATCTAGTGATACATTAAAGCCGAATTAGTTCAATCTTGTTGTTAAACTTCCTGACATGATTTACCATTCATATTGCATTGCTTTATTAAATGTAATAAAATGTCTCAGATCAGGAACATGACTAGTTCCAGAGGTATTTGCATTGTTTTAAGTGACTTGTGAAAATTAAACATTTTAGAAACATTGAGTTAGACAGAAAGCAAATACAAAAATCTGGTTTTGTAGACAGAAGTCTTCCAACAAAGTCTAAGGTTCAGTGACCCTCATCATTGCCGTAGGAGTATTTATAGTGCAAAATTTTTCAGGCTGTTTTTGTCTTAATACTGATAATCCAAGAAAATACATGAAAGATGGAGAATCTCAACTGGAATGCTGATTTTCTTCTGTAAGTTTTGTGCATTGGTGCAGCCTAAGCAGGTTTCCAGAATTTGTAGGACCTTTTTTCTCCTCTGCATAAAAGAAATCTGATTCAGACAAATAAGGACAGTTGAACCCACGTCTCTGTCTAGATCCTCTATTTAGTTGTTCCTAAAATATTTTCTCTTCTCTGTTATTTTAACAGCTGCAGCTTTCTAAATTTGAAACAGCAGTTTTTCTCTGTCTTGCAGATATGTTAAATGCTTGCTTTTTCTCTAAGAAATTATTCAGTTATGTAGATATATGGACGCTTAGATGGGTTGAGGGTGTTCATGTATCCTCACTCATTAAGCCCTTAAAAGGCCCAGAGAGGTAGAAGAGGTCTCTGAGAAACAGAGTCTGTAATTCAGTAACATGTTTAATGTATTTATAACCTGCTTTCATTTTGTAGAAACTTAAGCGAGGCAGAAGTGCACACACTCTGGAGTTTTGTTGAGTTGGAATTGGAAGCACTAAACTATCCATCCTCAGGCAGGAATGGAAATTTATAGCAGAGCTAGAAATGGAGCCATAATACTTTAGAATGTTATCTTGGCTCTTAAGAGATAACCATCATCCCTCCCATTTACTTTATTTATGGTTAACCAAGATGTACTAGCCAAAGAAGAGAAAATATGTACTTCCAATTTTTTTTTTCAGTCACTGTGTGTTTTTATCTTCCACTTGCATACTGTGAACTTCTCTCCCCAAAACATAGTTAGATTTTGGACTATCTAGCTTTGACTATATCATACTTTTATAACTGTACCAGTAGTAGATTATTTGGGATTTTCCAGAGAAGAAATTGCATTAATTACATGTACTTTTCATACTGTACATATTCTCTTCAACGTATTGAAATAGTTGTAGTTGCTTAAACACTTACAGTAAAACCACTGTGTGTTTCTGCCCTTACAGTCCATAACCCTAAAGTATTGCTAGCATGATATCCTGGGATTACAGGGCTTCAGATTCTATAGCTGGCTTTTAAAAAATTCAAATAGTTGTAAAAAGAAGACCAACATAAACCAGCCACAAATACACTGACTGGTCAAATTTTTTTTTTTTTTTTTAATTTTGCCTCGGTTGTACCCGACTTTGTAAGAATTTAAAACTTTCTAAGTACTTCCTGACTTAATACCTATCATAAAGTTCTAAAGGCTATTAAACAGATTTAAGCTCTCCTATTTGAAGTGAGAAGCCATGTTTTTGCACACCATTAGCTGGAAGGTATGTGTAATAAAAAGAATAGTTTATGGGGCAATAATGATGGAGGTCAAAGATACTTATTTTGGTTTCCTGGAGGAAGTGTTCAAGCATGTGTTTGGCTTGTACCTGGAGGCCAGCTTGTGTGAACCTGATCTCAGATCAGCCTCCCTTCCCCATGCTTTTGATGTTCCTACAACTTCCTTGTCACGCCTTTTCCATGGATGGGTTTGTCACCACAATAAATCCTACCCACCCCCTGCATAGATGTAGGACTTAGTGCAATTCTTGACATCACCTTCAGCGAACTGGTGAGTTATCCAGTGGTACAGGGCTGCAGTGCAGTCTTTTAGTGCAGTGCATCCAAACACTGCTCTTCTGTAATAAAAATCCCTACAACTGCATTTTCACACGTGTCCTTTTAACCTACTGTGAAATGGCAGTGGTGCATCAAGTATAAGAAGTCATGAAAGTAACATTCCTTCATGGTTTCGGAAAAGGGTCTTTATTTCATTGCATTTTGTCCCATTTCATGAATAGATTTCAAAGAAAAAGGCAGAATAGAATACAAGCTAACCTCTAGAGAAGGATTTGAAAATCAACAGAAAGGATTTTTGTTTTGATTTTTGTTGGGAGGGAAAAAAAGTGTTTCTTTTTCTATTTGCATTTGAGCTACAAATTTTTTAGCAACTACTAATAGTTTGTAAAAAATTCACCACACGCAGGCAAGGCTTATAAATATTATTTATTTATCTAGCTATTTATTTATATTATTTGCACTGCAGAAACCACATTTGGTACTGCAGTAGTATAAAATCCTTTTTCTTTATTTTCATATTCTTTGTGCATGTTATAGTTCTCTGATTATTTATATGTGCACAGCAAATGGATGCAGAAAGCACCAGTTCTGGTGAATGTAATGGGGATTGTCTCCCAAAAGATCTGATATTGAAATTATCAACTTGGGATAGATAAGAATTTGGTCTACGAGGAATGAATTTAAGGTTGTACTACCAATCATTTAATCATCTTTAATACACATTTTAATGTGTTAGAAACAATTATTAGCTTAAGCAGTAGGAAGATTAAGATGCAGGTAATAGCAACTCAGGGCAAGGCTTTCTTTACAGTTACTCTTGAACAGAAAAAAAATGAAATGCAGTACTTTTAAAAGCAGGGAGACTTAATTACTTGAATTGCAGACCTTGGAACAAAAGGAATGATCAGATGATTAATATGTTTTGCAGGAAGAAAAACAGTAACAAAAACATTTTTTTGCATGACTCAGTTCAATTTGAAATTTATTGATGAGTGAGATTAAAAGAGGTATTTATTCTTTCTATTTGGTTTCTGCAGCTTTTTTTTTTCCCCTGGGTCTGATAGTGCTAGCAGATAAACACTCTATTTAGTGCTCCTTTTTACCTCACTATACATACTGCAATGTTGTTATAATTTAATGTGGTTGTTGGGTGGCAGGATGTTTATAAAATTTATGTTTGGGCTATAAACATGGAGAAATAATGTACAAGTAGTGACAATAGAGAAGGACTGCATTTTCCAATCGTGAGCAGAGGAGTGATAATTAAAACCCTGAACAGGGTTTTTCCCTGAACAGGGAAAGAACTGAAGAGCAGGAGGTCACAGATAAATCTGTGTGACTCTGTTGTAGGCAGCAATGCAGTGCCAGCCTCTGACAGGCTCCGTTCCTATCTGCAGGGCAAGGACAAGGACAGAAGAGTATGAGGAACCATAAAACTGTCCTTCACTTGAAGGGATGTGCAGGAGGTTTCTAATTTTTTTTTAATTACGTTAGGCTTTCCAATATGGGATTTTTTACCCTGTCATCGTTGTTCAGATTTGGTCTGTCTGTCCCCTAATGCCATCTTGTTTCTTTGAAGGGGGTGTGTGGGTGTATATGTGCACATGTGAGCATCTAAATATTACTTGTGTCACAAATACTCTGTGTTTGTAAAGGACTGTATCCCCCAAAGCTGAAAATTATGGTTTAGAAGATAAATTAGGCAGTAATTTCATTTTGAACCTGTTACAAAATAAATTGGCACAGAATAGTCGTGAGCTTAGCAAACATTATTTTTATTCTCCAAGATGCATTACAACAGAGAAATAAAAATAAACCTCAGTCTCTAAAAGGGAGCATTTCACAGGCTGGTACTTGTCAGCCTTGTTCTGCTTGAAGATGGCAGCATAAACAGTTGTGTAAACGTCATTTTGCAAAACACAACTGTACTTCTGCGTCTTAGTTATCCTTATTTGAGGGCTGAAGCCTAAAGTCTGTACACAATAGATGTGACCCCATGAACTTAATGTTTTTATTAAATAATGCTTTCTGAAAATGATGGATTCCGTGGCCTGTCATTGGATTGAGTTGACTGTTGACACAACTAAGTAAAGGAACATTTGTAGCCGAGGTACTACAGTTTAAGAAAGTATTAAAGTATTAGTTTGAGTGACTTGATGAATCCTTTCCTAGTCCTGTTCTTAAACAAGGCAAGGTTGAAGGTTGTTTAACATGGAAAAATTCTTTCATTTATTTGAATTCTTGCATGTTCCGTTCAAATACAAGTTGAATTTTTTTTCCAGTATTTTAAAGATAGTTTTTCGATTCTTATAGTTTATAGGCCTGGGGGAGGAAATCAGTTGTTAGAAGTATCTCCAAATTATATCGGGGAAAAGATAGAAGGGATTTCCAAAACTAAGGTTTAGATGAAAGGAAATTTGTGAATATGTACAGACAAACATTATTACAAATGGTTAAATAGTGGTAGAGATAAAGTAAATTACTTATCCTAGATCAATGACAGATGAAGAGAGTTCTTCATTTCTAATAAATTCTTATCTTTAGCCTATGGATCTTGTGGCATTCTGTAATTCTCATCCTATAATCAGAATTGTCATTCATAAGCATGTAATGAAAGCTTAATCAAAGTTATAAACATTTCATTTAATCTGATCGAGAAGTCAGGATTCTTTAGAAAAAGTAGATCTGTAATAAATTACTAATGAGGTTGGCAGTGAATCAGATTACTACTTTGGGAACAAAATCCATACTGAGAGCTCTACAAAAAGAGCATGAAAAAGAAATATTTAGCTATGTTACTGTAATTCAAGTAGCTTCAACATTTACTTTGATTTTTTTGATAACATACATTCAACCTTTTCATGAATGACTGTCTATAGTATAACTTAAATCTTTTCTAAGGTTTTTTTGACTCATTAAAAATGCAATTTCTATTGTGCCAAGCTTAATAATCAATTGTGGTATAAGACAGAAACAATTTGAAATAAAAAGTAAAAGATTTTTTGTCCTTTTTTCCAGAGCCTAACTGTGCAGAAGAGGGTAACCCCAGCACTGTTACTCAATCTTCATAAGTGCAGATAAATCTCTTGTCAGATCACGTACCTATTCATGAACCATAGATATTTTTAGTGTAGAATACTACCTTCTTTATGTATTTCCTACCCTCTCTCTTCTTTGTTTGAAATTAAAATGCTGCTATAACATAACAAAATGCCATCATCTCTCATACCACTGTCCCACAAGAAATTTTGCCTCTTTGAAATAAGTGGCGTGAAGCAAATGAAACACTAGTTTAACTTTTAAATGTTAGTCAGAGCCACCTGCTAAAGAAAGACTGATATATGTGTTAGTGAGAGAATTTCATTAAACTTCCTTTTTGTTGCAGTCATCAATTTTAAGAAATCTTCCTTTTCATCTCAATTAAATGAGGTCTCACTTGTTGGGAATATACAGTACTTTATGTAGATGTCTTTGGCCGTGTCTTCAGTTTCTGGGAAAAAAATTGTAATGAATGGATCTCATAATAATTCTTTAAATATTTTGTATATCAGTGGATATCTGTTATAGAAAAGGAGTACATAGCTGAGGCACCATCATGGGATCTCATATCAATCAAGCATTTTTTTGTGTTTACATCTGCAATGTGTTCTTTTATGAAGCTGATGATGATGTTGGATTTTCCAGTGGGTTTTTGTTGGGAAATTTGCCCCAGTAAAGTCGTGAGGCTAAAGCACACCTGTATTACAGATGGACACAGTGAGTCAGGAATATACAAGTATTCCTGAAAGCCTAATCTCCTGAGTGGAAGGTATTTCATGTAAGGGTTTATAAAATTAAGCAAAGTAGGGTAGTTCACTTATGGATTGATGGAGGATTTTTTTAATCAGTTCTGGCAGGTTAAATTGTCTAGGTTTTTTTTTTTTTTGTCAGAGAATCAGTCAAATGAATATTGTCTTACAGTGATGTTCTCAAGAGAGAGCATTGTTCCAGATACTTCATCACGGAACTCAGCAGTGGATTAGAAGCAGTATTTCTTCTGTTTTATCTATTGCATTTTGGGTTAAGGAAATCATATGTGCCAAATCAGGGGAGAGGGGAGTTTCAAATCCAGCAGTGGGCGGAACATTCATTGTGTTAGATGCTAATTGCGTTGGCATCAGAGCAAGAAGAGCATTGGAAGGAACATTAGTGTGGCATCACGCTGAAGTGAGAATGACTTGTGTTGCTGACTTGTGTTGCTGATGCCTCGAAATATAAGGATAAATTTGGATGATAATTCTGATTTTTGAGGTCTGATTTTTTATTTTCTGTACTGTATTTTGTTCTTTGCCCTATGCAAACACATTTTAAGATACTAACTCTTTGCACATGAAAGAAATATCAATGAGAGAATGTATAAAACAACGAGAACTAGGAATTCAAATTCTTGTTGAAGGATCCATTAATGTGACTCAGGATTTCATTGCACACTTTAATGACAGATTGTATTGTCCTAGTACTAAACAAAGGAATATCAGTTGGTTACTTTAAAATTGCATTTAACAATTGGAGCTGCTGATTTCTTTCAAAAGATCACAGGAGGGTGCCTTTCAGGTGTGTTTGCAGTTATCCCTGAAAGCCTGGTGAAGGAATTTGTCTTTCAGCATTCTAGAGTCATGTAAGTAGTTTTCAATGTTAAGGTCCATGTTACTAACTTTTTCTTGATCTTCTTGTGGCTTCTCAGTGGACAGTTTCCGAAGGGTCCTTTGAGACAATGTTCACTTAGTTTGCACGTTCTCCCAGAGGTAGTTAAGGATGTGGATCCCGAGAGCGGGCAATATGGTGTTAGTTTGGGAAAGGATAGGTTGAAAGAGAGTGTGGAGAAATATGATTAAGGCAAATAGCAGTGGGAGGCTATGTGAAAAGGAAATAATAGTGAGGACTGGGTAGTTCTCTACCTTGTCTTCAAAATCTGCAGTCTAATACAGGGCCAGCTGCAAGTCATTTGTATTCCCACCTTCCAGGAGAAGGGAAAACAGGGAGATGTTCCTACACCCCCACCCCTCCCTGGGCTCTTAGGGAGCCAGGGTGGAGGATTTGTGTTTGTCCACTTGCTCCTCAGGTCTTAAGGGGGTTTCTCTCAGGTGGGGAGTGCTGAGGCCAGGTGTGAGTACAGGGCCAGTGGCACAGGCTGGGCCCAGTGGGGAGGTGGGGGCCGGGAGCGGCTTTGATGTGCAGTATATGAGACAATGTGTCACCAAAGCCTGGCCTGATGGAACAAGGGATGCTCTAAATTTACCTTTCTGATTTCTTACGTGGAGCTTTTCTGCACCCCTACGTGGTGGGTTGGGTTTTTCTGGAACCAAGAAGCTGTATGTAGGAATATGTTTTAAGCAGTCTTTACAAACTTTGTAAACCAAAAATTTAGGGGTATAGGAGACAAATTTTTTTTTTTTTTTTAAGAGTTGCAAGTACCTGACTCAATGGAACTATTTTTCTCGTGTTTTTGTTAATGGATGAAAAACCAGAATGGCTTAATAGTGGGGCAATAATGTATAAAATTATAAGCAGTGGACTACTGCAATCCTCTTGCAGGAGGAGGAGAAGGCTAGAACCTAAGAGGTCCCCTGTCATTATGCAAGAAATCCCTGGGTATGGGAGTTGCCATGGGCTGCAATAACTGTGTTTTGACAATGACATGCTGCCAGGTGTTCCATTTTCATTGTTTTCATAGGAGAAAAATAAATTCTGTGGGTCTATCACAAATGAAGCAGATCTGATGGTGCCAGCATAAAATTTCTGTTTAGAAAAATAAATCCCAGCTGCTGTGTAACTAAGGGTTAGGTAATTTGCTTCACTACAGAGGAAAAATACCACAGGTTGAAAATGTTTGGCTTTTTTCTATTAAAAGTATGTTGCATCTGCTCACTTACAACAGAGAAATTCATCTAAGTTGGTCAATGCAAACAGATTTAGGTAATTTAAAAATAAAATTAAGATAAAATACCTGTATCCTCTTAAAATAGATACTTAATAGAGTGTTTTAACTATGTAAGATGTGTATTTTTCTTCTGCGTCAACTGTTGTTCCTTAGAACAACTAACTGAATATTTGTTTTGTTCCCTAATTTTTCTGTGAATCTACAATCTTACTTGCAGTGACCTTTATATAGCAATAATCCATGTCATTTATTTTATTTTTTTAAAAGCTTATCACAAAATTAATACTAAAACATAAGCAGTTAATGAATGCATCATTACAGTACAATGGCACACATATTCCTAGTGATATTGTATTTTATTTTTCATGGATTTTCTTGAATTACTGTATTTTAAAAGGGAACATCGCTCCCTGTAGCTTGCATCAGTTCCATGCTGTTGAGATGTCTTCAACTTTGTTGAAGACCTACGAGCCCATAGCTCTTACTACTGTGAGGTTTTTCGGGGTTTTTTTACACAGTGTGCTATTCTAATAGTTTATGATGCAGAAATCCTGAAAATTTCATTTAATTGCTAGTTTATGAGGCTGGGATGCATGGGAGACAAAGCACACGGATAACAAGTTGCATGTGCAGTTTTACAGGTGTGCACTTATTACTGATCCCTGGGAGAGCATGGCAGATACCTGCTGAGCTCTGCTCCTGTCCCTTTGAATATCTCTGTCATTTTTATCTCCCTCCCGTGTGTTGCAGAATCTACCCAAACCGAACTCCGCCATGTACTTGCATCTAAGCAAGGGCCATCAAGCTGGCAAAATCTGACCCTGTCTCATCAGACTCTTCAGCAGAGGAAGAGTGGTCTTTGCAAAGAGCTTCATTTTAGGACCGTGGGAATGAATGGCTGCATAAATATGATTGTTTGCATTTATTTGTATGAAAGCTTTGTGTGCAGCTGTAGCACGACCTTATGAAGATTAAAAGCAGTGTAGTTTTTATGTCATCTCTAAAGGAAGATCACATCACAGCTCAGTGGTCAGATCTGTTGTTTCATTTACCTGAAAGCAGCTGAATTTCATGGAGATGAAAGGCTTGCTATCAAAAGAAGTGTTGCTTCAAGGCCTAATTTTTGGTTATTGCAGGTTTTTGCTGAAATGGGCCTGAAGTGTTACTTACCTAGGCCTTCTAGGACCTGTTTTGTCCCTTAGCACTGATGATCTAAAGGGGCACGGAGCAAATAAAGCTGTTGTGGCTTTCTGCTGGGGGTTTTAGTCTTGTGGGGCTGGCAAGATAGCAATGGCAACATGAAATTGTTAGGAATCTTATTCCTGCTCAGATGAGCTCCCTGTCCTTGTTGAGGAGCAGGACCCAGACACTTCACAGCCACTGTCACCACCTGTAGCTGCCTCCCCGTGCCTCCCCCTCAGAAACTTCTGAGAAGAGGTGGGCAACGCTCCCACCTGCATTGTGATTTTTGTATGGAATTCCAATGTATGGAATCATACAATGTTTCCACCATGAGCAGTAGGCAGAATATCTCCTCTTGATTGTTGTTAATTGTCTGACTTCAACAAGGATTTTAATAAAGGATTGTGATTGGAATTACAGTCCCCTAATACCACTTTTATTTAAATTTATTACAATAGTTGCCATGTGATTAATAAAATGTTAGTGCATTCATTGAAATCACCACTCTGCTATCACACAGTGTGGTAGTTAAACACAGTAAATGCTTCTAATTAGTTAGTAATTGAATAACGTGCATTAATTTTTTTTATATCACCCATAGGATGTTTAATTGTATTGTTGGCTATTAGCTGCTGTGCAATATATGGGAAGGGTTAAGTTGTACAATTTTCATAATTCAGACCTTTCATTACTTCCCAGCTCCAAACATCAGAATGAAATATTTTTTATTTCCTAAACTTACCTAAACATGAATTAAAATTCAAAATTTTACTCCCTAGAATACCTTTTCCTCAGTTCAAAACCACACATTTGTGATTGGAACCATGAGGAGGTATAGGAAATGGACTTAAGTAGGATGAGTTTGTCGTGGGTAGAATGCCATCTGTTGATAAATGCAACAGTCAACACTTTATAGTAAAGAACTTTTCTATCACATCATCATTATTTTTGTGTGTTTTGCATTCTTTTCCTCCCTCCCCTAAGCCAGTTTGCTTTTTATTACATGTGTAATTTAAGAGAAGTTTGCACTATCAAATTTCATTAAGCTTCTGGATCCAGAAGGAGTACGTGAAAGGAGGGAGTGCTGGGGTTTTCTTTTAGAGGGGCTTTGTTTTCTATCCAAAGACTTAAAAATTTTTGCATTAAATATAAGAGAAAGATTTTAATGCAATCATATCAATATCATAATAATAGGAGGAAAGGAATTTTTTTTTTCTATTTGTCCTTTTGCCTTTTTCATTATCTTCCACATAAAAGAAAAAATTAGGACATATGGTCTCTGTGAGAATCCCCAGTTAGTGGTTTCCAGCTTGGTGATACATCAAAGCAGTTCTACTTCACTAGCTCAAATTTTTCACAAGCAAATATTTTAAGAATATTAAAAAAAGACAAATATTAACACCAAAAAAAAAAAAGAAAGGAGTAACTTGATAGATATTATGATACTTTCTTGATTTGAAAAGGGAAGTAAAAGTTGAGAGTAGAGGAAAGCAATTTTGAATTACTTTAAAAAAAAAAAAAAAAAAAGGAAGGTACTGACTGGAGACATTCAGGGTGGAAGGAACCTGTTCACATGCTGAGTGTCAGTTGTATGGGAGAGAAATGTCTTCCAAGAGTTTTTTCAAATTACCAGCTGGGTCATTTGAAATGCTGGGTTCAGCTTTACATCTGAAATAAATGCTAGCAGGCAAACCAGCAAAGAGTAGGTTCTGAAGAACATTTTCCAGCCTCTGGCACCATTTGTAGGCAAGTATGTGGTTCTTAAAGACCCTTTTCCCCCTCTGCAGTCTCTTAGTGGCTGACAAAATCTAGGCACCACTCCCAGGTCCCACAGGTTATTTCTAAGATGGAAAGATCAGCTGGTGGACTGTTTGTTCTTATTATCACCAGTCCTCCAACTTTTGTGTTTATTATTGAAATATACTCAATTCAGGACTGGTGTCATTAAAAACACTTCCTTCAGAACTCAGAGTCTGAGATACAGGGATGAGATCTCACTTCCAGCTGAGCCATGATTTCAGAAACACAGAAGAGCTGTGTTTCTTCTTGGCTATAAAGGACTACTGAGAATACTGATCAAAAACCACAAACAAATGAGCAAACACACCAAAGATCTGATGATGGGAGAATCTTACCACTCTTCTATTTTTTAGGCAAGTAAAAGTTTTTTAAAGATGCTTTTAAAATATGTCTCTTTATGTTAACATTTCTTCAAAGTGATCTTTGAAAATACTTGCTGTGGACCTCTACAGAATATTTAATGAGAAAATTACACACACCCCCCCAATTCTCTTTTGTTTACAGCCAATTTTAATTGCTGAGATTAATTGTTTTTTTTTTCCTTTATTCTCACCCCAATTCACTTCTGAAAGGTTTTTCTTTCTCATCACAGTGCTTTTAATTGGAATATAAGGGCATATAAAGGTAAAAACTTAGCTGAAAAACTTTTCTTCAAGTGATTCCAAGTCATGCACATTGCAGAAGTGTGTGTTGTTGAGTTTTGGGGGTTTGTTTTGTTCTTTTTTTTTTTTTTTTTTTTGTTATAGTCTTCTATATCGTATTCCTTCTGCAGTCCCCACATACCTTAGAAAGAACTAATTATTTGAAGGTTTAAAGACTGCTGCTGCCAAATGGTCTCACAGTTAGTGACCGGATATAGAAATGAAACAGAACACTGAACCTTGGGGATTCACCTGGCCTCCTTTGCAAGCCAGGTTGGTTCCTACAGTGTTGAATAACAATTAAAGGAGTTCAAGTTTGAAAGTGACTCTTCAGATGTCAAACTGCAAAGCAAGTTTCACTTTCTTGGCATAGAAAAAGAAAATAACACAAAACAGAAAAAGCAGAGCAAAAATATTAGTACATGGGGTGATGTTTAAAAGTTTTATCACTATATGCACAATGTTTTCTCATTATTTAAGAGATGTTAGTAGTTAATATTTGTTTGTTATAATTCCCCTAGGGCCATGATCATACAGTTGTGTGTGTGTCTGCATAATCCATACCTGTCAGAAGGGCTCCAAGATGAGAGCCTTTGTAAACATGTAGTATGGAGGTTGCCTCTGAAACCCAGGTCATTGGCATTTATGCATCAATGTAATCAATGCTAGTGTCTCCTTTTATCTTCAATCCAAGGATGTCAAACCATTCTTATATCCTTGGCTATGCAATCCCTGACTGAAAATTCAGACATTCATATTCTAAGATCTCAAAGATCCAGGAAACCAAGTATCGGTGCACCTTCCTGCTTCAGGAGCTGGGACTGCCCGTCTCATCTTCCTGAGGGTGATCCACCCACCAGCCTATGGGGTGTCCCTGACGCTCCAAACCAGACCCTCTGTTGAAGCAGTTGTAGAGAATTTGTGGATTTTCAGACTAGATAGAAGGAAGTTGTTTTTTTTTTTTTTACAGTAAGGGTTTTGAAAGCCTGGAACAGGTTGCCCAGAGAGGTGTACAGTGCCTAATCCCTGGAAACATTCAAGGTTGTGTCGGTCAGGGCTCTAAGCAACTTGATCTGCTTGAAGACTTTCCTGCTTGCTGCAGGAGGTGACTGTAAAAGGTGCCTTTCAATCCGAACTTTTCTGTGGTTCTGTCACTACAGCCGTTGAGACACATGCCTGGGAGAGGAAATGAGAGATGCGGTTTATGCTTTAATGCATTTCAGGTGCATTGAGCAGCCACTGGAGCAGGGTCAGGGACTCCTCTGTCTCTGCACAGTGCAGCCACGGTGTTCCTGTTCTCTGGAAAGTCAAATGGCTTCAGTGGGAAAGATTAAAGCCTCCAACTCCACAATAGGGGACAGCTGGTTAATTTGAGCGCCCTGCTGGGAGAATCGAATCTCCCGAGTCTGAATAGGGAAATCAAACTGTTTTCTCACATTCTGGGTGCGTGTTCTAGCAACTTAAATTTTAGTTATGAGTTCTTAAGGCTCAGGCTAATGCCTCTCAGTTTCCGCTGGAGGAACTGTTTTATTCAGCACCCTGCCTTTTGTGCATTCCATCCTGATATTTGTCCTATTTCACATCCTCAGCAAAAAGCCTATAGGCTTACCCTGCTAAATTGCTGGCAACCACATACATCCTCAAAGGCCTTTTGAGCACTACTGTGATCTCTGATATTACTGGGAGCAAAGTACTTAAACGTCTTCAGAAGTGAGGCCTTGTTACATGAAAGGTGAGATTAATTTCAAAGAGCTGAGCTTGTCTGTCCTGTGCAGCTTAAATGCAGCTTGCAGTCTATCCAGACCAGTCTGTCGACATTCTCCATGTTCTCCTTAGCACAGGATGCCTTTACCCTTCTTTACCCTTGCTTTGCTCTACTTACTAAGCTCCAGATCTCACATTGTGCATCAGCCTATGAAAGGGTGAAATAATCCGTTGGGAGTATAATAAAATTTAAGTCCAGATTGGATTCAAAATGCATGATGTTTGAGAATCTAATGTATTTTCTTACTTATGTCTACTTATGTTCTGGAAACATCAATTGGATGAGATGTTCTTTGCAGGATTGGAGATATTTAGGGTTGGGGCAGCAGTTAATGTAGGGTGAATAAGGTTGTTGCACATACTACTGAGACCAAAATTGTTGTTAAGCACTGCATGTTGTCCACTTGGTTTAAATATTCAGAACTTTTCTGCTGTATTTAAATATTCAGAACTTTTTCTAAAGCATTTAGACATAAAAGTTCAACATACGTGGAGGAGAGATAGCTAGGCTTAAGAGAGCTGCCATAAGAAGCTGTAAAGGTTTGCAGGGCAAAAACTGGCACTTAAGTAGCCCATTGTCCAAAGTGAGAAATGTTTTTTTAATAACTTTGAGAGATCTTTTCTACCTGACTGAAGTAATCTTGGCTGATGATTGTCTGTGTACCTGCATTGCTCTGTTCCTGCATCTCCACTTCAAAAAAGAAATATTACTTTAAAACAGGCTGTTTACTATCCATGAGGGCCACTACTGATGCACACCCTGTTTGTTGCCTTTGAAAAGAAGAGATTTGAAGCCTAATGTTACTCTTTACCGCATGGTGCGTAGTTCACTGGGCAATATTACTGGCTCACAGTTCCAGAAAGCTTCTCACTTACGTAGAGCAAGTTGTGTTTTATTGCCTGCAGGCCAGACACTCTAACTCAAACCCTCAGTACAGAAGGGGTCAAAACTTGCAAGCTAAAAGGTTTCTTGAATGAAATAAATTCCTGGCCAGGATCTTCTTACTCAGTGAAAAGTTCTCATCTTCTCTAGCTCTATACAGGGCAACAGAAATCGACCCAGACAGCTTTAAAGGAAGTCAGAGCTAAACAAAAATATTCCTTAATCTGTTTAATCCCAAATGGTGAGTTAAGAGCTGTATATTTTTTTTTAATTATTATTTCTTGCTGCTGTTTTTGAAGTAAATGCTAATTAGAAGGCATTAGGGATCCTGGTTCAGCCAGCAGATGCCAGGGGACAAGCACACACATCAAGTGCATTATATGTGTCTCACAGTATGAAATCTTTAGTATGATACAGTAAGTAACAATTTAAAACCTCAACACACATCTGGTTTCTAGGGAGATCTGCTGAAGAGGATCACAGCCTTCTTCAGCAGTGCTATGATAAGATATGCAGAAAAGCATTGAAAACATGTTAATTTTAAGATTTCATACTGTGATGGCCCTTAAGTGCTTCTAGGGAATGGGACTGAGGTGTTGTCTGGTACTCCACAAATGCAGTGTTTGAAGTATATTATCCCGAAATTTGTACATAACTAGGAAATAAAGTAGAGGAATAAACAGAGAGATCAATGCTGAACTTGATTTGGGAAAAATACTTCTAAGTATTTTGTGCCACACTCTTTCTGGGTTTTGGGGTGGTTTTTTGGGTTTTTTTTTTGTTTGTTTGTTTGTTTGTTTGTGGGGTTTTTTTTTTGTGGCATTTATTTATTAATTAATTTATTAATTTATTTATTCATTCCCTAGAGGGTTTGCATTTTAAATGAAAAATGGTCAGGCTCAGGCTGGAGTACGGACTGAATTTAAAGCCAAGTATATAAGCTGTAAGTGCTGATTTAATAAACCATTAGCCTGTTCGTCTTGTAAACATCTTTGGAGAAAAACTAATGAACTCATTCTGGACGAAATTGCTTGGTGAGAACATCACTGCTGAACACCAGCAGATAATTTGGTGCTCTGAGGCTGTGTCTACCCTGCAGGACAGATGCCTGCTGCTGTGCCACCCTTGTCCCCGTTTGCCTGAGTGGAGAACCTCTTACAGTGATTTGTAGCTCTCTTCCAGCCTGTGTGCCCTGCTTGCCTCCCATGGGAATGAGCTGTCAGACAGATGGTGTGTTCCTAATCCTGTCCTCCAAGGCCAGCAGCTTATGTGTACTTCAGGGCCAAAAAAACCCACCCTTCATGCTTTTCATATCATCTAGAGAGAAAGGGCACAAGAGCTTATGTGGCTGAGCAAAAGAAGCGTATTTGAATCCCTGCTGGTTTTGTACAGTAGCAGCAATCTTGTTTTATACTCTGTATTTTTAACAATTGGTGGATTGCTCACTTATATGCCAAGAATAATATAGTTATTTTAACGATTTATGTCACAAAATGTCAATGACTTCAGAGATTTGTTGCTATTAGAAAACTATCAGGCCCTGCAAGATAAGAAGCGAGCTAACAATCAGGTCCATGCTAATTACAAATAGTATATTTATTTTCTTCTGTATTTTGTGTATTTTGGGGGGAGTTCCTTCTGAATTATATGTCATGTAGAAAACAAGCAGAATTCTATATAGGACATGAATTACAGAACTTATGAACAGGGAAGGGAGGGAGATGAAGAGAACTCCTCCTGAAGTGAATAGTGATGACATGGTGAATTTTGGGTTGAAAGGAATAGAGCAGACCAAAGAATAATGTTTAGCACAAAAGTTATTCATTATGCCATACGTGTTCTGATAGTTCCCAGTTGTTCCACAGATACAATTAATGGGAATAAGTGGTCGAATTTTGGTTTTAAATTACTGCAGATAAATGTCCTACTTGCAGACAAATTTAAGGATCCCTTAAAACATAAATTCTGCACAACTTCATGCTAGTTTGAAAGTACTGGGCATAAATAAGGATAAAGGTCAATGTGCTCCAAACGCAGCAGCTGAAGGGCGAGTGAGATTACCTTTGGGAGAATTCAGAGGCTGCTGGATAAGAGATCTGTGTAAATCAGCATCTCTTGGGGGGAAAAAAAACCCTCTAACCAAACACATTATCTAACCTTTTGATACCTAAATGTAGAGGTTTTGGTCAGTGGCTGAAATAGTAGGACTCTATAGAGTTTCAGCTCTTGCTCATTGGTGCAGTGGAATTTATTTAGGCAACAAAAAGTAAAAACAACTGCATTTCAAATGTTTGAACTTTTACTCAGACTTAGTATTTCATTTAGCCTTCAGCAATGATAACCACAGACATACCCTATGAAATATTATTTGTGCCCATAGAGTACCATTAATTTTCTTTTAATCTTTCTCTGCCTCAGGAAATATTTCAATTGAATTTTGTTCTTCATGCAAGGAACCAAGAGTACCGAGACCCGAACTAATTTCCTTTCATTTTCCCTTTATTTCCATATTTTTAATAGATTCATAGCCCATGATGCTAATACTGTAGCTATTGTAAAAACATGTTTAATTAAAAATATGTGTTTGTTGTGTCCATCTGTTAAATTCCCAACATCTTTCTAGAGTTTATTGAATCTCCTGTCATCAGATCTCAGTTTCACGGTTTGGTCTAGTGGCATTTTCCTGACCAGGAATTTTGTCTTCTCTGCCCTTCCCATTGCTGCTGTCTTTCTTGCATGGTTTTACCCATCTTCTCAGGCTTCCATGGATTCCTTATGCTGCACTCCCTATCTTTATTGGCCAAGAACCATCTCCTGTTCCCCTTTTAAATTTATCAAATTGTCCTAACCTTCTCTCCATCTTTTTTCTAATTTTATTTTATTACTTTTGCCTTCACCCCAGGTAGAGGAAAGCTGTTGTTTTGGCAAGAACCTGCAGAAACGTGGGTGTCGTTTGTGTGAGAGCTTGAGAGAGAGGGTATTTTATTCAGTAGCAAATAGTGAGCAACTCTGCATTTAATACCCTGTTTTACTCAGCATTCTGGTGGCATATTTCTCTTAGATGCATTGAAGCAGCTGTTTGACGCGGAATAATGCCACAGCAGAGCTTGACAACTTTTTTTTTAAGCAGGCTTTGGATGGGTAATGATTATAAAATCAGGATTTCTGCTGAAAGATAACACCTCTAGCAATCGCAACCCTGAGATACTGGTTCAGAATTAACTCAGAGGGAAGTGTACCATCTGTTGCTAAAACCTCACACTAAGAGCTCAGGCAATTTCTAGCTTAAAGGGAAAACGTGGACATGAACCTAGATAATTAAGGGAAGCAAAGAGAGGGATGGAAGCAAAAACTTTTAAATAGCTTTTGGTCCTCTGCTTGTGCCTGGTGCTGTCTGACTGTAGAGAGAGCAGAGAGAATTGACACTGCAGAGAAAACAATCTGCACAGAAAGTTCTGTCAAATGCCCAAAGTAAACAAATGGGAAGCAAATATTGTTTCATTGCTATTTGATTTAGAATAACTGTACTGTATTATGTAAAGCTCCTCCAGGCTCACTTAGGATGTTTAAACTGTTATTGTTCCTTCAATGCTTGATAATCAGAACTAATTTTTGTGCCAAAATTGTATGTCCAGATAGCTTGTTTACTTCAAGTCTGCTTATCAGCCAAACCTAGCGAAAGAATCAAAATTTCTTGTTGGTGCTTCTTTACATGAATAGCTTATTTTATCTCTTAATTATTTAATTGAATGGTTTAGGTGACCTGGAAGACAAGCCAAAATGTTCTGTTGAGCTTTGTTTTCAGTTCTGCTAAGAGGGAAAAAAAGAACATCAAAAAAGGCAAAATAGGAGCTGAAGGCCTTATCTGCTTGAAATGAAATACAGTGCTCCAGCTTGCTTCCCCATGCCATATCTTCAGATAATTCAGTGATAAATCTCCCATAACTGTGGAACCTGGGTAAATGCAGATCTGACCTTTTGTTTACAGGGTATCAAGGGAAATCTTTATGAGACCACAGAAGTGATTCAAAAGGTTTAGAAACATTATGAGATGGCAGAATGTGTCCCCTGTGGATAATTCTGACAGCAAAGATCTGACACTGTTTCTCAATGAGCAGTGCCCTTTCTGCAGAGCTTTGAACAAGCCATTTGGTAGTGATGTTTGAGAAACATTTTTGGTAATGCTATTCAGGGAAAAAGTGATCTTTGCTTCTATAATTAGGCTAGATTTTAATGTTAAAATATTAACATAAAAATATTTCTTGGGTGTACAGATGTTGGGGCTGGTACAATGAAAGATAAAATAGAAAACATAACACTTTTGGTTTAGGAAGAAAATTAGTCAGATTACACTTTTATACTTCCTCTAATTTCTAGTGGTTATGATAGTTTATCTGCTTATGATTTAAAGTGGGAACTTAAACCAGCTTTATTAAAAGTCCAGATTGTGTTTTGTTACATAAAATGAATCTATTGATTAAATAAATACAGAACAAAAATGTTGTGAGCAGGAAAGGAGCCATGCTACTGAATTCCAGATTAAAGTCTCTTCTGCTTCCTGGAAGGAACTACCTTAAAGAACAGAATATCAGCAGAAGGTTGGGTTTTTGAGTTAAAACACAACTTCTGGTTTTGCTTTGGTTTTGTTTTAAATTTAGGCATTTTCATAGCCTGTGATTTGGTTTCTGATCTGTACAAAGGTGCATGTTATGAATACACCCACTAATTATCCCTGTGTGATGTTGGTTCTCCTGGAAGTGGAGAACAGTTGGACTCAGTGATCCAAGAGGTCATTTCCAACCTTAACAATTCATAAACCCTTGTGTGTGGTGTGCACGTACACCTGTGGTCACTTCAGCATTCCAGGTATTCCAACAGGTTGCTACAGCAACAAGCTTCTGCAGGGAGAAGATTATCTGCTGAACAGGACTGTGCATGTTTACTGGGGAGCTGTGGAAACAATTTTAAAAACTTTCAACACTGCAAGTAAGCAAGCATCAGAGGTTGCTGTCACTGTCACCCTGCAGCATCAGGGTGCTGTCATATTTTATTAAATGGCCATAAAATATATATTACCTGACACCAAAATGCTACTTCTGACACCAAAATGCTTCTTCTGGCACCAAATGCTAACCAAAAAGGGTTTCCTAGATTTTGGAACGCAGGTTGCGTATTTTTGTTTGTGGGTGTTATATTTGCTTGCAGTCTTATCTGTTGTTGGCCTCAGGCCATTAAATAAATACATAAAAACATTCTAAATAGAAAACCTAACAGATCAACAAAATGTGTAACCCCCACACCATAGTAATTTTTTTTAAAAAAGGCAATTTAAGAAAAAAAAAATCAGTGCTTTTATATCACCTGTCAGCCTCATTTGCCCTAACTTAGGAGCTCAGAAATTAGATCATCTGAAAATGAAACAGATGGAGGCTCCTTTAGACTGGGTAGGTGTGGGAATGGGAGGGAGAAGGACACAGCCGAAGGCACCTTCCAGGGTGAGCAGTGCTACTTTAGCACCTGCTTTGGCTTTGAGTTGTGGTCTGGTGACATCAGCCTCACGGATATGTTCGCTGTGATTCACCAGCTTTAGTGTGGTTTGGCTGCATGAGGGGAGAGAGGAGAATGACAGATAGGAGAGTAAATATCATCTCAGTCTATTGCTCTGACCCTTCTGCCAATATTGATTCATTCCCGAGCAAAACAGCTGGCATAATGCAATTCCCATCTTCTGTCATGCAAGCAATGTGCAGAAAGAAAGGATTCCTGCCTGCCATCCCCTTTTTCCCAAGAAAGTGAGCTGAAACTCACTGGTACTATTCAGGCTGTTAAAAAACACAGAAGGTTTCTATTATGTATGCCTGCATTTTGTTTTGCATTATGAACTGCTTTTGTAATAGGTGAAACGAAAATACTTAAACTATAGAAACAGTGTGGTACATGACAGTGTTTTTCTTTGGGAGCTGTATTCTCTATATTACCCAGAAAATACATTTTTTCATGTAGAAATGCTTCCCATACCAGTCATAAATAAGCCAAACCAGAAAACCCACTGTTGTGCTAATATGTTTCTACAGAACCAAAGCTTGTTTTAACCCTGTCACGTTGCATTCATTGTTTGATTAGCATTTTTGAGTGCATTTCTTAGTTCTTTCGTTGATTCTGGTTCCCAAGTTTCTTTTTGGCTCTGTAGGTGTTGCCATACTCTGTTGGCACCAAGTATGTGCTTTTTTTAGATCATCCATTATCCACACCAGTGTTTACCTTTTTAATGTTCACAGCGAATATGGCAGCTAAAAAACAGGTTTATTTTGTATATATTCATAAGGTTTTAAACACTGTTGTTCTCAAAGTGGCTGGATCTCTTCTAATGACTGACATACTGCATCTTTGATATTGATTACAGAAAGAACTGCAGGGTAAATAATAGACAAAGTTGGGGGTTTTTTTGTGACAGTGGAGCAAGATAAAAAGGACTTTATTTTCAAAATTAAATGGGAGGAGAGACAAGAAACACCTCAGTATCTGTCATTTCATCAAGGTAACATTTTTGCCTCAGAATTACCAGAACTGGTGTTGTTCACAGACAAGACCTATAAGTCATTTAAACATAAGCAAACACCAGTTTGCAGCTTTCATCATGAAGATTTAACTGTCACGCATACTGGATTACAAAAGTCAGTCGGTTGTATTTTCATTTTCCCTCTGTGACATATTTTTACAGTGAAGAAAAAGCATTTTAAGGAACAGAAGAAAAATCTAACCCACTTTAAAATTCAGTGTTCAAAAGCATGTACTTCTGAGCTGATGTAAATTCATAACACTTAAAAAGATCTGGCACAAGTTAGCATTCTTCTCTTTTTCCCACTGAATAACAAGTATGAGCAGTTCTTTCTGTCTGCCTGTTTAAACAAGGAGCTAACACTATCAGCTCAGGCTGAGTAACGTATGATTTTATTTTTTTTTCCACACTTTGAGTTATTTAATAAAATCCCTTCCTGATCTGATTGGTTACAGTGGAAATAGACTCTCCTTGAAACAGGTGTTTTAAAGCAAAATAAAAGGAGTATTCAAGCAAAGCAGGATAAGCTGTATCTAATGCACTGTCCAGGCTGAACAACTTAGTGTATGACTTTTGCATTTCCTCTTAAGTAAAACTACTTTTCTCAAAGTCTGCTCAGATAAAACTTAGAGATAGGAGAGTTACACATGGTAGGGTACCAAACTGGGATTTGGTGTGTCTGTGTTAACATCTCAGATTTGCCAAAGGCTACCCATGTGACCTTGTCATGTAATTTAGGGTTTGGGAACCTCATTATATAATTATGTTTATAAAAATGCATTGTTAATGATTTTTTTCTTCTGTTCTTTGCATGTCTCATTTATTTTCACTACTCTGTCTGCTTTGCTGAGATGTGTTTTTTTTTTCTGTGGGCTGAGTGCAATTTGTGAAATTGCATGGAAGTACCACAGTCTGCATGGTGAAACAGTTATTAAATTGTTGGACATTAAGATGTTTTCTTTCATTAAGAAAAGACTCTGCTTTTCAAATTACATGAGCACTACCACATATGTGGTATCAAAATCCTGTATTTTAATATGCAATGTAACACAAACCTTTCTTAGGTTACCCTTGTAGAATCTAACTGCCCCAAAAGGCCACACAAATCATTAATTTTTTTCAACTTGGTGCTTTCCAAGCTTAGATTGTTTAAAATTATTCTTGTTCACCTTAAAATATGCTGTGAAAAATTCTGTTCTCCCTTTATCTTTTTATTTCTAGATGTCACAAAAGCCTTTAAAAAATCTTCAGTTTTCAAATATTTTTTTTCCTACACAGGCTTTAAAATATGACAGTGGGTAATATCACAGTCTGTGTCTTGTAAACAGAGACCAGTTGAGTTCTGTTCCATTTTACGTGACAGACCAGACATCTCTGATTGACAGATTTGGAGCAGGGAGAACAGAGGGACTGACATTATAGCATTCCTTATTGTTCAGCTGTGCACATACTACTTCTCTTTTTCTTTTTTTTTTTTTTTTCCTGGTTAGTTTACCCAAATGTCTTGAGGTGAGGTTGTTTCTGATGAAATAACTTCAATATTTAGGTTAGGCCTAGTTTGTCATGTGGCTTTCATAAAAGATGGTTCACATGACATATGGAATCCAAGTACAGGAGAATTAACGTGGTAATGTTGATGCTGTCGTAAGGAGATGGATTCAGATGTGTTCAGGCTTTTGACATTTTCTGGATTCATTTTTTACAGCTAAAATGCGATTGAAATACGGACTGTCATTGTTCTGCTGAAAGGTGCTTACTTACAGGAGATAGGTATTTACAAGTTACACTTTTGTTCAAAGTGTCTCAGTATCACAGGTCAGGTTAGTTAAAAACCCAGTGTAGGCACAGCAGGGTCCTGCAGGTTCTGCTTCTCCCTGGTCTAAGCATCCTTTTTGTGCCACTGATAAAGTGTACAAATGCCTTTGGTACATATCTTGGTAATAGATTATGTGTAGCTATTATGTGTAGCTGAAACTGTATGGCAAAAAAGGCCAAAAATAGGTCAGGATAAAGGATAAGAAGAAAAATAAATGTTTTCTTTGACTTGTGTTTTGTAGCACATAAAAGTCTTTCATAGTATGGATATGATTTTTCAGCATGAAACTGTATTTCAAAAGATACCACAAATGAATATTTCCATTCTAAAATTTCCTTTTATATTAACCGTAACATCCTCATGACTGGTAATTATTTCATGGATTGATTTTTGAGTTTGATTGGAAAAAGACATTAATGGGACACCAACTCTGAAGAAGATATAGACTCAATTATGGGAAATTAGCAATGATATACATAACATAAAGAAATTGCATAGTGACTGGGTAGATTTGCTGAAAGGAGTCAGAAAAGCAAATTACTCTGTTGCTCAGCTGGTAGGATCCTGAAAATTCCTGTCAATTCTGAACCTCATCAAGGAATAGCTATTAGTCTGGTGTACTTTACTGATCACATAAATCAGCTGTGATTTGTAACTGTGGTAGCTGGCAGTGTGGCTCACAATGTGAGTGGCATTGTAAGTGTGACACCCAAAGTCCTCACTGGCCAGAGTCTTTCCAGGAGAAGCCTTGGTTGCCCATGGCCTGCTCTGAACGAGGTCTGCCTGAGGATTTCCTTTGAGGACCCCAAGTGACTGGTAGAGTGGGTTGGTTTAAAGCTTGCCATCTGTATGTGTCCCAGGAGAAAGCTGGAGGCATCTTGAGCTGAGCACTGCGTGACTATGGCCTGACACTTGGGCTGGCTCTCACCCTGTAGAACTGTGTGTTTGCAACTCAGAACTTTGCAGCAATAATTGCCCGTTACTGTCACTGATGTACTCCAGTTTAACCTGCAGCTGTTCCCCGAGGGGTAGTGCTGGGTATGTTCCAAAGCATCCTTTACCAGGTGGTCTTGAGGTGAGTGCTGGCTGTGTCAGTGCAAGGGGTTCATCTGCTTGTTGGAGGGAATGACAACGGCTGAGGTGTGCTTGAGAAATAAAAGCAGGCAGTAGTTTACTATCAGCTAGACAGGTGATAAATACTCCTACAGAACCAATTGCTAGACAGCGAATCAAATGCTGCATGCTGAGTACGAACATACATGAAGAAGACAAGACTAAAATATAATTTCATTTACTTTAAAAGCAGATAACAGTACATTGATTCATTAGGGTATTGATCTTAGTAACCTTAAACAGTGCTTTCCATGTCACTTGCATTAAGCTCCTAAACATAAAGATGTAACCACATATTACCAATGCCTTTTACCAATAAGTATTACCAATAATGTCATAAGGATCTGAGAGGAATTCTGTTGTTAGTCCATTATTGTACCTTCAAATGTTATTTGTAAAAATCACATCATTTATATTGTGATCCAACTTACCTTTTCATCACCATAAAACTGAGTGATATTATACTGCTGAATGCTCTCGTTTTCCTCATCTTTATGAGATATGTTGTCCTTTTGCAGGGCTAATATTTTGTCTACAGAAAATGTCTTAATATATCCTGTGCTTAAATTTGCAACCTATAAAAGGGAAAATGTAAATTTATGTCCAGACTTAAATGCAAGTACCTTGCACAGAAAACATATGGATAAATCAGAAAGTAACTTCTAGTCCATTTCCTTGCTTATCTCAGCACTGTTTCTCGTCTGAGCTTCATTAAGTGGTACAAACTGCATATCTAGAGAATTCCAGTATGTTTTTCCAAAGGGTTTGCATGAATATTTTCCTTAAGATGCTGTGAGAATTGACTGTGATTTGAGCATCCAAGTCCATAGAAAGCTTTTAAAGTCTCAGCTACAAGATAATTTTCTTCTACCATTGCCTACATCAACCTCCTTTCTTCACCCCAAAAACCTTCCATGGGCTCTGGACACTAAATGAATTCGTTACAAGTGAGTAAACCAAAGAGACAGTTCCCGCAGTCTTGCAGGGGAGGGTAGAAGCTGACTTGAAACTGATAGCAGTATTCTGATCAAGCTTCTAAAATTCTTTTCTATCGTTTTATATATAAGGGAACAGCTAGAGCAGTGGAGAGAGACATGATTCTCTTTGGCTGTTTACAGTAGTCGATCATGAAGTGGGAGATCAAGATTCAGTTATCTGTTCTCATGAATACACATTTGCATATTCAACAAGGTCTCAGGAGGAACAAGTCCTCACCTTGTAGTGTCTGTGGCTGCCTCCCAAGAGGCTCCTGTGCAGTGTGGGTAGCAGAAAAGCCAGGGTCCATGTCAAGAGAGTCAATCTGGAACTGTGCTTTATATACCAAGGACAAAGTGGGCCTTCACCTCTTGCCTTTCCAGATCAAGCTATTTTGGGTCCTGAGAAGGACTAGGTGCTGGTGGATGAGAGGCTGGGCATGATCTGGCAATGAGTACTCACAGCCCAGAAACACAGATGTGTCCAGAGCTTTATCCAAAGCAGTGTGGTCAGCAGGGAAGGGAGGGGATTCTGCCCCTCTGCACTGCTCTGCTCTGCTCTAGTGAGACCCCACCTGCAGGGCTGCATCAGCTCTGGGGGCGCAGCACGGGACAGACATAGGCCTGATGGATTGGTCCAGAGCAGGGTCACCAAGATGATCAGAGGGATGGAGCACCTCTCCTATGAGGGAAGGCTGAAAGAATTGGGATCGTTCAGCCTGGAAAAGGGGAGGCTTTGGTTTGACTTAATTATGGCCTTCCAGTACCGGGGGGAGCCTACAGGAAAGATGGAGAGGGACATTTTACAAGGCCATGTAGTGACAGCACAAGGGGGAATGTTTTCAAACCAGAAGAGAATAGGTTTTGATTAGATGTTAATAAAAAATTCTTTACTGTGAGGGTGGTGACACACTGAACAGGTTGCTCAGAGAGGTTTTGGATGACCCATCCCTGGAAGTGTTCAAGGACAGGCTGGATGAAGCTCTGAACACCCTGGTCTAGTGGAAGGTGTCCCTGCCCATGGCAGAGGGGTTAGAACTAGATGGTCTTTAAGGTCCCTTCCAATCCAGACCATTCTATGATTCTTAAAGGTCTTTTTTTAGCCATGTGAGTCAGGGCAGTACAGCTGGGTGATATCAGAGCCAGGGTCCTTGTTACACAGGCAGCGAATCCCCTGGGGTGCGTGCGTGTGTGGAAGGCACTTCCAGCAGAGTTACAGAGAGAAGAGAGAACACAGGTTTGTGAAGTTAACCTTTTTGGAAATCAGTCTTCCACACATTCTCTCCTGAGGTTTAAAAAAATAACCAAGATGGGATTAAATCATCCGTAGTCTTAACAGCTGGATGCTTTATTCATTATAGGACACATCTACTTTCTGTCCCCTTGAGAAAAATACAACCATTCACTTCTTATCATACAGAGTTTGTAGTTCCTAAGAGTATATGATTCCAGTTCTTTAAAAAAAAAAAAAAAAAAATAGTTATTATATGAAAAAAAGTCACTATTTACAAGTGTCCCTGTGCCATTATGCAAACAGGAACATCCCAGGGAGAGACTGTGCACCTGTTCCGGTGGTATCAGAAATAAACAGGCATACTGTAGAAATACATAGATGCTTCTAGTTTTAGGTCCTAGGGCCAGCTGCTCTGCCTTTTGCTGAAGTCTCTTCAGAAAGGAAGAAAAAAGAATGTATCCATGCAGGGGATTCTCGAAGAGTTGAGCAGGAATATTATTCTCCACTGACATTCCCAGGTGTATGTAGGAAGGGGAGCCTGTATTGTATGTTTATTGTGTGCAATTAGATGTATTGCTTTTGTAGTGGCTTTGGATGTGTTTTCCATGCTCAGGCAATGCAGTTTTATTCTCTCCTTAGGCCAGTTTGGGTTTCTGAGTATTTTACCTTTCGTATTTTGAATTTTAAGTAAGTCAGGACTACATATTATTGGTTTTGCTTTTAGGCAGTGCAAGAAGGGAAGAAAACCCAGGGTAAAATTTAATCTACAGTTGTCAAAACTAAACAAATTAATACTAGAAAAAAATATTCTAAGCCCAAATTTTGCTAATGTGGGTTACAGTATCCTTCACAAACTCCCCAGTGTACTATGTTGCCATTGCCACAGCGGAGACCCGCGGTTTTCCTGAGGCACAGCACTGCCAGGTGAGCCAGAACAAAGCTTGCCTCTGGCAAAACCAGTGGGGATGCTGCTGAGCTTGTCTCAACTTGGAAGTCATTCTGCATAACTTACTGTAAACACAGAGGGATAATTTACAGATGAAAATTAATGCAGACATGAAAAATTATAAATGAGAATCCAAAGCTTTGGTCATATTTGTCCTTCAGGTTTGCGTTCCTCCACACACAGAAACGTCTGCACATAGTTTATTTAGTCAGATTATGCAGCCTGATGGTGGTCTCCATAACAAGCTCAGCAGCTTTTTTCTCTTTACTTGATTTGTAGATGTTCATTCTCTGTGATTTGCAAGCATTCAGTAGTTAATTAGAAATTTGAATTAATGAAAGGTGTTCTGGTAAAGAGTGTCTCATTCGTACATTACTTGTTAGTTTCGCTTTTTTCCCACTCTTTTTTTAGATCTGATTGATATTAGTGAATTACCCTCAATGAAATTATCTCTGAATTATGAGAATCTAAGTGTGCTCTTAAAGTTTTAAGTTCAAGTATCAGCTCTTGTGATAAATCTCAGAAGATATTCAGAGCTCAAGTCATTTAGCAAAGCACATACATTTTGAGAAATACTTCACAAGTGAGAGGAGAAGCCAAGAGCGTCAGGAGAAGAGGAGCAAACTAGAGGGAAAACCAGTTAATTTTTTTTCCTAGCACTGAGACTCATATTAGAATAATGAGCTGAGGAAGCACGACATTAGAAAGCTTACCTGCGCTCTTAACTAGATTTTAAACTCAGAAAGTAACACTTAAAAAGCTGAAAAAAATCATTTTAATAGAGGAAGATTTTTAATCCAAAATGCAGTTTTTGGAACACTGTGTTATATTTGCATTATATGATTTGTGGTCAAATAAAAGTGCAGTTTTAGGCAGAGCTTTTAAATGACTTAAGAAAATTGAATATATAGAGATTTCTATTTTTACTCCCTTGTGTTGGCATTTGGGGGTATTTGGGGCTCCCAGAAAAAGTGGTAAATGCAGGCAAATTCTATATTCTCCTGCTCATAATAATAATTTAAAAAAATAAGTGGATGTGCTTCCTTTAAAACTCACACCTTGCTCTGACAATTGCCAGACTGTAAGAGGAAGTGTTTGCTTGTACTGTTTCTAGGAGCTGCAGACAGATGATCTGCAGTGATTTAGCAGAACGCAGATTTTTTTCTTCTATGGAAATTGTATTGTCACATTCAGATGGATGAAGCTGAAAGTTTCCTGGGAAGCCTGTAGATTCTGGCCTAATGACCTCTTTGAATATTGCCAGTAACTTGCAGTGTAATTGCATGATAAATTAGCCCAGCCAGAGGAATTACTCCAGTCTTTGGATGGAGAGTTCAAAGCTAGCCCTGGCAGCCACCCCCATTCAGCAAAGGCAGTAGACAATATCAGTGTGCTTCCTGGTGGTGTTCTGGCAGCTGATACAAAAAGATAATTTTTTTTTATTTCTTCCCACCAGTAAAAGATCACTAGAGCTGTTGGCTCGTATTTGTGCTTTAAAGAGATCTCTCTCTGTATAAAATACTTACTTGGACTATTTGCAGAACATCTGATGCCCTTCATGGAGAGGAACCAAACTTAAGATATATTTTGGGTTGGGACTGTCCGTTGTTATAACAATTGCTTCTTTCTATATCAATTCAAACTGAAAGCAATTTTAGAAATAAAGCTGATGTAAAATAACTTTCAGGTTCTAAATTGCTGACCTTCTACACTACAAATGCACAATAATATCATTTGAAAATAGAAATTCAACAGCTTTGAACAGTGTAATATTTCAAACTGAAGGAAAGGTACGATATTCATATTTTATATTAAATATGAGAACAGTAGTAGTAAAAGTGCAAGCTATTTTCATGTATCCTTCTTTACCTAATGTAATTTCTGCCATGTTTAAAGTACTGTGGTGATTTTAGAAGTTTGGCAGATTCCTGGGAGATTAAAATATTGAATAGGTAATAAAATTGTGTGGCACAACTGGTACTTTTCATGGCCATCTGTCTATTCCTGTCTTTAGTTATCATGTCTTTATCCGGTTCAGGATATCAATACCTAATTATACTATATTGACATTCTAAGTGATCTGCCGTCTCAAAGACACTTTGGAAGGTAGTAACATCATATCCATAGTTAGGGAAGTGTCAGCAGTTTTTTGGTAGCAGCTGTATGAGATTGTTAATTGTGTATTTAGGAAGGGGATTATGCAGACAATCGTCATACGTAAAAGCCGCAGGCTTCTACAATCTATAGTACTTGCCATAAACACCAAGATTGTGATTATAGTGGTCACATTGGTGTTTTTTTAGATTTTTTAATTTTCTGAGTTTAATGACAAATACTAGCTCATCCAAAAGTCTCTTTGTATTTTAATTAGTATGTGTAATTTTTTCAGTTAACAAAGCATGAATGCAAATCTTTCCTGGAGTTCTTGTCAGAGGTACAAAATATCTTCATCTACCAGCCAGGAATGTTCCAAGGCTTAGGCTGTACTGAACAGCTCCGTCTAGCAGCAGTAGTGCAGGAAAGAAAAAAGTTGCTTTTCCATAATTGAGGAAGCTCCTTAGCTGCCAGTCCTTGGAGAATTGTGTGCAGAAGATTTCAAACTTCACCTGTCTCTTCCACTCGAAAAATACTTTCTGTTGGAGGAAAGTTTGATGAGCTGTGATCATCTAAAGCAGATGTCTATCCACAGACTTTAGAGGCTGCTGGAACATGCAAAGTTTGCTCTTCAAGGCAAGTGTTTCCAGAGAAGGGGATTACTGCCTCAGTTCAAACTTGAAAACAGTCTGATCTTTTAGTGGCCTGAGGCTGTGACATTAACTTTATAACTGGATAGTAATTAACTTTATAGCTATGTTGAGTCATTTTGTCACCAGACTGGTCTGAATATTAATGTTTTATGTGTGATTGCAGTTTTCTTTCTTATCACCTTAAGTAGGGTATGCTCCTGATGCTCCAGCTGAATTTGCTAATTTATTTTTTAAAATTGTATTTAAAATGTCCATTTTAAAGTGATTTGATTTCTATCATTTTAACTTACAGTTTGATATACCTCTAAGAAGAAAAAAAAAAACCCACAAGTTTATCTTGATTGATCACAATGTTCTGAATTGGTGGTTTTCTGACTGGCTTCTCTGTTGTTTCATTAATTGTTGTTTTTTATCTTTTTTTACCCCCCTTGCCCATTTGCAATAAAAACAGTAAAGTTTAGTTTTCAAATATTGTAGTTTTGGGGTTCAAACTGTATCCTCTTAAGGGACTGTTATCTAGGTTGGTAGTAGAGCAAACATATCTTAACTAAAACAAGCAAAAAATCCATCCTCTATGAATAGTCTTGATGCAATCTCAGATAAATGACTAACTCTAACTTCTATTTAGGGTTGAAGTCAAACTTCATCTAAAAAGCAAACAAAATGAAACTTTGAGGAAAAATAAATCCGGGGTCAAAACGTGTGTTCAGGACCACCATCGATAAGGGAAATGTTGTGGGCATGGCATTATTGCAGAACGAGTTGGACACTGAGCAAGCTGAGGAAGTTGGATGTTGAGGAAGTCCAAGTTTTATTTTGGTATTTATTTCAAGTCTTGGATTGTTTAGATACCTGTATGTTTGTCTCACATTTGAATGAAAATCAAGCTCAACTTTTTGTCTTCCTATTTTATCATTAATGAAAACCATAAGGTGATTTCAAAATGTGGCTTAATTTTTTCCCCTGCCCTCCCAGCCCTAGGATTTCTTTCATCATATTTTTGCTCTGATTATTGCTCTTAGAAAAAAATCGTTTTTTCTGGGGCTCTCTCATTTTGACCTTTGTCTGTCACTTGAAACAGTACTCCCTGGCTAAGAGATGAGCAAAGAGCAGGTTTATTCCACTTTCATCTCCTTTCATTAGGACAGCAAGAAAATTCATTAATTTCCTGCTCATACACAGGTGATGCTCTGTAAAGGCAGGGCAAGAAATTTCTTCTTGGAACCTCTGACATTTTGTCATTTATGCAGTGCTAAGTTTGGAGTTCTTGGGTTATTTGTCCTTCCACGCAGCTCTTGTGGAATGTTGACAATGTTAGGTGCTGTTACTATGAAGGCATTTTGTATATGCAGTTTAAGACAATTAAAGGGCCTATTAGTTGTATTGCCATGTACTTCAGCAGAAGTTGCAGCCAGATAAATTATCTCATTCCTTATCAGCTTTTGGAAAAGCACACGAAAAAACTAATTTTTATTATTTTTCCTTTATAGGAATTAGTGGCAAGATGGATATTCTCTTTTTTCTCAGTTAAGTAGAAATCATATACATTTGTGCATGCATAATCTCATTAAATTTCTAATCAGATTACGTCAGCCCTTTTCCTCTCCTAAGTGGTCCTGAAAGCATGTTGGTTTGTATAAAATAGTTTGCCAAAAGATAAACAATCACTTTGCTTCCATTCTGAGGCCTCAGAAGCAACCATGCAGTGTTTCGAAAATGTTAGGTAGAGATATCCCATATTCATGTGGAAACCTGTTGCAAAAAGGAATGAGTTTTTGTAGGTTTACGGTGGTAAAACGTTGGCAAAGGGAATGTTGTTTTTAGGTGCTCTCTTAAATTCTTGTCCACAGATTCCAGGAATACATAATGATGGTCATATGAGGGGACATTATTAGAATATGCATGTATATCTAATATGCCTGGGTTCCAAAGGTTAATGGCACATTATTGTGTTTCATATGCTGACGTGTTCAGAAACTGCATTTCAGCAGCTATCCTAAAAGATTATTACAGCTTGAAATTTGGTTAGAGCTTGTGGAATTAAAATTCTTGCAGCCTCAACTGAGTCCCATAGTGCTCTTCTGTAGTAAATGCACCCAAACAGAATGTCTTTGTCACAGCAATGTTGTATCCTTATTTCATGTGTGGAAAACTGAGGCAAAGGAGTGCTAAGGCTTCAAATGGTCAAAAATGCACAGTTGTTTGAACTTGTGGAATATATATTTTTTTGTTATTCTTTGGTTTTATTTTTGTAATTTTCAAAATGCGAATGCAGATGAGTTAATTTGCAGTCCTGCCCTTTCTGTGCTTTATCAAATCAAGCCCTAAATGCCTCACATACCCTTTCAAATATAGAATAAACAGGCTTGTGGATAGCTGTGAAAACTTGGGAGTTGTTGGCTTTGCTGCATTTAGAAACTTAATGGTGGAAGCAAGGATCTGACTCCATAGGTACTGTTCAGTAACTTCATTGATCTCAGTTATTTAACATCTTCCAGTTTCTTCTTCCAAGGGTGTGTATTTCTAGCAGGATCAGTCACTGGGCAGTACTTACCTTGGGCACTGAATCAAAGAGGCACTCTAGGGGAAAAAGTGTTGTTATCAGGTTCTGATCTCTCTTGACAATGTTTCATTTTGTTACTTCAGTGAATCCCGATGAAACTTTTTCACCAAGCTAGAGATTTGCTTGTGTTGGAGAAATTCCACAGGAGGTTGCTGAGACTAAGGAAAGCTGGTTTTGTCCCAGAACAGGGAGTCTAGTAGTTGTAGGCTTTTCTTGTCATACTCTGTAAAACTTTGCAGCTTTAGCCTGCATCTGATTTCTTAATGTCCTCATTTACTCTGTCTGCATGCATATTCCTGTGCTTTTATTCTTGCCTTCTCTCTCTCTTTTTTTCTCCTTTCATTCTGCGTCCTATGGCCTTTCTTCTGACTTTCCCCTCAATTTCTTGTCTTTAAAACAATTGCTTTTTCATTTTGCACACAGCTTGAGCATCCGCCAAGTAAGTGGATAATTGGGAGTTAGGGAAGGGATTGAAAGCCCATTAGGAAGTGCAGATAAAAACCTGGACATGTGGTGGGAGGAGTGAGTGCCAGTGAAGTCCTTCTCAGCTGCCTGCAGCATTGTAGGCACAATTGGGACTTGAGGGGTTTTTTTGCTCATAGGAAAAAAAAAGAAACTATGCCAGTGTCTCTCCAATGTTCCAAATGCCAATGTCTTCCATGAAGTTCTGTGAAGAAGGCTTTTTAGTGTTTTTTTCCCAAGTTTAGATTCCTTTCCACAAGAAAGACAAAGGACGTATCCAAGGAACAGATAAAAAGATTCTCTAACCTCATAACTCAGAGGAATTAAAATTGTGAAGTGAATGGTGTCAATTTGGGAACTCTACCTTAGAGTGTTCTGCTTTGGCACCATTCTCAAACTTAGCCAACTTATTTCAAGTTCAAATTTTTGAAAGTCCATTTTTTGAAGAGTTGCGTTTGAGTTATGGGAATTACCAGCCCAGACTCTTTTAAAAAATTAGCAAGTGATAAGCACTTCAAACAAGTTCTATCTAGGGAAGAATTCAGCAACCAGAATAAAACATAGAACTGAAGTATCAGCTCAGCCTACAATATTTTTATCCTGTACGTTACCAAAAAGATTAGAAAATAAAAATGAAAAGCCTGTATCGACTACAAATAACTGTATGGTTGCGATAATTCCTGAAGGAAAATGCTAAAAGATACTTCTCTCTTTTATTTTCTAATACTGTTGAGATCTTCAGGATACTCCTATGCAAGATAAGTGGTTTTGACTAACAGTCTTTTTCACTGATTGGTATTTTATTTGTGATTGAAGAGTTTCTCAAACTCTTCTAAAGGAACATGATGATCTCAGAGGTGTAATTCTCTGTTTCAGTGACAGATCACAGGCATTCCTGTGAAGCCTGTTCACATCTGAATCTACCCCTTTGTTTTGACTCATACTCAGCATTATAAAACTCCAGTGAACTCAGTGGAAGTTAGGAATGCTCACAATGACCCCAAATCAGACCATAATTGATGGAAGAATGTATGCATGGAATGTCTGTATGGAAGAATGCTTCAATATTTCACGCTTCCATTATGATGTTACTGTGCATGGATATTCTCAGTCTGACAGATGTTTAAAAAAGATAAGGGTAACTAGGAAAAGCAGGAGTTATTTAATAAAAGAAAAATCAATTCTTTAAGGCTGAAGGCTGTTTGGGTTTGGTACATGACATTAGGCATCTCTGTGGGCATGCTGATATCAGTGACAATGTTTTTGGCAATTTAACCACTTTCTTTGACCCTTACTTTGATGCCTTTGCGTGTCAGTAATACTCTCAAACATTCAATAAAAGGATAAGAAAGAGAGAAGTTACCAAATAAAAGCCAGCCAGTGAAGGTTGAGTAGGGCCACTTCTTACTTCACATATGTAACAAGAGTCCTGAACATCATCACATTTAAAAAAAATTTTTAAAAAATCTTTCTCTGGCAGAGCAGCAAGATCATCTCAGCCAAGCAAGGTCAAGAATGTCTCCAATGCATGTCAGGAAGACCCATAGCAAATTACACTTTCACTTGGAGTTATCAGCCGTGAAGTGAGTGTTCAAGGAAAAAATGCACAACTGTTCGTGCTAATTTCAAATGTGTACATAATTTGTAGTTCTGAGGAGTACTTTTTGTCATGGTAGATTGGCTTCTTTATCTGCTAATTAGGGTGCTTCAGTTCCTCCGAATAGACACCTAGAGTTACATCAGTAGTAAAGAAAACAGCTCATTATTAATCTAGTGATGAGGATGTAAAAGCTGAATCAAAGCACTTTGAATCAAACCTGTTGACTTTCATATGTGTCTAAGCCTGCAGTTTAATCAGTAAAGTGCAACTTATTTGGATTCCAAATCTCTGCAGTTACAGACAAGGCTCTCTGAGTTCACAGAGCTTATTCAGAGGAAGAAGCTGAGAAAAATGCTTTCTTCAGGTCCTAAATGGTCAATCAAACACATGCATTTATTTAGGCTGAATTCTCTGTATATTGAATACTCACTGTAATCAGGATATAGTCTGAATTATGATTTCTCATTTCAAAGAGAATTGACGAGCTGTGGTGGTGAAGTAGTAAATGTCGTTTTCAGATCCATGCCCCAGTCTGCCACTGAAATTCCTGTTCCTTTTTTCGTAGCCAACTCTGAGCTTCTTTCCAGAAGTGTGCTGTGAATATTATATTCAGTGTCTCCACAGAGATAATCAACTAACTCCCATATGCAGAGAATTTTGTTGCAGGTTGTGTTTGGGAGTTTGTGTTCCTTTAAGAAAAAAAAAATAACAATGGTTTTAAGCAAATGCATCTTTTGCTCTTGTCGGAATGTGACTAATTACTATGACTTCCAGCTTTTTTGGCACAATATGCTGCTGGGACCGAGTGAGAGGTATGATCCAGCTGCAGTCTGTAATTAGGGCAGGGCAAGTTAGCAAACAGTTTGTGTTGCTGTACTGTGTGCAGACCAGATTCCTGTAATACACCTGGAGAAATTGCAAGAAAGAAAAAAGAAACAAAAATAAAAATGCTGTCAGAAAACCATATTCAACACTGAATATGCATGGTGATGTGTGAAATTATATTCTGTACTAGAAGAAAGGAGAAGACTGTTGTTCTTACTCTCAGGAGTATGTGTGGCTTTAAATATATTTTACTGCATAACAACAGCATGTGGAATTTGGTGCTTAAATATATTCAAGTAGCAGCCTAACCTGAAAGGAGTGTGTATCATATACTCAGTTCAAAGTTGTTTTTTCTTGGTCTTTGTAGTATTCCTGTAGAACTTGTGAACATATGCCATCAAAATTTGGCCACTGGAGAAAAGAGGGATTATTTTGTTGGGGTTTTTTTTTTCTTCTGTAGTGCTCTGTATAGAATAAATAGCACTAAAAATACCTAGTGAGCTGGGTTGGCTTGTGTTTGCTTGAGAGAGCTCTGCAAGTGTGTAGGTGAACGTGCTTTGCCTGTGCTTTTAAAATTACAAGCATTTAAGCTTAATCACTTGCTCTTTCAAGTAATTTGCAATCATCTGCTTTTGTTTTAATATTCATGCTTTCTTTATGCACGCTTTGGAAAGATTGCTTTCTCTCACATATATAATTATACTTAAATGATATAATGGTTATTGCACAAATCAGAAAAACAGCAATGTGTTTGGGGCAAGTATCAAAATGGGGGAGGTAGGTCAGACTGTCATCATGCCATCTTTGACAAGCAATCCCTTTAATTAGTCATTAGCCGACTTTCCCAGACAGTTTTCCAGCAATGATTGTGTCACTAACATTATAGGAGAGGGCATTGCATGGCAAAAAGGAAAGTCTAGCCAACAGTGTCACTCAGAGCTGTTTTTAAATGGATGATTTACAGTCTCATGTCTCTTGTGGGGTCCTTCAGCCAGTTTTTCTCCCTCTTGGCTAAGACTTCCCCCTTAGCAATGAATTAGTGGCTGTATTGTTATATGCCTGTTACTTTTTGGTTGATTGGTTTCTCAGCAAGTGCAAATGTTGTCTTAGCATTTGTTGTGATGCAGGAAAAGCAAACCCAGCTACCAAAAGTGAACCATACAATTCTGGCCTTTTCACTGACTCAGTTTTTCATTCTAGTGTATTGTCTTGGTCTGGAAAATTATATACATGTATATATGTCTCCATATAGCTGCATTAAATGCCATCTTAAGAACTATGCTGGATTACAGTCTTAAGCAATGTGTTCTTCAGCTTTTTAAGAAAAAAAAAATTAAAAATTATACTTGTGGTTTGGGAGGAAGAAGTTTGTCTGTGTCTTCATATCATCTGGGTGCGCTGATTGACTAAATTGTGCCGCCTAGAAATGCCAATGTTTTCAACCTGAGCTCTAAACTGGTATCCTTTATTTCCTTCCTCTCTCGTTATCAATACTGAATTTTTTTATTGTATTCTTCAAACCAGCAAGAAATTGGGGTTAACAGAGGAGTTGCTTTGCCGCGGTTGTACTGTTGTGTCCTGCAGACTCAGAGATGACTGCAGACTGGCACTGGCTTTCTGCCTATTTCATAGGCTAAAGGGTAAACTACTCCTTCTCCTTGAAGAGCTCTAAATGTTTTAAGAACCCCTTCACAAATTCTGAAGTCTTGCTACCATGTGTCTTCCTTTACCTCTTCCACTATTTTTTTAGCAAGTTTTTGTTTCGTCTTTCCACAGGTTCTCTCACAGGTTATGATGCAAATATCTTGAATTCTTTGTAATCTCTTGTTCTTTGTAGCATCAGATCCCAGTAGCTCTGTGAATAAAGTGAGCATAGCCTTTATGTTGAACATGGCATGGTGATAATTGTTATAATCATCCTTGAACTGCTGTACTGTTACTCTGGCTCTCTTTCGCCATAACCAAACCAACATAGCCATTTCTAGGCTGCACTGGTTATACTCTGAAGGACCAATATAAGAGACAATATTCTACATTTATGGATAGAGATTGGGTTCTTGACCCTTGTATCTGGTTCAGACTCCTACTTGAAAGCACGAGGGAATGGCATACATGAGCAGCAGTTTACCTCATTCTGCTCATGTCTGTGTTATGTTGTCAAAATTACTCTAATAACTGCTGAGTATTACTCTGATAACTGCTGAGAATTTATTCTTAAAGAAACCAATGATTTCTCTGGAAGGAGTAGAATTTCTCACAAAAAATGATCACTTTTCTCTGTGCTGTGACTGTTGTCATTGTTAAGAATGTTGCAATCTAGTTGATATGAAGTTAATTCTGCACACAATAGTTGTCTCACAGTAGGGGATACCTCTAGCTGACTGTCGAAACTACCAGATGAAAGCCTCAGAAGATAATTTAATTAATTTCTTTGTCTTTGAAGCCTTGTAAAACAGTCAGTACTTTGACTTTTAAAGTGGAGTTAGCACTTAAATTGGCATCTTTTTTAGTAGTGTATCCTTCATGTACATTCTATAATTTAATGGTAAAAAATATAAACAAACGTACTTACATGCTTTCTCAATCTCATACATCAGTTTGTATAGGAACTGGCAAAGGCTCAAATTACTAAGTCTAAAATAAATATATTTGACTTGACAGTCATGTATTAGTCTCTGTAAGTGAATATAGAGGATTAATTGTCCAATCAGTACATTTTTACTTTGTTCATCTGTTTACCTAGAGACTCATCTGAATCCAGAATATTCCAGCTCAGTATAAAATGATTCATTTTTAGTGTTTGTTACACTCTATACTGCATAAAATAATTAATTTTTATGGATTGTGGGGTTTGGTGGGTTATTTTCTTCAAAAATAGGCTATTATACAGTCCAATTCAATGATTTATATACCTCATGTTAAGCAAATGAGATTAAAATGTAGCATAGAAATTTAAAGTCTAGCTATTTTTCTCTTTTGCTGAGTTGACAGAATGTAATCATCTGATACAGTGACTCTCTTCAGGGAAGACAATGTGTTTTAGTCATAAAAAAAATTTCCATTATTTTCCATAATGGAAAATTCCTAACTCATATTTGGGTATTCTTTCTAACACCCAAAAGAAACAGGCTGATGAGGAGATAGCTTTTCCTACTCTGTCATCAGATTATAAAACATTTTCAGGGGTTAATCCAGAAAAATATTTTACTTGATTTGAAGTCAAAATACTTTTATATTTATGGGCCCACAAAAAAAGTTGCCAAGTTGATGTTAGACATGGATAATAGTTTTAACTATGCTATTTCTCTCCTCATTTATATGCCATTAGTTTTTTTCCTTTGTCCTCATCTACAAAGATAATGAAATAGGTTAGTTGATTTCACATTCTTCTGTACAATGCTGAAATTTTGGACTTGTCTATAGAAGAAGATATTTATAATTCTTTCTGAACAGATCTAGCTGTTACCTAAGAGAGGGCAATCTTCATGCATTTACGCTGATCTTAAGCAATTAAAAAAATCAAGTTTGGGAACAAATTTGCAATGAGATTCTCTTGAGAAACTAGTTGTGGAATGGTCAAATCATCTTCTAGTGGAAAAACAAACTCAAATTTAAATATTCTGGAGCCTGAGAGTGTTATGAAGCTTGAATAATGCATATGTTGAAAATAATGTCAGATGAGAGATGATACACAGGAAATAAGTATTGTAACTGCCTTGTTGTTCCTTTTACTCACACTGCAGACATGGTCCCTGTGGCTTTGGGTTGGTTTCATTAATTTGTTTACTCTCTGCATGTGGTTTGTGGAGGAAGCCTCCCAAAACATTGCATTTTAGAGCCAAATGTTTGCAAAAGATAGGAGTTTTCATCTGGCACAGTGTGAGATGACCAGTGGCTGAATGTTGCTCTTGATCCCACTGTCCATGTCCCCAACAGCGATGTTAAACGGGGCTGGCCCCAGCACCCACCCCTGAGGTCACCACTTGTCACTGAGCTCCACCCGGACACTGAGCCACTGACCACAACTCTGTGAGTGTGACCACCCAGCTGACTCCTTATCCACTGAGTGGTCCATCCATCAGACTCGTGTCTCTCCAGTTCAGAGACAAAGATATCGTGTGAGACAGTGTCAAACACTTCACGCAATTCCAAGCAGAGGATTTCAGTTGCTCTTCTCTCACCCACCACCACTGTAACTCCACTGTAGAAGGCCATGAAATTTGTCAGGTGTGATTTTCTTGTAGTGAAGCCCCAGTGGCTGTCATAAATCACGTCCTTACTTTCCTCGTGCCTTACCAAAGTTTCCAAGAGGATCTGCTCCATGGTCTTGGTGGACACTGAGGTGAGACTGACCGACCCAGAGGTACCTGAGTCTTGCTTTTTTTCCTTTTTGAAAATGGGGTTATGTTCTCCCCTTTCCAGTCAGTAGGAACTTCAAGAGACTGCCATGATTTCTCAAATATGATGGATAGTCACTTAGATCTACATTCTCCTGATATTTCTTGGTATTCTGAAATGTTTTTTTTTGTTTTTTGGTTTTGTTTGTTTGGGGTTTTCTTGTGGGGTTCTGTTGTTGTTTTGGTTTGATTTGATTTTTGTTTTTTGGGGTCTTTCTTGTTTTGGTTTGGGTTTTTTTGAATTTTTTTTGGTTGGTTGGGCTTTTGGGTGTGAGGTTTGGTGGGTTGGTTGGTTGGTTTTTTTTGTTTGTTTGTTTTTGTTGTTGTTGTTGTTGTTTGTTTGTATGTTTGTTTGTTTTTTCTTACAATCCTGTGCAATAAGAAACTTTCCCTCTTTTCTTATTCTGCCTGAAGGCTTAAGAAAGCTTCAACTGGGGGTTGTTGAAGGTGTAACTGATATGAATTCAGGATTAACAAACTAATTCTCTTCAGTCTCTATGTGCAATGTGCTGGGAGTTCTGAAATGAATATTTGCCTTAGAGTCCTGTGTGTCTGTGTCAGGATTGTGTTTCTGCAGCTTTTTCAAGATAGAAGCCAACTATTCAGGTATTTTGTAGATGATTTCTGATGTGGGATTTGCTTGAGCTTTCCAAGTATGTCCCAGTTGTGATCAATGCTTCCTTCCAATGCCCTGGAAAGCAATCCATTCAACCCAGTGAGCAGCACAGTCTAAAAATTATGAGCCTAATTTCAGCCAGATTAGCCTTACTTATAAATCAACAAGTTTTCAACAGATAGCCATGCTTGTAGATCAGCATCCAAGCCAGCGCAATTTTCTTTTTTTGGAGGTTGTTTCACATTTCAGTGTCTTCCCAATCCCCTAAATTCATTCCTCATCGTGCCATAATTTCTGTCTCTGTTCCTGGAGAAACACAAACTGCACTAGCCAGAGTGAGCTACACTTGCAAATATTTCTCTTAGATATTTTCCTGCTATTTCTTAGCATGCTGTCAGTATTCTCTGTGATACACCTTACCTCTTCTTGCTGCTCCTGGTGGTTATCTTTCACGAGAGATACCATCTGACATCAGGAAGATAACAAGTATTTTCAGTATGGTCTGTAACAATTTACGACCCCACCCCCTTTTTTTCCTCTCACCCCAGAATCCACTTGGCTTCAAAGTACATTAATTAGTTCAGAGAGATGACTTCATGCTGTCAGGTAATCCTACCCCTTTGGGAGACCTGGTGAGTTTTGCAGTGCGGCAGATTTGTCAGTGTATCATGTTGTGAGCTCAGCCCCAAGCCTGAGCTTTTGCAGGGGGTCCTTGTCCTTCACTAGAACTGAGCAAGTTCAAACTGAGAGGAGTTTTTCAGCATTTGGAAGGTGCAGGCCTAGGTGCTGTTGAAAGCAATTTCCAAGGGAAGGCAAACGGAGCAGCTAGGCTTGCTTTTTTGGGCATGGAATGCAAAGTATCCATACCTGCATCATAAGGTCCTTTTATTTCTTCGTTTAAATGGGAGACTCTGGTTATAACATTTTTTGGGGGGTGTTTTGGACAGCATAAAATGCAATAGCTGGCTTCTGTGTAAGGTAGTTTGTGTGTAGCAATAGAAACATGCCAATTGTCCTAGTGCTCAATATATACTTCAATTCCACTTCCCTTGTAAAGGAGAAATATGCTTTCCCCAATAATTGTTTTTGTCACCATTCAATGTTTTCTTTCAGAAGGAAATGAGCAAATACCTTGAAATAAGTACGTTTGGAACCCACAGAGGAATCAAAATTGCCTGATACAAGGGTGAGACAGATAATCATACTATGGTAAAATATTCAGAAATAATGAAATAAATGTATGGGAAAAGAACCGATCTATTATTAATTACATTTTCCACAGGCATTTCCATAATATGGTGCAATCAGCACTAATTTTGAATAGGTATTACCAATTCATTATAAATGTTATATACATACATATATTGGTACAGTTTCAAAAGCAAAACTGCAGAAAAATCCCAGTTGTGGTGAAACTTTACAGTTATGTCTTTATGTGAGATTTCAGCTACATTCTTAAAAATCAGGAATAATTTAGGAAAAACTTCTTTTTAAGGGAAATTAAGAAAGCACATTTTTACCCTGTTTGTTTATTCCAAATAAACTTCGATACTTACTTTCTGTATTCTCAGGGAAATAAAAAACCACAATACACGTAGAATAATAATCTCCTGCTTTCAGACTAACAGTAGAAGAATGTGAATTTAAAATAAATTCACTGAATTCATGTGCTAGATAAATTCAGTAGGATGTCAAAGAGCAAGTTCTCAAAGTATTGATGAACAAAAGGACTTAGTGGCAGACTAGATTAAATTTTGTACTATGGACAAGCCCTGACTGAAAAAAAAGAATAAATATTTCACTATTCTCTCTCTCTCCATCCTTTGCCCCAAACATCAGGTCTGTGTCTGCCTCACATGTGCTTACATTCATAGTAGAGGGACTATGTAGTCTGGGATATGTTTCTTCTTTCATCTAGGCCATGGATTAAAAGAAAGACAATAATTCATAGCAGAGATTCCTTGGAAACCACAGATTCCATACATGATAGTGTAACTGTCTCATGATGCATGACCAGCTGATGTCGTAGATGTTCCTGCACATTGCTTATGCAGAAGTAAACACACACTCTCACACAGGCAGAGTTGAATATCCTGCCACATTTCCCGAGTGCAGAGTGTTCAGCAGCCCCGAGGAGCAGCCCCAGGGAGTGCATCATTTACCCAAACACGGCCTTGGGCTTGACCTCCCTGGCTGGGGCTGTGTCAGGCAGCCTCAGGGAGAGGCATAAGTGCAGAAGGAGAAGCAGAGGTGATCAAGGTCATCAAAACTGTGGCTCCCTTTCAGCTGCAGGGCTGAAGACAGAGCTGCAGGTGGCTCCAGGAAAAGTCACATCTACAATCTCCCTGTAGTGATATCAGAGCTTATGAAGTGAGGCAGGGAGCTGCTTTTTCTTATCTCTGCATCTTTGGGTTTTTATTCCTAATAATGGTACAGGATCTGCTGTGGTAAATCTGCGTTGTCAATTACTAGGCAGTGCCTGGGGACTGCAAGGAATCGTATCAGTATCATTTCACATTTTAGGGCTTATCTGCACAGCACTGTCTTAGTATACAGGCACTTGAATGAGCTTGGGTAGCCTGTGTGGGACTTAAAATGCTGCTGAGGTACCTGTGTTGTTCATGTCAAACTAGCTTGAGTGGAAATGAGCTTCAATTAAAGCACTGGGTGCTGAGGGGTTTATATTGTTAGCTTGGCAATGAATCTGCTTTCTTTCTTTCCTCCCTCAGAAAAACCCCAACAACTAACCATCAATTGACAATAGAGTTCCTGATTAAAGCTCCCAAAAAAAGCTGCCTTTATCAGTGAAATATGTGGACCTCTAAGAGAACAGTGTGTACAAAAGCACAGAGATTATTTAACAAGGAGTAGTAGTTTTTATGTGTAATCTTGGGCCCTGTGCTTTTTATACCTGGGAAACAGCATAGCTGGCATCCATTTAACTATGTAGAAATCACTGCAAACCAGATCCTTTTACCCTTACATGTGCTGTTTAGTATTTCTTCCCATTTAAATTCTTTCAGATTTCATTATGTTTGCTCAGTATAGATGGAGCAGAACAGTGATTTGGTCAATGGTCTCATACATGCTGGTGCTTTTATGTTTATGTTAGGGAATGGAATATATTCTCATGTTACTTTAATCAAAGCAGAGAGCAAGTTATGTTACTTTATTTCCTGTACATCTGGTGTTTAATTATTAGTGGGACTGTGAAAGTTTGCTGCCTTCATAGAATGACTAAAACATTGATGGGAGGGGGAAAAAAATCAACTTGGCCAGGAATCTTATCCCTACAGTATAGTATACAGTATCTGTATGTTTTTTCTTTATTCTCTGCATTTTCAAACACCATTTAGATTTTTAGGTTAAATTGTGTATTGAACTAAGGTTTTATTCTGGCACGTGTTATCTTTTATGAGGAGCACTGCACAGTACGTACCTTAGCAGTCAAAGGGTTGCTTCCAACTGGTTTGTTGCAGCAAGGCAAGAGGAGAAAACACCTCAAGTATTCTTTCCTTTGTTTCTACTTTTCCTTTTTCCTTTCTTCCCTGTCAAGGCTGCTAATCCTTTCAGCCTTGACACCCTAGCTCAGAACTGAGAAGGATAGTTATTGAGCGAGTGTGGAAGAAAACAAGTACCAATCCATTTGTTCATGGAGAGTCTAATTTATATGAGGAAAAGTCATTTTGAATTGACAGTTTTCATTTACCTTTTATTCCCAGTGCCATTAAGAACCTCTGTGTTCTGTGATAAAGCTGGATAACAGACTTGAGGAATTTGCCATGTTGTCAGCAAGCATTTGGAAACACATTTGTAACCATGTTGGCCCTAGCAGACTAATGCATCGAGTCTAACTTCTGCCCAAGTGCTAACTAAACCATTACTTAACAGGTAGCTCTTGGAGGGGTTGGAAAGGTGTGCTGATGGGCTGTTACAAAAGCAAATGCACTCTGACAAAGTCCCAGTGGTGGTTCACAAAAGTGTATGAGACTGCTTGATGTGCAGCTAAGAACTGCCAGGCCTGCCTCACCTACTTGAGCACATCTCTGATTTGAACATCTTTCCAAGTAAATCTGAAAATTTAAAACTACTAGTTGGAAACCTAATTTTCAATTATTGACTAAGAATTAGTGAATCATTCATATGTCAAAATATTATTATATCCCTCATATGACATCCTCCCACCATGTTTCTTTAAATTGGAGGGAAGGGAGGAATTAAAAGGGATTTTGAGTTAAGACAGGAGCAAATAACAAAGTCTTGCATTAAAAGTTATTAAAACAATGAACAAGAATTCAAATTGACTATCTAATTAGTTCTTGGAATTCACTGCTGGGTACTGTGCACAAAATCTAAGGTGTAGTTAGAATATTAGATTGCCAGCTTAATTGGGCAGTATAATTTTGTAGCAGTATATAATGAGACTTCAAGCCAACAATTAATTCAGTCGTTCAGCTGGTAGAATTCTTGGGTTGCAGCCAGCTTTGCTTATAACCTCAGTTACATCCTTTCTTTCCATCCCACCTTTCTCCTGGGGACAGTCAGCTTGCTTTTCTACTACTTATTTTAATAGGAAATTATTGTGAAATATCTAAAGTTAGATGACTTGAAAATCCAATGCCATTCTTGAGTAAATGTTGAGTATGTCATGAGGCAAGAGTAAAGGAAGAGCAGTATGTTAATAAATTACTTAGATGAAGTAAAACACAATATAAACACTATGCTCTGCTAAGAAAGAATTTTTTTTCTGAGTTACATGTAATAAATACATAAAGCTGTACTGAAAAAGAGCCTTTTGAAGCCTTCTTTATTCTCTTTATGTCATGGTTGTAGAATCATTCACTATTTTTTGAACTGAAGTATTGATCCTGAAGATCCAAAATAGTGTTCTGCATATTCTATAGTGCTCATACATTTGCTTCTGTTGGTTTCAAAATGCAGGCAGGCAGCAACCTTACCTCCTAATAACTTTCTCATGTATTTTAGACCGGTGTTCTTTCAGGAAGGATGGTAGAAGACATTTATATGTAAAATGTACATAAAATTAATCACATATTCAGGAATTACTTCTAATTCAAGTCTCATTTACTTTTGTATAAAGATGAACAGAATTGCCAAGTCTACAAACTGTTTTCTTATTTGAGAAACACTGAAGGGTACTTCACTTTGCTGTAATTACTTAAGAGAATAAGCCAGTGCTGAGGCAATTTAAATTATCAGTTTATATTACAAACAACTTTAAATCCAAGTGACTGCCTCTGAAAGTGAGAATTTAGGAACGGTAGTAGAATTATGATTTAGGAATTTTTCAGTTCTTTTTAAGACTTTTTACATGGGATTTTAAGTCTTTGTTTCATATATATATATATGTGAACCTTGTGGTTTTCCCAGTCCCAAAATACATATTTTCATTACATTATTGGATGCCCTAGTTAAGGAGGCAAATGCGTGTTCAAAGAAGAAGTTGAGTAGAAAAAGTGTCGCTTTAAACAATGAAGATCATTTACTAACTGATCCTTTCCAAATTTTGGTAGTATTTCCAGTGAACATGCTTTATGTTACAGGAGTCATAGTGCTGAAATGCCTTTTTAGAGATCAAAGCAGTGTGCTGCATGTCATTAAGACATGGTGTAATGTTTTCTTTCACCTGTAAAACTGCCTTGTGCTAATGCAATTTGTCCTGAAGAAATGAGTTTAGGGAGTCCCATTACAGTTTAGTATCATTCTATATTAGTAAAATAGTTATATAGGACGCTTCGTAAATAAGTAAGAGAGAGACCGTAAACAGAAAGCAGTGAAAGATATTTGCAAAAAATCAAAATGGGTAATTGCTTTAAAAATAAGAAATCACCTGGAAATTCACCAGGTTTAAACAGGCTCGGGAAAGGAGAAGCAGCAAATTCTAACACTAATGGAAACCCTGCCAGGATGCAAATTCCTCAGCCTTCTTCCACATTAAATTGACTAGTCCTGTATTCTGCAAGCTGCCTATCTACTATGTCTAAAATTACTTTATTTCCCCAACTTGTTCTTTGTTTACCTATGGAAGGGACAAGGAGAAAAGGTGGAGCAGTAGCATCCCACTGCAGCTGTCAGATTGTCCTGCTCCAGGAGGGACCAAAAGCCTCACGGATATGCTGTCTTCTGACAGTGAAGAAAACCCCAAAAAACCAAAAGAATGTAATTAAAAGATAATAGAATGTAAGCGTGCACTTCTCTTAGTGTTATCCAGCAATGGCAGATGAATTCTGAGACGAAGCTGAGATACTTATTTTTGAAGCAGTTGCAAATTATTTTCAGCAGGAAAGTTCACATCCTATTAACATTGTCACTATCCAGGCAAATGTTAAGCTTTTAAAGCTTAGATTTCCGCTCTCCCGGAAGATAGTTCAACCTGTCACTTGGATTGAATCCAAAAGTCTTTGCTGCTGGCATTATCATGGTGACACCCAAAATTTTTCAGTGCCATGCAAACAAACACACACAGTTTGCTTCTTCAGAAGGCTTGCGGTGTCACAAGTTGTAAAATCTCACTATTGAAAGCCGTAGGAGAGTTGATTTACTCTGTGTGGCTGCCATTACACTGTTGCTAATGCTGCAGTGCCCTGAAGAGCTAGTTCAAGATTTGTCCTATAAAATGTGGTATTTATTGATGTGGAAGTATTTTTATAGTCTGTATCAGAGTAGCTGGTCTTAGATATTGTTCAACACCCTCAGAATTTTGACTCAAAAATTGAAGCATTTTCCTAGCTTTAGTAGCCATTCCTTATAACTCATAAAATCTGCTAACAAAATGTACCATGAATGGTAAAATATGCAGGCTGCTTACATTAGTAATTCTCCTTTTAAGATCTGAGTTCTGTGTTGGAAATTAATGTCATTGCTGTTGTCTCTTGCACTGTGACTTGTAAAATACAGCTTTATTTTTCTGAGCAGGTTGTTCTTTTTTTGTTCTTTTCCTAATAATAATAAAAGATCCAGCATTCCTGAAATTTGATGATAGATCCAGGTACTCTGGTTGCTCTCTTGTGCCTCTTCCTTGAAGTAATTTCTTATTTGGGCAACAAGAGGGTGAACTGCATATCATGCTATTGCACTTGCAGCTTTTGATGGGCTCTTCCCACCATTTCTAATGATGTGCTTCATAACCTGTTATTGATTAAGCAATCTAAATCCCATTTCAGTCCTCACAGATGTGCCACAGAAAATAAAAGAAAAAGCCAGCATTTCAAGTAATAGTTACACACACTCAGCCTGGAAAGCACATTTTTTATTAGAATAGATGCAGTTCAGTCAAAGACAGAACTACAATTTTGGATGGAGAGATATAAAATTTTTACAGGTGTATCAAGCTTGAAGGAAGAAATGCATAATCAATCTTAGTTTATAATAAAAAGTACAGTTCATGGTTTTGGGTGGGTTTACATCAGAGAACACCTCATATCAGAGCAAGCTTCAGCCAGAGTAAGCTTCTTGGAAAACAAGGCTGGTTTGTTAGCCTGTTTATTGTTGTTTTGGTGACATGGTTTTTCTCAGAGTCCAAAACACTGAATTTCTCTTAGAAAATACACTTTAAAGTGTTTTCTGAAGAGTGATATAAAACTGTTCTCCCCAGAAATTTTACCCAAAGTATGGTCCTGGAGTAAGCATTCAACTTCTTTAGGATTTTTCAGACTGGTTTGATACCTTTTTAGTGGTTATTCTTTGCTACTTATTTGCATGTCGTGCCAGCACTGGGAATCTCCCAGAAATGGGCAGGTGTAGTTGATGTATCTGCTGCCTGTGTGATGTACATTCTTTATGGTTTCAGAAGGCATTATTTAGAATTTAGAAATGAGAAAATTGTTCCTGTGTAGCATTAGTAGATTTGGCAAGTGTCTTTCTGCCAGAGAAGCAGCATCAGTTGTTTATTAATAAATGCATTTTATGCTTTTCTCACAGCCTACTACTGCATACTACTCATGCCATTATTGTATCTTGGCATAATTAGTGTATTTATAGTGCAAACACCTTCTGATGATTTACAGTGTCATTTTGAAGGCCAGGAAGCAAGTAATATTTCATGAGCTAATTGTTTCATCTTCTCTACCAATATTTTGTGTTGCCATTAAGTTTACACTTGTCATTCAGAGTGTTAGGAGAAAAAGCATTTGTTTGCCTGTTTTTCCTATAATAATTCTGAATATTATTAAGATCCCTTTGCTTTCTGTCCCCATCACATAAATTCAGAGTTTATCTCTTTCTGCTAAAAAAAAAGCAACCCTGTACAGGGACTTGGAATTGAGACACTTTCGAGCTGAAAGATCTGAAATAGTGTATAAATCCCTCTTTCAGAAGAGATCAGGGTACAGGACAAATACAGAAAATTCTACTAAATCTGTAAATCATTTTTATGGCCTTACTTGGAATACTCTAACACTGACACTTAGAGATGCAAGCATCAAAAAGATAACTGAAGAATGGAGGTCACAGAGGTGACATTATCATCCAGTTCTAATAAAAGATGGGAAATTCACAAAGTAAAGAATTTGAACATTGAAAATAATCACACTATAAAACTATTTTTATAGCATGTATTGAAGTTGAAGTTCGAAAAAAGACATTGCAAGCATTTCCTTATTTTATATATGACATTCATTTTTTGGCTTTTAGCAAATTTTTAAGACTTGATGTTAAAAATGGCATGTTTGAAACACACTGTCTTTCCAAAATAAAAAAGAAAATACTTCAGTTCCAAAACTATAAAGCCCTGAGTGATCATTTCTTTCATAAATATTAATCTCTCCAGCTGCTAGTAAATCTATTAACATGATCTGTGTGATACCATTAGGTCCATTGAATATTGGGTTTATGTACCTTCATTATTCTGTTCTTTAGCAAGACATGTCAAAAAATATTTACATTTTCAACTTATTTTGTTTGATATTGTTAAGATGTTAGGGGGATTATTTTATATACTTTCAGAACAAGTGCCTGTTTGCTTTGATTCTGAAATCTGTAACGCTGTGTTTCCAGCACAATCTGAGTTGGTCTAAACATAAATGGGTTCTGTTAAAAAAAAAAGGTGGTAGTCCATTTCTACTCGTATCTCAACCTATATGGCAACATCACAAACCTCTTTAAAAGGTTGTGATCTAGTCTTTTCCAGTCTGTGTAACATTTACTCCAAATGAAACGTCAAGCTTGATGACCAGCACATGCTTTCCAGAAAAAGGCTGCTGTCTCTTACACGTATGACTCTTCTCCAGATGATAAAAATCTGCATTTTCATAGAAGATAAGATCCTCCTTGTAGTTATGATGACTTTTAACTCTGTCTTTTCCAGGGCTCTTATATCTCCAGTGGAAATTGTAAAGATCAGCTGTGACATGGGTCAAAGTCACGCCTGCTGTGACTTGGCTGGTAGGCTGGTTGTATTAGAGGGAATACAGGAATGTAATTTCATGTTCTTTGAAGGTGCTTAGGAAACTCCAGGAAATGGAATTCATTTTTTTTCAACTTGAGGTGGTACAGTCTTAGAAATGCAGTTAATTAACATTTGTTGCTCCCAAGTCTATATATGTATTTTAATAGTCACTATAAATGTTAATACATCTTTTAATTGTCTAAAGTATTTAAGTATGTATGTATCTGATACATAAGACAATTCAAAATGTATCTGAAATGGCTAAATCTTTTACATGCATAAAACAGGAGGAATGATACATCTCTGTGCCACAGACTGACTTTTTCCTCCACAACCTACTCCAATTCAGAATTAAGTGACCCCACATTATTGAAGCTTATTAACCAACATATTACTGGTTCTAGAAACTGAAATGGTTCTGCTCAAAAACTTTCAGGTCATAATGATGTTTAATTAGCTTACACATTTTTAGAAACCATATTAATAACAGATAAAAATTTGAAGATAAACTGTTACTTGTTTAAGTGTGTCAAAATTTGAGAATGCAATTTCTTTTGTGAGAAGTAGTTTACACTACTGAAATCCAGCCCACTTAAATTTAGCTGTGAAATATAAATACACATTGTCTTTGTTTATATATATTTTAATGCCTATGTATGTATATATTTGTAGTCTAGAGTATGTACACACATAAAAATTATGTGAAATAATGTAAAAATAATTGCGTAGACAAAAAAAATTGCCTGCAAATGTCCCTATGTTAATATTTATGTAAGCTGTATATTTAAAGCCATAGAAATGTAAATATTCTGATGTAAATTGTTTCTTCTTGCAGACAATTACACAGAAATGATTTTGTGTATTTTAGCTTCCCTGACAAGTACTAGTATGGCTTAGCATTATGTATGGGCCCATTCAGCTATACATGTGTGTATTTATTTGTATAAAAATGATTCCCTGAAATACTGAGGTTTCAAAGGTTAAATTACAAACCCTTACTATTACTAACTTGACCAATTTTCTGCTTAATATATCACTTTCTTGGCAAACGTTAGCAGATTCTGTAGTGTGTATCATTAAATATACAGAAGCCGTGGTGTTGCTCTGCAAATGTCATTTATCTTTTCCACTGTGGAACCTTAGTATCACGTTATTACGGCTTCTGTTCAGCCTCCTCAGCTGAAAGTATGAACAAATAATGGCTTGAATTGTGTTCAGTAACATTTCCATAACTGACTCTTAATGCTTAGGCCCCTTCAAGGTAACTGTAGGGCTGTCCATGGATCAGCTCACTTTTATATTGTTGCTGTGGAGATACAAAGGCTAGTTACACTTTCTCCTGAAAATTAATTAAGAATTACTGAATATTGCCATCTACAGAATTTTTTTTTTTTTTTCAGACATAAAGTTGTCAGTATCATGGTATTTATCACCCATCACTTCTTCTAGAAAAATGGGCTGTGGTGCCAACAGACAAACTGAGTTTAGAGGTTTCATGTTAATAGTCTTTCATATTTCAGGTGTCCAGGCTGATTCCTGTTTGATTTGGGAGTAAAAATATGAAAATGTCAGAAAGGCTGGGGAGTTTTCTTTACTGACTGATGGCATTGCCACAGCTTAGGAGTTCAATAATAAAGGCCCTCAGCCTGCTTCTCCACCATCTCCTAAGTCCAGTTGTAGAACAGCAACAATTCAAAATGCAGTGTACCTCCCAAGATGCATAGCAGCAACATTGCTCCATGATGAAAGAGTTCCTGAATATATCTGAATATAGTTAATGACTTGATTTCTTTGTTGAGGTGATAATCTGTTCAAAGAGTTGTACAGTTTATTGCCTCTAAATTATATCACATTAGGTTATTCCCTGAAAAACAGGACATATGCTAACAGATGAAACTAGGAGATACAATCTCAACTTGGTTTATGGTACTCTGCTTAGCACAGCTGGGTGATGCAGTCATATTTCCTACCCTGCTTGACACAGATACCTTGCAATATACTTCTCAGAGGATTTTATTTTCTTTCTACATCTTCATCTTTCAAACGAAATGTAATGGATTTTATCCTAGTCAAAGCTTCACCTGTTTATCTCCACCACAGTGGCCCCTTGGTGGGGTTCAGATGAAAAGCGAGAGTAGAACAATTAAAAATAATTAAAGGGGGGGTGGGGGGAAAGGCTTGAAGTCTTTTCATATACGAAGCTTCAAGCTTTTATGTTCACAGTGAAAAATCAATGTTTCTGTTTAATTCCATTTCTTCTGCATTTAGTACAAAGAGAAATAAGTAATTGCCTTGCTTGTAGAGCTGCTTTGTTCATTTTGCTGTGTAAAATTGATGGTTCGAAATTTTTATAGAACTGGTACTTCTAAGAGTATCATTTTTCATTTCACCCTTTCTATTATCTCAAATAACATACATTTTGTATTGCCACATTTTGCTCTGTTTATTCTTCACACTCTTCATTTTGCACAATTCAGTAGCTCTGAAAAATAGCACAGATGTATTCTTTAAAACAATAACAGTGTTAGGTGAGTGTTCTTTAGAAAAATAAACTTTCTTTTGTCAGTTTAAAGCTCTGCTGGAATAAATGTAAAGCTGTGTATTTTAACTACGTGGTATTGTAAAAATGATGGAATGCACAGTAAAATTGCAAATTAGCACTGGATGAGACCCAGACCCTGATACAGTAAAGGAAGATTAGAAATGATTTGTTTGGTCTCTGTGGGGAGGTGTGCCAGATGTCCCTCTGTTCAAACAATCCCCGGTGATTAACCCCTGAGGCAACACTCTTTGCAGCTGAGGAGAGCTGCTTGCTGCTCTCAGCATCAGGTTGGGCATTGCCTCAGGTATAAAAGATACTGCCCCTACAAAATGGATCACGTGCAAAAACATCAGGTTTAGGTGAAGGGCATAGCTTTCTGTAGGTTAAAGTGTTTTACTTCCAGGCTATGTAATAGTGCAGTCCAGACAATCAAGGAATGCCATTTTACCATAGTAGATCTGCGTTTTGTTGGCTAATGGGCCAATTACATCAAAAGGGGAGCTGTTTGCAAGTAAGGGAGGGGAATTTTGAACACATTACAAATTTTCTCTAACATGTCTTTACATGGCTGTGCCTGTATGCATACACATCAAATGAGTGTAGCTTTTTCACAGACCAGAAAAATTATCTAAAAGTAGTGCAGAGATTAGTGCATTAGTGATTTAAAGGAAGTGTCATAGCAAAGACCTAGTCACGCTGCTGGTGTAAATTGGTTAAACCTGGTAAAATCACATGGCAGCCTGTCTTTAAGAGTTGGCTTTAGTTTAGTCCTCTTGCTCTGTATAACTCGCTGAAGACAGAAGTTGCATGGGCGAAGTTTTTCTCAGTAATTAATAAATCACCATCTATTTTGGCGGTTTGCAGAGTGAAAGCCTTGCTTTCTTGTATAATGTTCTTTTTTTTTTTTTTTTAATAACATCATATGAGAGAACATGAACAGCTAGTAATATCTTTGCTCTCTTAGTCTGCAAAATATGAAACCCACTGACTATGGATGGTTTGGAACTCTAGATATGCCTGTGAGAGACTCACCTGCTTAACCCCCGAGTTTAGGTGGCATAACCATCCTCCTCTTCAGTACAGTTGAGCAATTCCTGTTAAGTGCTGTGTGTCTTGACTCCTCCTTACAAGTGGTCTTTTACCTGAAAACATTATGTATCTTAGTAAAGGTAGCTTATTTGGCTAAAAAATCAGTGCCTTCACTTTGCTGTGGTTGCAATGCAAAAGTGCTTCTGTGCAGATTAGCTGCATCCCAACAGGAGTCACAATTGCAAAGTGCCTTTTTATGGAACAGGAGCTATTGTGCAGGGGGCACAAGGGCAAGTGGAGACAAGTGCAGTGTGTCTTTCCTGATGCTCAGTTTCCTGAGGAAGAGTACCAAAGTATGTGTATACTTTCCCCTTTGTGGCAGTTGTTAGGAGGCTGTGCCCCACGGTCAGTGTCTGGAGTCCCTCATGCTGCACAAATATTCATTATGGCCGTTCCAGAGATCATGAGTGGCAATGACTTGGACCTAAGCCGAGCTGACATTTTGACCCAGATTTAGCTGATTAGGGAAATATTTCCATTTCAAATTTGGCATGTGCTGTAGGCTACCGGGAAACTAGGGCACAGATTCCCAGAGGGTGGGGGTTTTGAATTGGATGTGCGTTCAAATGTATGCTTATGTAACTATGGCACTGCTAAATTACACACCCCTTCGTGCTTGACTATTAAATAATCAAAAGAAGACATTGCTCCTTAATTTTATTCTTACCCTGCCACATTTGAAAAATTTTATATGAGTAACAATTAGTGACCAACATTAGAGTTATGATTTTTTTATGCCTAGAGGTTAGTGTGTTTGGAGACACAGCAAAGTGTGCAAAGTTCTTTATGGATAGTAAAGGGTGGAGCTATGGTATTTGTCAACCCATCTTAGTCAGGTAAGCATGAAATTTCCTCATCATCTTTGAGTTTTGGGATTGGACAGCGTGACTAAAGGTCGGAAAAGTGCTTCCAAAAGTGGGGTTGTACTGCCTTGGCAACTTCATTGCTGCATAGGATAAAGATTAAAAAACTCTGTGGATAGAAAACAAAAGTTTTTCTTGTAAAAATTAATCAGGGCTTTTGTGTGTAACTTTGTGTAGCAATGTAAATGCTTGAAATACTGATAACATTATATTTCCTAGCTGTTTGGTGTAAACAATTGTGTAGTACAAGGTAGCTTTTGGCTACCAGCTGCTTGCTTGTTTTTCTAAGGATTTGTCTGCAAGAGAACCAAACAAAAAGGCATTTTTTATTTAGGAATATAATGACCAAATTATTCAGCTCATCCCAGCTTAAATGATTGTCAGATTAACAAATTAGTCTAATTAGGCTAGCAGCATAATATATAATAAATACAATACCCTGAAAAGCTCCTGTGGAAGTATTTGTTTTAGTTGTTATACCATTTAATTGCTAAAAGCTCCTTTCTCTTCCTGAGAGAAAATGACATTTTTGTTGCTTGTATATTCACAAAATACAGACATGATGGACATGGTGGGAAGAAGAAATATTATGACAAGATTTGAATGTCATCTGTTGTTTCAGATTCAGTAACTTTTTTTAAAGTATTTTTATCATAAATAGCTCCGAAAACTGTCAGTATTGGAAAAAGAATTAAACCGAAAGATCTTTACTGTATTTTAATATATCTTTGTTATTTAGATTTATCTAGCTTCCATAATGATAAGTTTTCTGTCCTTTCAAGTAATTCAGCAAGATTTAGATTATTTATTTCAGCATCAGTGTTTGGCTGGCTTCCTATAAAGCCCTTTTGCATTTTTTGTAGTTCTTTATCTAGTCATCCATTTCTAGAGCATAATGCAGCGGTAACTATTCCAATATTGAAGCTTGAATCAAACTTTCCATTATATCACTTCCGATTATTTTTTTAAATCCAAAATTCTCCTGCAATAAACTGACCTCTGCAATTGTAAATGATACATCATGGCCAAAGTTTCCTTTCTGGATGAGGTATATTTATGCAAAATGTTTTTAACAAGGAATCCTGAAGCCCAAGGGTACCTTGTACCTGCCTTTTTTATACCACTTTTCTTACCTGATATCTTGGCTGAAATCACACTGTTTAGCAGATATCATCAATGTATTTTTGACATAAGAAGCAGTTATTGTATCTAGGAAATGTCCTGCCAAAATGAATGTTTGTAAATTGTGCATATTTACTGGTCATTTGGAAATTTGTACTTCTGAAATTAGAATCAGTAGTGGTGAATCCTTGGGCGCCAGTCATGTCTGTACAGCTTGATTGTTCCATTTAAGGACTCCTATGTTTTAAGCAGCTCTGCTACTTTTAGCAAAATTTGCTTTTCAGGGTGAACTAGAAGTGTAAAGTAAAACGATAGAAAGTTTTTTCCTCTACTACTAAAGAAATTGAAAAAAATTTTATGTCTTTGTTCCCTGTTTCTGGGGAGTCTCTCCTGTTGAGATGTAGAGCAAACATCATTTATATGACGAGAACATTATAGACAGGGAGCCAGGTGTCATAGTTAAAAGCTCCTCTCAAGAAAGGAAAGAAAGCAGCAGTGGCAGGTTCAGAGGTATAGCCTGTAGTCATAAAATTCACACCTACATGTGAGAGTACATATTTACTCTAGCAGCACCTACGATGTGCTAACTAGCTTTGGAAATTATATGCAGAAGTTATTCCACAGAAATGTTTAAAATTAATTTGAGTGCTGTGGCTGCTTCATGAGGTTTACTTCCCCTCCCCCTCCACACTTACTTAAATTCACTGTTTCCTTCAGTTCAGTGTAAGCTTCAATCTGTGCTGGAGTTTGATTCACCATCTTTGCTCGCTCTGCGATTATGCAATCCTTTAAATCATGTGCAGGTCACTGTGCTGCACATCTTTGGGTTTCCTCCTTTTCCAGCCAGTGTGATCATGGGGTAGCAGATATCAGTGACATACTTGGCAAAATGAGAGACTCTCTGTTCAATTCTGATGCTGTACAGCCAGCTAAAGAAGTGGAGGAGCACCAGGAAGCTCTGCTGGGATTAAAGGAGATGGTCTTTATGCAGACCAGTGAATTGCAGGGGCCGTGGGTTACAGTGGCTGGTGGCAGCATTTTGGCAGGAGCCACCACAATGTGGTCACTGTCCTTCACAGATGGAGAATGTCCTTCCTCCTCCTCTTTCCTCAGGCAAACATTGCTGTACTCCTCTGTGCCCATACTACACTGATCCCTTTTGCCTCACCTCTGGCTCACTAGCCATCCTGGTGCTTCTCCAAGAAAAGGAGACATGACATGGACAAGAACGCCAGTATCCTAACCTAGCAGTCAAATAACATATTTGGGTAAACGTTTAAAGCTCTTTAAATTTCTGTGCAAGCAGGATGTTTGGTCTTTCAAGAACAGGCTCTTGAATTGTATCAGCTGTACCTGTATTTTACTTTTTAAAATTATTATTAATTTCTTTTCCCCACTCAAAGAGTCTTTACAGTCTGCTTTCCCTTCCTTAGGTCCTGATCCGCTTTCCTCTGTTTCATTTAGACTGGTAACATGATGACATGACGCCTTGTGACCTGCAGAGTGTGTCAGAGAGTTTTAGAAACAGAAAGGAAGCGTTTACTCCAGTCCTGGCATTATATTTTTCAGTGCTTGAGAAAGCACTTAATGTAGGTTTCTTTGCAAAATGGGATTGGAGGACAGTTATTTCTGCTTCCAGTACAGGCTTGTGACTGTGATCTTCTTTTTTCCACTTCTGCTGGCAACTCACTTGGAAAAAATGCTGTTCAGACTAATTTGTTGTGATTATGCTGATTTTTATTAAGATTTTTTTTCCTGCTTGTCGCATTCAGTTGAGAGAAAAAGAAAAAAAAAAAAAAGTTAAGCCTAATCAGTAGTTCTAAAAGACTGGCAAAAAGCCCTGCAGACATTAGTGCTGCAGGAAGATGCAGCTATGTACTGGAAGAAACTGAAGAGAAGGCAAAAGGTTTAGCAAGGAAGTTGACAGAAAAATTGAAGCAATGGGAGGTTAGAATCTAAATCAGGTCAGTTATAGGTTTTGCACCAGAGAGAATCTAAGAGCAGTATCTCGGAAAGCTTTCACTGGGGAGTGAGGAGAGGCTTGCCATCCCAGCCCTTCTGATAGCATAAAGTAACATTAAGTCTGGGTAAGATATGTGAAGCCTGAAAAAAGGGAATTCTCAGCATTACCAATGGCTGAGACTTAGATTTGAGGACAAAGCACTAATACTATTAATACTGGTGCCATGAAAGTTGCAGAAAACCATGGGAGGGAGGGAGGAAAGGCAGTAATGAAGGAGAGATGGGCATTTTTTGAGAAATATTGGTCTAGAGTCAGCTTTAGGAAATGTGTCCTGAGCTTAGAGTCAGGTAAGGAGACTTGTTTTTTCCATTATTATGTGGATATGGGATCTGAGGTATTTCCACTGTCCATTGTAATTGCATTGGTGTGTTTCATTACTTCTAAATGTTTAAGTATTTGAATAGTAAGTGATTTGTAGAATTGACAGCAGCTATAGTGAAAATGTAAATAATGTAAATGGAATTGGCACAAAATCCAGGTAGCCTGTTGGATTCTGTCCTCAGAGGAAAAAGTACTCAGAAACTGAACTAATTCACAAATATCTAGTCTGGTTTCATTTTGCCTTTTAATGAGATGGTTCTCAGGATATAAAAAGAAAGTGGAGAAATAGGGAGGAAAATAAGATTAATAACCAATAGTTTGGCTGTGCTTGGAACTGGAGTTTCTATTTCAGTTAATATATTCACATCATTAAGGTGACCTTAAATGAGTAAAATGAGGGGGAAGGGAGAAATTGTCTACATACAGTTTCCATTAGAATAAGTCTGCAGACTTGTTTGCTTCCAGGTGTTTTATTCAATTTGTCAAGAAGTCTGTAGATTTGTTTCACCTTTCTTCTTGATGGGTTTCCCTATGAAGTGTTTGTAGGGGTTTTTTGTTTCCTTTGGTTTGAGTTTTGTAATCATTAGAAGCAAGATCCTGGTCCTGCTGTGATTCTGTCCTTGTTTTTGCTTTTGAACTGGGGGAAAGATCACTGAGTTGTGATACCTCTATGGAAAAATACTGCAGGAAATGTCTAAATGTAATATCTAGAATACTGATATCAGCAGGAAGGGGTGAGCTTCTTTATTCATTACTAAAGGTCTTTTTCTTAAAAAAAAAAAAAAAAGTGCCACCTTCCACATATCTGAATCTGAGCAAGAGGGGAAAGCACAGTCTCTTGAAGACTCAACCATTTCTCACGCTAACCATCTCCAAAGCGCTGAAACATGCTAAAGAAAATTGTGCAACCAAGTGCAGTGAACCACCAAAATATAAATGTAAGTTTAAAAGATCTGCAGAGTTTCGATTTAAGAATTGGTTTAAGTTTTATTGATCTGAGATTCATTTAAGTTTTCAACGTGCATTATAGACAGTTTGCACTCTAAATTGGATATTTTTATTCCATCTTTGATAAGTAAAATTACTCTGCCTGAGGCAGTGTCAAGCCAGATTGCACTTCTTAAACAGTGAACAAACCAAACCATGGATTATGGGAAATAAAAACACTGTACTCAGTAAGAAGGGGGAATAAATTAGTAACTCCGGCTAATTTATGTTGTAGAGTACAGATGTCAGTTTACATTCACTTGTTCTCAATTTTCTCACTCCAATTTTTATACAAATCAAAATACTACTCAAATATTGTACCCAATTAGATATTTGTGCAGTTTTGGGGGGCAGAACCCTAGATAAGGCAGGTACTACTGAAGTGATTTAGTTTGCCTCCCAGAAAATGTGTGGTTTATTGGTAGATAGTTGAATGTGTTGTTGATTCTTATTTTGCAACGGTGCTTGGTTTGAAGTTAATCCCTCTCCAATTACTCCAAATTAATCCTTTTCTGAATAATGGCATTTTAAAGACTCAGGTTGAGCCTTTGTATTTCATGTAGGAGTTTAATTAGCATGCTAGTTAACAGCACTAGCAACTAGTTAATGCCAATACATCCTTTAAGACAAGTGGCAGAAATTCCCCATTTAGAAAGGGACTTTTCAAAGAATGTAGTCACAGACTGAGAAGAAAAACAAGCAATTGGACATTTGTTTTCTATGCAGTCTCTGACTGGAATGAGAAGCAGGTCAGTTTCTGGAAGTTTTTACGACAAAGGTAGGGAATCTGAAGCCAGTTGATTGGCACTTCACAAATTATATGAGACTGAAAGAGAAAAGGTGCTACTAAACATTGGTGTGCGAGGAGGGAGAGGAACTCACAGCGCATGCTCTATCCTGATACTCAACAATCATACATGTTAGTTTCTCTGAAAAATGTAGTTTGTGATGAGCTATGGTGTTGAGTATTTGAAATGAGTTTCTGCATCGGTATAGATTTTTACTTCTGTTGAGCTGTATGCAAGTGAACTTGCTCTTTAAATTGCACGTTAGAATCATCATTGGTCCAGAAAGCTAGATAATGGCCCCTCTCCTTTTTTTCTTTTTCTTATTTCCTATTAACTGTACCTCTTCTTTTGAAACAAACAAGTGTGTTCAGGAAGACAGAATTTTTCTCTTATTTGCAAGGGATTTGAAAATGCTAGATCCAAGTACATGTAGCTGTAATCAATATTCAGTACTGTTGTGGAAGGCTACAAATCCTTTTCATCTGAACAGAGCAAATTTTCATCTGGAAGCCTTCTATTCCCACTTCCAGTTGCTACCAACCATGAATATACCTACAGTCTGTATTTTACTGTTTGTCCATGAGGTGGCAAACACTGTTGATCCTTGGCTTGCCACAGAGAGATATAACATGTCAGTGTTGCTGATATTTTTTACAGTCAGTCTGGTAGTTGCAGCAACCTTTCTGATGTTTCACAATAAAAGTGTTTTATATTTGCCAGTACATAGCAGCATCATGATTTCTCTTCTGAAAAAGCTGGTCAAAAAGGTTACTATCCCTTCCTTCTTCCTCTGCTCCTTGCCAGGTTCTGGCTCAGCTACAGTGGCAATTCCTGCCCATGATTTAAACGATGCAGTGCAGGGAGCGGGGAGGAGCTGGAACAGGGTTGAGCTAGGAGCACATTTCAGCAGACTTAAAAAAAAAAAAAAATCTGTCGTAGAAGAAATTCTTGTGTGGATTTATACCTTAGTTTCCATGGGGAAAAAAGTTTTGCTCTTGATCAGTTCATTTTTTCTCCTGCATGGACAGGGCATCTGGGCTTTCTGAGTGGAGCTTGCAGGATTGAAGTCCCGGTGGAGACTTTAGTTAGGAGAAACTCCAGAAGTAGTTTCTAGAAGTAGTTTCTGTGTTGTTTCATATATATATATATGTGTGTGTGTCTGTGTGTGTGTCTGTGAGAGGGTGCTTACCTGTACTTCACAGATCTCCCCAACAGAATGTACACAAAAAAGCCTTTTTCAGTTTTTCACATTTATAGAATTTAGAAATCTATGGTGATTGTTCTTTGCAGGTATTCAACTAACTATGAACTCTCTTAGATTCAGAATGTTACTAAAACAAAGTATTCCTCTAATTAAGTTTAAACACTAGGAGTCTCTGACATTTAGCCTACTTAATAGCATTTCTTTCATTTTTGTAATCTAAAGCAGGTCTGCTACTAGCATTTATGTAAGGTCCATTTCTTCTTGTATTTGGTTTGTTAATTCCTTAAGAAGCTCCATATTTAAAGAGTGTCAAGGTAATAAAGTGATATGTACCCTGTAAAAATCAATAATTATAGAAGTAGACAATCAACTTCCTCCCAGATTCTCCTGCTTCCTAGCTCTGGGATATAGTGTTCTTCAGCTGAGTTCTGTACTGTTGCCTTTCATAAGGCAAAAATCAATAATCATGCTTAGCTATTTTATGCCAGTGTACATTTGCCAGATTCCTTATCTGTGAGTTACAAATGAGAAAATTGAGAGCAGCTGTGTGACTTGCTCGGGGTCATACCTGAAATCTGGCAGTTATGCACATTTTTTGACATGAGCTGAAACCATTAGACCACTTTACCTCTCTGTGGAGATTGCCTGGAGCTGATGTGCTGGTCACACAGAAATAGAAGTTTTGTTGCTGGCATCATTGGATCAGTTTTTTATTCGTGTTGCTTGCATTTTCTTCCACCTTGTTTGTCTTTAATAAGTCTTTGTGTTGATTGATAGGGAACATGTACCCAAAAGTTTATTGAAACAAAGGGCAGCTGCTAGCAGCTACATTATAAAAAGGGGGAGAAAGCAAATGGTGAAGCCAAAAGCCAAATTGCTGTGATCAGGGCCACAATATACTGCCTCTACTGATGTACAACTATTTGGTGATTTTTGAAGACTGCATCAAAAAGTATTTTTTCTAGCACTGAATGAGTAAAACTTGATAATATGTGTCCTGAATAGAGAAGTGTAAATATAGTCTTGTTATTGAGATGGTATTCATTTTAGGGAAGGGCTCTTTGGTTGCTATTGTAAGTAGCTTGTATCTTGTGGGGATCTTGAAGTCTTAACATGGTTCTCATAGTAAATAGCAGTGAGCATTTTTTTCAGTTATTGCAAGTAAGTGCAGATGAAGGAAAAAAAAATTACAGCATTTAGAAGATGTAGTCTGATGGTAGTGTTTTACGTGAAATTTTGAAGATGTCTGTTTTCTTTACTACTTCTTTTTTATGCTGTTTGTAGATAGGTGTTTTCAGTGTGTTGCTTTTTCTAGTCATGGCAAGTAGTTATACTACCACCTAGTATATACAGTGCTTATACAATGGAAAAGTAGCTTCAATAATGTTAAAATTTTATATTTGTTCACTGCAGACGGGAGCTAATCCCTTAGGGTCTCATTTCTAAAGAAAAACTAAACTCTGACGGTGGAAAAAGTAAAGATTGTGGCAGCTTTGTTAACTTTGTTGCTCATATTGTAGATTTTAAAAATCTGCTTTTCCATAATAATTTGTGAGAGATCTTCCCTTAAAACCATGGAATACTTTGCCTCTGAATATGTTTCTACAGCACTTAATTCTTGCCAGTGCTAAGGATGTGATTGCAGCTTAATGATTCTTGCTGGGGAATAGCAGAGGGGATTGAGCCTGATCTGTCTAATCTAGACCTGAGCATGGTTAGAAACTCCTACGACTTCCATCAAGTTGTGGGGAAAAGCTCTAATGCTCTCACCAGGTTTATGGCTCTGGCCTTGCCTTTGACTATGACTCTAGTTGCAAGAATTAAGTTTTTTGAAATTTCTTGCCTTGCCATAGAGAATATTTTGTCCTGCACTTTTACAGAAGAACATTGAGTCTCTTTAAAGAGACCAAAATTGCCATTTTGGCTGTTATTTTGTGAAATGTGCAATATTCAATGAACTCTTTCAGAAGACATTGGATCACACTTTTTCTACTTAGTAGCTGTGTTCTTAGTCAGCAATTATGGCACTTGAAATCTGGGCTTTGTTGGGAAGAAAATGTTCCCCACTGTTCCCTGTGTCAATTTATGTCTAATATACAATAAAAACTGTTGAAAAATGTTCTCGAATTTACGATTTTGAGACCTCTAGTTCCTAGCTCCACAAATAATTTACCATCAATTACATTTAAAATTATCATCCTTTGGAAATAGGAAATGGAATTACTTCTGTGACAAACAGAAATGTTTTGTCCAAATGACTGCTTTATGCCTATGATAAATCTGCATCAATCTATAAACTCTGTTTGCTCTGTCCTGAAAACCAGTTCCTCAGTGTAGTTACCAAAGGAAAAAAAATCACTTTGTGCACTGAACTCTTATGATCATTTAGATAATTATCCTTGATAGTTGTATTTGTGTGTTAGATGATATGGTGATATGGTGCCTGTCTAATTAAAGATAACTGTCTCTGTGGGGGTATAAGAAAGAACGGGGCGAGCCTATTAAAAATTTAGTACATTTCATTGAGTATTATACTTATTTTAGAAAGCTGTTCCTTTTTTTTAACCGTTCCATAAAGAAAAAAAGCATATTTGCAATCTTTTATTAGCAGAAAACACTTATTACAAACATGGCCCTCTGATTTGGCAATATTCTTAAAATGTAGTTTTATTTTCATTGCAGCCCATTCATCATTACATTGAAATAACAGAATACTTTACCTCCTGATGGCTGGTACTACAGCTAAATGTTCAAGGTCACTCTGTCTTGGATAGATTTTATTTTTAACATACGTAGCATTTTCATTTAGCTAATCCATGATCAAGCAGTCTTCTTTTTTGTCCCCTTTAGTTTCTTTGATAAAACTTGCCCAGGGACTCATTAAATCTTAATTCACAGTACAAACCTTAACTCAGCTCATTCCCTGCAGTGTAGCCTGTTGTCAATTCTTTGTAGATCTGTCCTTTTGTGAAGTAATTGCATATCTTCTACCCCCTTCAATTCTCATGCTAGCTTGGGCATTTTCAGGGAGCACCATTCCTACTTGTGCCCCTGAAAGAATAACATGTTAAAAAATACCAGAAATAAACAGTATGCTGGTTTCTTGAGCTGTTTTAGAACAGCGTCCATCATGTAAAAGCGGTGCACAGCCTGTTCAATGTGTTAAGCATCTTACCTAGAGGTCGGGTCCAGGAAAAAAAATGTAAGAACATATTTAATCACTTAATTTTCAAAGCATGAATAATTTTATCAGTGTCAATGAGACTACCGATGCTTAAAGCAAGTGGCCTTATGTCCTGCACCAGTGTGAGGTTCAGAAAACATTTCTGTTCTTTTACAGCCAAAAAATAATCTCATAAATACAATGATTTTAAAAATTGCACAAAAAAGTTTGGTTGAAGGAGTTCTTCTGGCTTTTCGAGCACACTGAATTTCCTGCCTGATTTAGAAATACAGGAAGAAGGCCTTCTATGAAAAGCTGGTCATAAACTGTAATTACAGTGTATTCTGTTGCTGTGTAATAACAAATAGGATGGTTTTGGTTAGTTGGCTGTTCAGAGGATTGCTTGGCTTGTTTTTTAGTCTACACGTTCTCTTGGCTTATAGAAGTCCTAGAAGGATGAAAAGCCGGTTCTGCGGAGACTGAAATGAATCAAGGGAAAAAACCAACCCTTTGTGCTGTTTAATGGAACTGCTAAGGCTTTTCTTCAATCTTGACACAATTTTTCAGTGGTAAGATTTCCAATAGTTTCCATGGCACCTTATGTGCCTTAGAATAGTTTAGTATGTAAAAGGACCATATCGTATTTCTAAGCATTCGGAGTGTGAGCATAATTCATAATGCTGGGAGAGCCCTTATCACAAACTGTTATCTCAAAATGTATTTGTTGCTGTGACAGCAACAGAGGTGACATGAAAGTGACTTGTGCAATGAAATAGTAACTTTCAGATAAGTCCCTCTATCCAAAGATGCCCCTTTGGAGTTCAGGAATAATAACTGGGCAAGTGCCATGGTTTTATGTAAATTATTGAAGCTAGCATGTTATTTGAAACTCTGAAACCGATACACTAGCACTTAATTGTGAGGGCACTTCTGTAAAAAGTTACTTAGATCACTTTATTAAACAAACAAACAAAAAAACCCCAAACAAACAAACAAAAACCCACCACCTATCAGCTTCTTTTTGATAAGCTAAAAAGCCCCCTGGAAAAAAAAAGTCTACCAATTGTTTCTGTTGGTCCCAACAGATGGCATAACCAGTTTACAAATAAATGTAAATGCAATGAGCAGTGTACATTGTTAAAAGTGTAAGTTTTTAATTTATCACTCTTGTTCTCCTTTCCTGGTCAGATAATAATAATAATAATAATAATTAAAAAAAAAAAAAAAAAAAAAAAAAAAAAAAAAAAAAAGTTAAAATTCTGTTGTGGTACAGAAATAATGTTTTTGAGCCATGTTTTTAAGTGTTTGTTAAAACTTATCTGTGTGAAACAACAACATCTGTTTGCTGCAGTTACTGCTGCTGCTGTTTTCAAGAAGCACTGCTGGGCTTGGCCATTTGGGAATTCCTTGCATTTGTTGGGAAACTTGCCTTTCTGATTAACTGCTTGTGTTCACTCTGATTAGAGTCTCTGAAGAGGCTTAAGTGGAAATCCTTATGGGTGATTTTAGGCTGTTACAAGCAGGGAATTAGTATTTGGCTGGTCTTTTACAGTCTGAATTGCTGAATTGCTCTGCCACGTTATGATCAATCATTTCACTTTGAAGTAAAAAGTGGCACGCTTTCTTCTACCTCACTGAAACCTGTAAGTACTTGATTGTATAGTTGCCCTGGGGTTTAGTGTCTCCACAGGTGGAGAGCGAGGGTAAATGTTTGAAATACAGAAAATTGAAGTACTGGAGGACCATGTTCACTCTCATGCGGTGCTGTCTAAGAGTGGAAATCAGCATTAGATTACTGACGTAAGCCCAATGTGTGGGTGGGTGGTGGCTGATACAAAAGTGTTGCAGTGCGTGGCCCTCTTCCTGAGCCCAGCTGCCTCAGCTGGGGCTCCTCGGCTCACGGCACGTCTCAACAGAACCAATTTGTGAATTCTTGGCTCAGCAGCACCTCCTTCTTCATTGGCCTGATTGTGGTGTTTCAAGAAAAGTGGACTCTCCGAAGTTGGGAGGGAAACAAAGGTTTATTTGGGGGACATGGGGAGATTTCTTCTTCAGACCATGCCCCAGGAGAGACAACCCCCCTGGGCTATCGTGGGGTTTTTTATATTTTTTAAACAAAGAAAGGCGGGAATAAAACTAAAAACCAATGAAATAATTAATACAATAAATGCTTACCACATTACATAGTTAGTAGCAAATCACAGGTACACAGGGGAGTGGACCCAAGGCTTCTGCCAATCCAGGACAGAGGCCTTGGAGGTTTCTGGACTATATCAAATTCAGTGATGGACAGAGGAAGGAAAAAGGGAGGGGGGCATCTTCAGAAGGATGGGTATACCTCGTCCCAAAAAGGGGCCAATCAGAGTCTGTCTCTAGGCAAAGCCTAGAAATGACACTGAAACTGTTATCTACTTAAGATAAGAAAGCATTCCAATACCAAGGGGCCCATCGGGGGGAAAACTAAAACTCACACTTCTGGGGAAAACTAAAAATCACACTATTCTAATAATTTGTTCTAAACTAAAATTCTGCAACCCCACACAAAAGGGTGCTAAAAATCTCTGAGATATAACACAGAGCAAATGTGAGTCCCATTTCCATTGTCTGGCCCCACAATTGTTTACTGTAGCACTGCTGCATACCGTGGGACTAAATGTACAGTGGACTGCTACTGCTCCTTTGCCTTTACATCTGTGAATCAGAGCATTTCCATCCTACAGGTGGTATTTCAATATTACATTCGTTGCACTGCTCTGCTTTGTAAACTCAGTGCCATCTGGATTTTTTTTTCTTGCCTGGGAATATCTAAGCACAGCGTAGTTAATTAGTTTAAGACTTTAATACACATACTTGGAGCTCCCTTAAAAATAAATAATACTTTGTCTATTTGTATTTTATTACAGCAGAAAGGGAACTGGCACTTCCTTCTCTTTCATTATCATGATAAAGGCCAACTTAAAAAAAGAGAAAGAAAAGAATCTTAAAAGCAAAGTTTGTTTCCGAGACCCCCAATCCAAATGTATTTATGCTTTATGGCAGGTGTTTCAGCAATTATTACTAATTGGAAAATTAGATGCTGTTGCTATAGCAGCATCTTTATTCACTAATTGGTTTTGGCACATTTTAACTAGCACTAGCTCAGCTAGACACAGTTATTCAAATGAGACATGTGAAGATTTGTATGGAAGTGGTGAGCCAGTGGTCCAAGTCAGTACATTAACCTTCCACCTCTTGGTCCTGGGCACAGCCCAGGTTCTCTGTGGGAGCACAAGCAAGACCTTGGTGGCCTCATCCATATTAGTAAAGCACAAGAAAACAGGAAATTCGTGGCATTCTGAGCTACAACTCTTCAGTTCTCATTCTTCATGTCTATTTTGACTGTATCAGTTGCTGCAGGGTCAACAAACTCATGTGATTTTCCTTTTCAGATTTCTTTTCTGCTGTTTTTTTTTTGCTTATATTTGAGCGGGTGATGTGTTTCTTTGCTGATCTCCAAAACCTTTGAACTCATTTTTTCTTGACCTTTGTGCTTGACCTTTTGTCTTCTGCTTTTTTCCTTTGGTTCCTGCAGTGAATATTTATTGGGGCTCTTGTCACTGAAGTTGTCCATGCACCATGTAACATTTATTTTCTGGGCAATTATGGTTTCTGTTTGAGTGCTTGTGCTTGTGCTTCGCAGTAGGATGGAGCTCCACTGACATGCTGCATATTGGAGGATTTTCATACTTTAATCACCTTAATTCCTTCTTGAGCTTTGAGAGGTACATCTTGCTATGCAATTCTTTTTTTAATACTCTTCCCTTCCTGTGAACAGCACTTTCAAATCTACTTGCATGCCCCTGCCCTGTCCATACACTGTAAATGATCTTCCCAGCTACCTTTCCTTCTGTGACTGTAGGTACCATGTGAAGAGCAGAGATGGGTTGCTTAATAACAACTCTGGTTTCTTGGCAAGTGTTACCTCTTCACCATTCATTCTCTACCTTTTCTCTGTCAGAGTCTTTCTGAGTTGGTGAAAAAGATAGGCAAAGATAGTGTAAAGTTTTTCCTGCTGTATGTCTGACTCAGGACGGCGCAGTGGCAGTGTGAGCAGACATTATATATTCTGCTGGAGAAAAAGAAGATTCCTGTCTGAGAGGCATGGGTGCATGAGTTACATTGAGAAGTTGTGTGTGTGTGTGTGTGTGTATATACAAATATTTAAAGTTGTTCAAAGTAAAGGTGGGCCTCTTTTCTGTGCAAGCTGATGGTGGGGTTATGTGCCAAAATACTGATATTTTGTATGTGCCTGGCACAAAATATGTGCCTGCTGTACAATTGCCAATAATTTTTCATTCTCAAATATGTTTTTTAGTGGGTAGTGAAATAAATAATTTTAATCATAAGACTTTAACTTCAAAAAAAGCAATTCTGTTAAAAAGGGGTCTCTATTTGATGGTGCATTGTTAGGACAGTGGATAATATGTAAATAAGAGTTTGATTTCTAAATGTGACATTAGTTACTGTTAATCATGTCTTGGCAGCGTTAAAATAGTTGTTGCAGCAACAATAATATTTTTGTTTATAATAGTTAAACACTTGTTTTGATGAGATGCATGCTGATAAGAAGTACTCAGGTAAAAGTTCTTTGATGAGATGACACTGTTGGTACTAGAATGAGGAACTTTTGATTTCTAATGCATAGAGCATATTGAAAGTTGAAGGATGAGTAGGGTTTTTTTCCTTTGATTTCTTTTTATTAATTTATATGTTTGTTAATTTGGGAGACAGAAAAAATGTGCCCTGAACTCCCAGACAAGTGGCTGTGTTCATTCTTCATGTTCTTGGTGATACCTCCTTCTTACTGTAATAGGTAAAAGGAGAGGGAAAACATTTTGAAACCCATGTTCATTATAACACTCACTCTAGGACAGTTTTGTTCATTACAGCTGATATTCTGCTCTTAATAGCTGGCAAACTTTCCTTCACAGTAGCCTCAAGGCTAAAAAAAAAAAAAAAATCTTTAAAAAATCTCAAAATAATGAAAAGTCAAGGTGACTGATCAGTGATTCCAAAAAACAAACAGATGTTGTTCTCATTTTTCTTGTACTTCTGAAAACTGATATTGTATCAAATCCCACGTGTCTTTAAATGTGTAACTAATACTAGCCTCACAAAAGACACCTTGTAACTTCAGGTTTGAATTCTACAGTGTTTAATAACCTCCTTTCCAATAGTTGCTCTTTTTTTCCATATCTAATCTCCTCTGTTTTGTAGTGGTTATCCCTGTGATTTGGGAAGTTATGAAATTTCAGTTAGAAGTCTCGACACAGCTTGAATGTGTCTCTTAGCTGCACAGACTTCTCATCAAATGAGAATTGCAAAGATCCCCAAACCTAAACCAAAAATGTCTGCAGCAGTTTGGAGTTCAAAGTAGAAATGTCATCTCCCTTATTTTCAGTCATGTTTCGACCTACATTTATTAGAAGTAATTTCCACATGTCATCATCCATAAGCTGCAGCTGAGATCTTGACTTGGCATTGTTATTGATTCAAATAAGAGAAGCAGGGCTCTTAGGCCATCACCTCCTCCCAGGTTTGTCCATTTCTTCATTTTGTCCCCACCTATAGTTTTCTCTTGTTTTATGCTTCACTGATAAATCTTAGTAAAATATGTACTCTTTTTCTCTTCATATCCTGCTGTCCATTCATTAAAAAGTTGGAAATTATTATTGCATATATGCTAGCAGCAAATCTAATGAGAGTAATGAATGTTAATATATTAAGTGCTAAAAAGACTTTTCCATTTTGGGACTGCATAAAAATATTAGTTCAATCACAGAGTGTGGGAAGGAAGAAATGTTTTGTGCCAAATTAGGTTTTGTTGTGCCACACATGCTTTGTGTGAAGTATACAGCATGGTATTCTTAGGAAAATATGCATTAACGAGATGTCAGGGCATCTGACAAGCAACAGAGGCAAGAGATATGTTCAAAATGTTTTAATGTAGTTACAAGGCATTCACTTGTTTTGAAAATGCTTTTGTATAAGAGGTTGGAAAAAATAGTGTGGAGCCAATTATTTTTAGATAAATGTTGGGGAGGGGACAGACTCAAATGGAATAGGGAGGGTGTGTCTGAAAGGTGTGCCAGCCCTCACACTGAAAGAAGTATAAAATCAAGTAGGAACAGAAAAGTAGTGATAGCATCACACAGGTTGGTAATTCCCTGCAGAATTACAGAGTAATTCCCTGCAGTTGTGTTGTGGGTTTGTGGAGTTTGTGCAATAAATTCCCTAAACAGATAAGATGTTTAAATGTGCTAAAATGCTTCTGTAAAAAGCTGATGAGTAGCCATTTATTACATAGAATCATAGGATAGTTTGGGTTGGAAGGAACCCTTAAAGGCCATCTACTCCAATTCCCCTGCGATGGGCAGGAACATCTTCAATAGGATCAGGATCTTCAACAGGTTGCTCAGAACCTGTTGCATCCAACCTGGTCAAAAATGTTTCCAGGCATGAGACATCCGCAGCTTCTGTGGGCAGCTTGTGCCAGTGTTTTACCACCATCATTGCAAAAAACCTTCACCTTGTATCTCACCTAACCCTGACTGACCTTCCATCAGTTTAAAACCATTACCCCTTGTCCTATTGCAACACACCCTGCTGTGATCTGGATCTGGACATGCCAAAAAAGGAGAAATACTGTCTTGTTCAGGTGAACATAGGTGGAACTAACTCATATATCTATATATATAAAACTACATTAAAACAAGGACAAGAAATAGTTAGCAAAGCTAAATCTAAAGCTAACTTTTGTGATTGACCATCTGTTCAACAAAGAAACATTTTTTATTGTTGGCTTCCAGGAGAATTTGGATG
>VXBN01007772.1:4211-20071 GCA_013397395.1 Sinosuthora webbiana
CCTTTTACCATTAATACATTTGTAGAAACATTTTTTATTATCCTTTACAGAAGTCACCATTTTGAGTTCAAACTGAGCTTTGGCCTCCCTAATTTTTTTTCCTACATGCTCTAGCAGCCCCCTTAAATACTTCCTGAGAGACCTGAGCCTCCTTCCAAAAATGATACATCCTCTTTTATTCCTAAGTTCCTCCAAAACCTCCTTGCTTATCCAGGCTGGACGGTTGCCTCATCGACTCATCTTTCGGCACACAGGAACAGTCTGTTCCTCTGCCATCAAAATCTCAGTTTTGAAAAACACCCAGCTTTCCTGAACTCCTTTGTTTTTAAGGGCTGCTTCCCAAGGAACTCTCTGAATAAGTCTCCTGAATAGGACAAAGTCTGCCCTCCAGAAGTCCAATATAAGAGTCTTATTGGTGTTCCTCCTGATTTCACCAGATATTGAGAACTCTGTAATTTCCTGATCACTCTGCCCCAGTTGTCCTCCAACCACCACATCTCCCACCAGCCCTTCTCTATTTGCGAACAACAGATCTAACACAGGCCCTCCCCTGGTGGGCTCACTCACCAGCTGCGACAAAAAGTTCTCATCCATGCACTCTAAAAATTTCCTGGACTGTCTCTTTTCTGCTGTATTAAGTTCCCAGCAGATGTCTGGCAGGTTGAAGTCACCTACAAGAACAAGGGCTGATGATCCTGAAACATTCTCCAGCTGCGTATAGATCAAGTTGTCCACCTCTACCTCCTGGTTGGGTGGATGATAACAGACTCCCAGTAGGATGTCAGCCTTGTTGGCTTTCCCTTTAATTCTTACCCATAGGCATTCAACTCCATCTTCATTAGTGTCAATACCTATGGTGTCAAAAGCCTTCCTAATATAAAGGGCCACCCCACCACCTCTTCTCCCTTTCCTGTCTCTTCTGAAGAGCTTGTAGCCATCAAGTGCAGTGCTCCAGCTCTGTGAGTCATCCCACCATGTTTCTGAGATGGCAACTACATCATAGCTTTGCTGTTGCACCATGACCTCCAGTTCTTCCTGTTTGTTACCCATGCTGCGTGCACTTCGGCTGGGCTACTGATTTCACCCCTAACTCAGGCTTAGCATCCTTGGGCCTGCTTCCAGGCAGCCCAGCTGCATCTCTTTCCCCCTTCAAACCTAGTTTAAAGCCCTCTCAATGAGGTCTGCCAGCTCATGAGCCAAGAACCTTCTACCCTTAACAGAGGGGTGTATCCCGTCTGGTTCCAACAGAGCAGATGTCGTAAAAGTTGTGCCACGATTAAAGAATCCGAAATTTTGTCAATGACACAAACCCTTAAGCCACTTGTTAATGATGTGTGTTCTCCTATTTCTTTTATCATTTTTCTCCGCCACCAAAGGGACTGAGCAGAACACTACCTGTGTCCCTGTCTTATCAACCACTTGACCCAGTGCCCTAAAGTCCCTTTTAATCACTTTGACACTCCTTTTTTTGATCTCATCACTGCCAGCCTGGAGTATCAGCAGTGGGTAATAATCAGTGGGCTGAATCTGCCCAGAAAGTCTTTCAGTGATATTCCATACCCAGGCCCAAGGGAGGCAGCAGACTTCCCTGTGGGATGGGTCCAGACAACATATAGGACCCTACAATTACCCTTCTTTTCTTCTTGATGTTAGAGGTGGAGATCCGTCTTACAGATGAATCAAATTTGGGAGGCTCACTGGTCAGATAGTTTCCCTCTAAATCATCTAAATCACCTGGCTGGCTCTCTAGATCCAGGGGTTTGTACCTATTCTGAAGTGGGACCTGGCTAGGGGATGGAGGTTGGGAGGAGTTTTTATTATTACCTCCCTGAGCAGGCACCCATTTCCACTCCCCCTTCATCTACCAGGTGCCCTTCTGTTGCCTGGGAGTGGGAGGCATACAAGTCCTCTGAGTCTAGACGGGCATCCCTTAAAGATGGAAGGGCTGAACTCCACCAGTCTATTTCCCTTTCATTTTCCCTGATACTCCCTAATCTTTCAACTTCCTCCCTAAGCTCAGCCACCACTGAAAGGAGGTCATTCACTTGCTCACACCTCAGGCATGCCTCCTTCTCAACATCCCCTGAAACAACCGATAAGCTCAAACTCTCCAGGCAGGAATGGGTCTGTACAGATGTATCCTTTTTGGAGGGCTCCACTTGGTCACATACACTTGTACCAACCACAGTTTTCGACCGTGTTGAAATCATTACTAACAGAAACCCCAAGACCAACCAGCCAGTAGAAACACCTCAAACAACACACAGCACAGCACACCTTACCAGCAAGAGAACTAGCAACACTTTCGTACAGTGCTGCTCCCTCCAGTGTGCAGGTCCAGTTCTGGGTCCTGGACGGGATCACTCTCAAGATCCCATCTCCCAGAAAACACTTGTTCAGTGGTGACCAGGCAGACATGGCAGAAAGAACTCCGGGCCTCTTTTAAAGCCTGGAGAAACATGGCCGGGGTTTAAAGCAGGAGTTACCTTAAGCTCATCTTTGCCCTGCTCCAGTAGGGCAGCCTGGTATTTCAGCATCCTGCTGGCAATATCCAATGTCCTCCTTTCTGTTCCAAACCAGCTGTGCCCAGGTGGGATATGTATGTTATAATCTTTTGTCACAGTATCAGCTTTTGTGCTTCCTGCGTTAAGAGGTCTTCAGCTACCACTGCTCTCAAGAATCCAGGTCATCCTGGTACTCTCATTGTCCAGTTGTTTGGAAAAGTACTTCACAGGCTGTTTCCATGACCCCAAATGCTGCACAAACACCCTTACTACCAGGAACACCCTTCATGCACAAATATCTCCAATGATTTGGTTAAGTTTGGGAGTCCCAAGGCAGGGGTTGGCATTAAGGCTCTTTCTAGGGCTTTAAAGGCCCTCTGACTCCCAAAGAGGTCCTGCAATCCCTTGGATTCATTGAATTTCAGGATTATGTTCCACCTGGGCCGCTGCAACTATTACCAATAATTGGTAAAAATAAAAAGCTCCTTAACACCAAGGTAGCATTAAAAAGCAGCATTCTTTGTTTGGCTGGATGCACGAGGGGATAGCTCCTCTGAAATCTCATGCACAGGACTGCTGAGTACAAGAAAGTTCCTGTTTATAGACTGTATTTTGCATACATATTAATTGTCCCAGAATAAACATACAGATTATAATAATTTCCCCAAAACCATTAACATATTTCCCCTCCCCTTTACGTCTGTGTTCTTTTGTCCTGGAGGTCTCTCTGGTGGTCCTTGGTGGTTGGAGACCCCAATGTTCCACTCAGCCTGGTCAAGTTGGAAGGACACTGGGGCTGGTGAACTTCCAGATCTCCCTCTTACACAGTGTGCATTGTGCAGTTCCATGGGGCAGTGGATTTTGAAGAATGAGAATTGTGTGAGCTCACCAGGTGTGGACAATTTATCATCTGGTAACAGAACGGGTAGTGGCCTGGAAGCGGGAAGGGCTGGGGAGTGAACTCAGGTACCATCGTCCAGAAGGACACCACACCATTGTTGTTCACCTGCAGGCAAAGGTCACCTGGGGGCACCAACCATGGTGGCACTAACCACAGTTACTCCCCACAGGGGTCCCAAGTACAGTGTCTCCAGGCTCAAAACTTTAAAGACTATAAAGAAAATTTTATTTAAACAGAATTGAAAGAAAAGGAAAGAAAAAAAAAAGTATTAGAATAAAACCTTCAGAACACTTTTCCTCCCTCCACAACCTTCTTTTCTTTCCCACTGATAATGTACAGAGACAAAACTTGGGACTTAGGTCAGTTTATCACTTTTAAAGTAGTCTTTCATCAGTTCTCTTAGGGAGAGGAGTCTGTTTTGCCATGTCATGGAGACTTCTCTACAAGAAAACAATTCTCTCGTGGCCTCAATTTCCACGAATAACAGCTGCCTGGAAATCTGTAATCATGAAGTCCCTTCCATCTCATGCAGCCTTCTCACATCGGCATTCATGTGCTATGTGAAACTTATAGGGTACTATATTAAGGAATATTTTTAAACTGTTCAAAAGCAAAAGTTTTTTTTATCTATCTCTGAGGAGATCTCTGAAAACAGAGGTCTTTTTTTTCTTTCCCTGGGGGCAAAGGGTCTTCGTCACTCTCATCTCTCTTTCTGTTCAAATTTCTCATGAGATCACAGCTACTTCAACATTAACTTGCTTCAGCACGAATGCCTTTGCTCATGTCTTCAATTTGAACACTCTATCTCTTCACACTGTTTCTATGAATTAAAGGGATATTCTAGTGTATCAAGTCCATCACCATGAATTTACAAAAGAATTTTAACCTAAGACTAAGCCATGTCCTCATTCTCCTCCTCTCTGGGACTTGACTCTTTCTTCACTGACCTTGGTGTCTTTATGTTGTTTCTTTACATGTTGTCACTCTGTCTTTTTCTCTCATGCAAGAGAAGATCAATGCTTCGCAAGTTTCATCTGTGCAATGAACGAGTTAATATCTTGCCTGGGCCCAGTGGATGGTCGTGATGGTTGGTGGTGGCGGAAGCAGTCACGATGATGGATTTCAGGCTGTGCCAGGGCTGTGCCAGGATTTCAGGGGGCCCGGGCCATAATGGTGGCAGCCGCTCTGTCTGCATGGCTGATCTCTGGCCCTTGCTGCCTTCAATTCCAGCCGTGGGGTCACTCTCTGCACACCTGCAGAGCCGCCCCTGGTCTCAGCTGCAGGATCTCACATGGCACCAGGGCAGCCCCTCGGCAAGATGACTCGGTAGGGGCAGCTGGAGCTGTTCACAGTGGAGGATTCTTCGGAGGCCATGCTGGGGGAGAGGGGAGAAGCAGCTAGGCTCTCAGCGGCAGCACACCAGGGGCTGATGGACTCCTCTTCTGCTGGGGCCTGACCCGGCTGGGATGAGGCCAGGTGGGCTCCTCGGGAAGCAGCCCGGCCCCCCAGCAGGACCCACCTGGCCTGGCCCAGCCACACGGAGGAGGCCAGGCCAGCCTGGGACTTGTCCTCAGGCTGGAAGAAGAAAAAAGCTTTCCTGGTGTTTGTTTGTTTTTAATATGTGTGTTCACAGAGGCATGTTCAGCTTTCTAGTGCTTTAACTGAGACACGAATTTCAAAGGAATTAAGGATTTTAGAAAAGTTAAGATTTTAGCTAGAGATAAGCTTTGCTGGAATTAGTTAAAGTAGATAGATAGATAGATAGATAGATAGATAGATAGATAGATAGATAGATAGAGAGATAAGCTGTGCTGGAGATAATTAAAAGTTAATGGTTGAAAGTTGAAAGGAACCGGATCTAGGATAGCAATCCTGGATCTAAATAACTAATTGTTTGTCATTTCTGTGTTTGTTTAGCTGTGTCTATTATGAGAAACAGAAGAAACTAATGAATAGATCTAAGAACACAAACAATAGTAAATCTTCTAGCATCCAGAAACCCACTGAACAGTCACAAAAACAGGAAACTGGAGTTCTACCAGCTATCATTTGTCTTGATATCCATTGAAAGGGTTGAAAGTTTAGAAGGAGAAAGACTCTCCTCACTTCCTCTTTTTACAACCCCTCCCCATAAAGAAGACCACTGACCCAATTCAAGGAACAAACTACACATGCCTAATAGCTTTTTAGCTAATTATAATATGAAGCGGAGAATGGGAGGTGATGGTGCTATGAATATGGATTAGTATTTTGGGTATTCAACATTTTCTGTAACCACCTGTAATTTTGTAGTGTGTATTAGGGAGTGATCCCACGCACCTGCCCAGCGTTGCATTAAACGTCCACTTTCTAACCCTACACTGTTAGAGAGTCTTTTGTCCGTCACAGTAGGGTATTGATATTAGATCAATATCTATCTTTTAATAAGCCATTTCGGCAACCATGGCAGGACTCTGCTTTCTCTGGCTGAGAGGCCAGCAGGGTCTAGGACCACTCTGGGCACCCACCCAGAATTCTCTGGGAAGAGGGCTCCTATGGTCCCACTGACATCCCTGGGAAAGATCAGGATCTGCCAGAACTACAGACAAAAATGGTTAAAAGTGAAAACAGGTACCTATGAAGCCAGGTGTTGGTAAGTCACAGAGAAATGTCCTGCACAACAGATGCTTGAGTGGGTTTGGTTGTAAGTTCTGCAGAGTCTGGTATTGATGGTCTGCATTCCAAGTGGGGGTGGTAATGGCACCAAGAGCTTGTGTCCCAAAGTGGGGCAGCAGCGGCAGCAGAGTCACCAGTTTTGTTGTGGTTTAGGCGCAGTGGTGGTTCTGGTTTGTTTGTGCTTTGAAAGCAGCTCAGTGGTTTGCAGTTTGGGGTGTTAGCCGTGAGTTTTGGGGCACAATGGATCGCATCTCAGGTGATGGAAGATTGTAACCATGATTTACACGTGCCAGATGTGTGTGTAGTGTGGACGGATCTTTGTTTTGTGGTTTTGAGTGCTTAGGTTGTAAAAAGCATCAGGGTGCTGTATGAGTTGTGGTTTGTGAGGGATTGTGTTGTAGGCATTTTGGTTTGAGTGTTTTGGAATGTGTTAGCAGCATATGGTATGTGTTTTGGATTTGTGTGTGCTTGAGTCGTGAAAGAATTTTAAAATCCACACCTCATCACCAGAGGGATACCTACGTCCAAGAGGGTGGAAGGATTCAGAGCACTTGCACTGTGCATGGGTTGTGTGAAGATAAGGGAGGACTAGGCTGTGTGTGAGAATTGTGGCTGTATATGTGTGTAAGCAGCGGGATTTTGACCGGCGTATTACCAGGTGAAAGCAGCAATTGTGTGTGTTTAAGCTGTTTGTTTTTGCACAGGAGGTGCAGACGGTGTGGGGCAGAAGGTTTGAAACTATGCCTGGCACATCCCTGGTGACCAGCGAAATGACTGAAGCTTTGCAGCTTTAAGCTGGGTCTCTTGGCTCCCCGCAAAGCCCTGAAAGGTTTTGGTTGTGGGGGGTTTGTTTTAACTGTGAGGAAACACGGTTGTTTATCAGGTTTTGGGATTGTTAGTGTGTGGGGCGGAAGACAGGGTGCTAGTAGTCCCTAGCCGCAGGGGAGTGAGGTTGCATGGGCTCGGAGCCACCCCCTCTCTCCCTTGCGGAGGGATTTGTGCTGTGTCCTGGCCGGAATCTGTCAGATTTTTGGTGAGACTTTGTTAAAACCCTTGGCTGAGCATATGCTTAGGGTCTTGAGGTACCCGTGGCTGTTTTTTTGCGAGTCCAAAAATTGTTAGTGTTTGGACTTGAGTCCCAGGAGAAAAGGGAAACCCAGCAGCCTTGGCTGCGCAGAGGAAGCATAGAGTTTGGAGCTTAGGCCTAGCGCTGGCGGAGGTATCCAAGGGATCTGTAGTGTTGAGATATGCAGCTGATATAGTTCACACTGCACTTTGTCACTGTCACTTTTAGGTCAAGTGGTGGCGTGTGCTTGGTCAGCAGTTTGGAAAGCTTTAGAGCGGACTACAGCTGCAATCTGCACAGCCCTTGGTGCAGTGTTGAGTTGTGAAACTTCTGCTGAAGCTCGGCTGGTATTTTGTAGAGTTTTCAGCAGGGTTTTGATTACAGTGTGGAAAGAGATACATTTGGCTTTTAGCTGCACTCTTGCTACAGTGTATGTAAGGCTGTTTGCAATCTCTAAACGCATTTTAACCACAATAGCAAGGTAAAACAGTGGATTTGATTTGCTTGCGATCTGTAATTAGCAATGTGAGGGAGGAGAAAACAAGCTTGTGTCCTGTTATTTTGTGTGTTTTGAGTGGAGTGTTTGAGGTGTTTTGATGGTGTTGTGTGACTCCCTTTAGATCAAAATAAAAAGGAGCTTTTCTTCCCAGCAGTGTGGGGGGGGTGTGTGGTGAGTATTTTTAGGAGAATACTGCTATCCCGTGGTGAAAAGGTATAACTACATGTTCCGTGACAGAGATTAGCACTCTGATCCTCATTTCTGAGGCAACCCTGCCATCCTGTGTCAAAAGTTATACTTGCATAACCTACTTGATTTGGTTTACTGTTAACCTTTTCCTTACTTTGATTACTTTTAAACTAACAAGCTGATTTACCTCTTTTCTTTCATTGGCAACGTTATACACCTAGGAATAGGAGGTACAGGGAACAAGAACCTTGTCCAGAGGAATTTCCCTATCCAACGAAGGGTTGTAACTGTAACCCGTGGATTGTGTTTTGTTGTGTAGTTTGCCAGGAGCTGTGAGTCCGATGAGTATTTAGGTGGAGGAAACCTAGAAGTGCAATTTGTGATCTCTGTTGTACAGAGGAAAAAAAGGCCACCCAGATTGCTATACAGATTTTGTTGGCAACTGGTCAAGAGGCACAGGTAGCAGTAAAATAGTTCAGCTATTAGAGAATGGGATTTTAGGAGGCCTATAGAAACCAGCAGAGATCCTTAGGGTTGAGTATGTCCATATATCTTTGTACTGGAGGAATACCAGGTGAAACTTCAGAGTTGGGATAAGATTAAAAAGCACTGGGAGAAGAACTTTCAGCATGAGGGCAAGTGTGAATAAAGAGATTCCTAAGAGTAGCCTCTTGGGATGTATTTTCACACATTGGAAAGAGCTGGTGGGCTATGGTAATACAGAAACCAAGAGGGAGCTTGTTAAGTTCTGCACACAGTGGTGGCTGCTTTATAGGCTTGAAGAGAGGATGAAATGGCCGTCAGTAAGAACACTTGACTATTGAACACTTTTACAGCTAACGGGTTTTCTTAGGCGTGAACAAAAGTGGCAGGAGGCTGCCTATGCTGACATGTTTTTCACTCTTTGGAATCACCCTGAGTGGCAAAGGAATTGTGGGATTAGGCCACCCTCTGACCCTTTGGTGTTGGCTTTTGAAAAGGATAATAAAGCTAACAGGGGAAAGCTCAAACTGTGTTGTAGAGCATGCTCAATAAATCAAAGTTGCACACATCCTGACAAGGTGTACCAAACAGAGGCTCTGGAACAAGAAATAGCAGATTTGCTTAGACTACCCCCTAAAAGGCAGGAGAGAGGTGGGGTGGCAGGGGAAGCAGATTTAGAATTGCCGTCATCAACTCCAACCTCCCCCACTTCATCCTCTGCTTCATCTTCTTCCAGGGGACAGCAGCTGAGGTAGGGATTTCCCTAATTTCCAAACCAAGAGAGCCATCCAAACTGTACCCACCATTACCCAGCAGTGACAGTGAGTGGGATGAACCTGAACCCTTCCCACAGGGTCCTATAGCATCAAGGACCCAGAAACAAACTAGAGAAGTCATACAAGCACCTCTAAGGGAAGCAATAACCCCTGAGGGGAGGACAATGCTAATTAAAGTTTTTTTTTCCATGATGGATTTGGAGGCATGGGAAAAGTTTGCTAAGAGTTATCAGAGTGATCCAGTAGGTGTTGCTAAGAAAATGAGGTTTATGATTAAGCAGTATAGGTCTGATTGGGCAGACCTCCAGCTAGTGCTTGATGCTTTAACAGAGACAGAGAAGCAATTGGTTTTGAAAGTAGCTGGGGATCTGGCCAAGGATGATTGTAGAACAAGACAGGAAGATGTTAAAGATGTACTTTCCCCTTCAAGATCCAGGTTGGGACCCTAATAACCCAGAGGGATCAGGATGGCTGAGAACATACCAAGAATTACTTGTGAAAGGGCTGGAGAGAGCAATCCCTAAACTGGTCAGCCCTATATACTATTAAACAGGGTCCCTCTCAAACACCTTCTGAATTTCTAGATCATTTGCGTCACCAAATGCAATCCATCAACATACCACCCCGGATCCTGGATCTGATGAAGGGACACAGCAATTGGTAAATTTGTTTTTAGGCCAATCCACAGGAGACATCAGGTGGAAACTCCAGAAGATCCAGGGCCCAAACATCTGGAACTTAGAGAATTTATTGGATGAGGCATGGAGAGTTTTTAGCAATCGGGAAGAAGGATATACCCTGTTGGTAGCAGTAGGATATAGCAGGAGGATATAACCCTACTGGGAGCAGTAGTAAGAGAGGGGGAAAAGGGAAAACGTGGGCAAGGTCCACTCCAACTAGGAAAAGACCAATGTGCATTTTGCAAGAAATTTGGACACTGGAAGAACCAGAACCAATGCCCAGAATGAAGAAGGGGTGATTGGAGGTGAAGAGAGGAGGTGATTGGAAAGGAGAAGGGGTGGTTGCTCACGTAAAGGAGGACTGAGGAGGACCAGAGGGCCCTACCCTAGGGGACCCTCTGGTTATAGTCAAACTGGGGAACAAAGAAAAAGAAGTGGAATTTTTAATAGACACAGGGGCAACATGATAAGGCCTGAATAAGGCCCTGATACCTTTAACAAGTGATTATGTTTATGGTAAGGGGGGGCAACTGGCCAGTCTGAAAGAGCATATTTCTGTAAACCACTGCAGTATAAATTGAGGAAAGTGGGGAATCCATTAATTTTTATAAAAGCCTAGTGCTCCATTTGCACTTTTGGGCAGGGATCTGCTGGAGCAGTTGGAAGCAAAAATAATATTCAAGAATGGGGAAGTAGTTTGGAGGTATAAGATCAACAATAAGTGGAGTTATTAGGCTTAATGCTAATTACCAAAGAAATTGCAATTGCAAATGAAGAAGAAAATACCAGGAAAATAATAGATCAGGTATTCCCAGGAGTGCGGGATTCTAATATACCAGAAAGGGCAAAGAATGCACTACCAGTGCAAATCAGGCTCAAAGAGGGAGAACAACCAGTAAGGGTTAAACAATATCCCTTGAAAAAGGAAGATGGAGAAGGAGTTAGTCCAATCATTGAAAGCTTTTTGCAGATAAGACAATTGAAAGAATGTCAATCTGATTTTAATACTCCTATTTTGCCAGTAAAGAAGCCTGATGGGTCATACAGATGAGTACAGGATTTAAGGGCTGTTAATAAAGTAACTGAGGATTTGTACCCAGTGGTTGCCAACCCTTACACCTTGCTAACTTGTTCAGGTAAACCTGAACTAACCTGGTTTACTGTTTTAGATTTAAAGAATGCTTTCTTTTGCCTCCCTCTCCATGAAGCCAGCCAGAAAATTTTTGCATTTGAATGGGAAAGCCCTAAAACTTTGGCACAAAACTCAGCTCACATAGTGTGTATTACTCCAGGGGTACAAGAACTCCCCCACCATATTTGGAGAGCAGCTTGCATAGGATTTGGAGTCTTGGGAACCCCCACCAGGAGAAGGACAGCGGCTTCAGTATATAGATGACCTCTTAACAGCTACCGAGACCCGAGAGGCGTGTGTGGACTGGAGGGTAAGCCTCTTAAACTTTTTGAGCCTGCAGGGGCATTGGGTATCCCAAAAGAAAGCCCAGATGGTGAAGCAGACAGTTATTTACTTGGGCTACAAGGTCAGTGCTGGACAAAGAACCTTAAGGCAAGATTGCAAGGAAGCAATATGCCAAACCCCAAAACCCCAGACAGTAAAGGAACAGAGAACCTTTCTAGGTATGATGGGGTGGTGCGGACTGTGGATTTATAACTATGTGTTACTCATTAAACCTCTGTATGCCTTGATCACAGAAGGGAGCAGAGAGCTTCAATGGACAAAAGAAGCAACGCGAGCCTTCGACCAACTGAAAAAGGCCTTCATGTCAGCTCCAGCCCTGGGACTTCCAGATGTGAGTATATTGTTCTTTCTGTTTTCTCACAAAAAGCAGGGGATTGCTTTGGGAATACTAGCACAGAACTTGGGCCATATCGGCGGGCAGTCGCCTGCCTCTCCAAACAGCTGAACATAACAGCTAAGGGGTGGCCAGGGTGCCTCAGAGCCATTGCAGCAGCAGCAGTAAATATCCAGGAGGCACACAAATTCACCCTGGGCCAGAAGATGACCGTGCTAGTATTCCACACAGTGTCTGCAGTCCTGGAGCTGAAAGGGAGGGAACCAGGACACTGGTTTTCTCCACAGAGATTCCTGAAATAAAAAGCCATGCTGGTAGCACAAGATGATGTTGAGATGGTGGTAACTAACATTGTGAACCCAGCTTCCTTCCTCAGTGGGAGTATGGGAGAACTGATGATCCATTATTGCCTGGAGACCATCAAAGCCACCTACTCCAGTCACTCGGATTTGAAGGACACTCCTCTCAAGAACACTGAGACCTGGTTTACTGATGGAAGCAGCTGTGTGATCAGTGCAAAAAGACATGCTGGGTATGCAGTTACCACGAGCGCAGAGGTGATAGAGTCTGGACCATTACCAACTAACACCTCTGCACAGAAGGCTGAAATAATTACCTTAACCCAGGACTTAGAGCTGGCAAAAGGAAAAGAAATTAACATTCATAAAGACTCAAGGTATGAATTTGGGGTGGTCCATGCACACGGAGCCATTTGGAAGGAGAGAAGGCTGTTGAGCTCACAAGTGGAAAACATCAAACATGCACAAGAGATATTGAAGCTATTAGATGGAGTCCAGTTACCTGAGAGGGAAGCTATCATGCACATAAAGGCACACCAAAGAGTGAGCTCCAAAATGGAAGAAGGAAACATGCTGGTGGACAGAGAGGCAAAAAATGCAGCCAAAGGTGAGGCACCTGATGAGACAGTTGAAGCAACATTGATCCCAGATGGAAGAATTTCCATTGAAGGTAAGCCAGTTTATAATAAAAAGGACAGGAAACTTATTAAGGTAGAAAACACAAGTTACAATCAGTAACAGAAGAAGGGAAACTTGTGGTACCCTCCTATTTATTGTGGTCATTAGTAAAGAAAGAACATGAGAAAACACATTGGGGAATAGATGCCCTGTACAGCCATCTGAAAGGTAGAATCTTGGTCAGAAAATTGCAGGGTACAGTGATACAGGTAACTCATCAGTGTGGTCTCTGCCTTCAAACTAATCCTAAGAATACTCCAAAGCCTAAAGTTGGACAAACTGGGAAAGGTTGTGGGCCTGGGCAGCAATGGAAAATTGATTTTACAGAATTACCAGGAACGGAAAATTATCGTTACCTATTGGTGTTAACTGATACCTTTTCAGGATGGCCAGAAGCCTTTCCTGCCAGGACAGCTAAGGCCCCAGAGGTAACCAAAGCACTGTTGCAAGAAATAATACCACATTTTGGAGTCCCAGCCACTATATCTTCAGATAAAGGCCACACTTTATTTCAAAAATTGTGCAGCAAATTAGTTACCACCTGAGAATAGACTGGGAATTGCATACCCCATATCACTCTCAATCCAGTGTCCAGGTGGAAAAAATTAACCATTTGATTAAGCAACAAATTGTAAGATTGGGACAAGAAGCAAATTTGCCTTGGCCCCAGGCTCTCCCATTAGCATTAGTGAGAATTCAGACAAAACCAAAGGCAAAAGAGAAATTAAGCCCTTTTGAAGTATTATATGGGAGACAATATTGCAGTCCAAGAAGGAACAATGCCCATTCAAGTAGGGGAAGAAACTCTACACAGATACATGGTGGCCCTGAATAAGCAACTTAGAGATTGAAAAGTATGTGGCTGGGGCCCAAAACGGAGAATTAGATGGGCCAGTATATGATGTACAACCTGGGGATTATGTGTATGTTAAGTCTTTTGCAGAGAAGACTCTGGAATTGCAGGGGGAGGGACCATTCCAGGTGCTCCTCACCACCTTTACTTCAATCAAGATCAAAACACAGAAGGTTTGGATTCATCACTCCTGGGTGAAGAAAGCCCCCAAAGGAGTTTGGAAGGTCATGCCAGATGACAAAGAACTGAAGTTGAAACTTACTCGGAATAGCAAGCAAGGGACTCATAGTTATCATGGGCATTATGTAGAAAGTTGTGACATTTGTATTCATTGCCACAACCATAACAGGAGTCAAAGCAGCACCACACAAGTATAATGTAACTGGGATATACCTATGCCAAGGGAAAGCTTAAGACTTTCAGCCTTGTAGAGCTTTAGGTAAAATGCTCAGAGTTACAAATGCAATTATGTGGGAAGGAGCAAACATTTGGGGATGTGAAAATGCATTCGTACAGGATGGATTCCATGAGGCCTATCACGCACCCATGGAACTCATCCAGATTGGTCCTGGATGCTGTGACCAATGCTTAACCAAGTGTCCTGAGTTTAGACTCAAAGTTGAAGGGTGTGCACCAAGAGGGTATGATCTTGACTTTAAATAATCACCCAGGTATGCACTAAGTTCCACAAGAAGAAGGCTAAGACAACCCCACCAGTGTTGAGGAAGAATGTGACAACCCAAATTACAGTCATTTTTGAGGAAGAGGAACAGTTTATAACTCCCATAATTACTAAAACTGGGCCATATGCTATTAAGAAAACAGGAATTCAGAGGCTGTTGATTAACCGGGAACGGTCTCTGAAACGAGTAGAAATGGGAATGCAGATAAATGCTTCTGCCATCCGGCCAGAGTGTGCCCCATTTCTCAAAAATTCTTTTATGGATTGGACCACTTGGATTGGCTGCAAAAACACATGCCCTCTAATTTTAGGAGAAAGAGGGATTTCAGTGGGTTATTAGGAGCAGGATTAGGAGTTTTGAATACAGTGGATTCAGAAGTGTTAATGAACAAATTGGCCACAGTGGGGAGCGATTTGGTTAAATTACAGCAGCCTTTGCGATTCTGTTTGTTGGCCCTAGGTAACAATCATTCGAAGTTGTCCAAAATGTTACCAGAATGGGAAGACACAGAAGAGCAGAGACCATGAAGTGATAATTAAGGCGCTAGGCACAGTGAGTGAAAACATCTCTTTGGCTCCTGGGTGTACTCAAGCACAGCTGTGGATGCAGTCAGTGGCTGCCGCAGTCATCAAGGGAGGTGGAGAAGGAACATTTCGGGCTGAAATCTGCAAAATCATTTGGAACAATGCCTCTGATATAGAGAGAAAGCTTCAGTGCTGGTGGGTTTTAGTCAGTTTCACCTATGACCCTGTGATCATAGGTCTTTGTTTTGACCATACACAATGTGTCAGTGAGTTTGATACGTCCAATAGTCACTCTAGGACTAAATCATGAGGGGACGGTATTGTATCCTTCTGAGCACAGAATGTGGGCACGAGAAATTGAGGGAAAATGGCAAACCATTAACCTAGAGCCCTGTTCCATGAGGAAACAATAGGGAAACACATGTGAGGGGACTTTAGCAGATAACAAAGATATTTGTTTGGACAAGGACCAAAGCATTTGTCGCTTCGAAATGCATTCAGTAAACCAGACAACTTTGTTGGTGCATACAGGACAAGTTTGTGTCTGTCTCAGGACAGCGTGTCCCACCATAATGATAGACGGCTTAATTGTGCATGAAGCTCAATTTAATTTTTGTGTTTGCAATTTTGTTAAAATTGAAGGATGCGACTTCTCCAATCGGCATCTGTAATAACACATCAGCATATAAAGGCAAACCTGGTTACTGTGCAGGAGATATTCCCTGTGCCAATAGGAATGAATTTGACCTTAGTCACCCAGCTGTTGAAACATCATGAATTGAACGAGATTTTGAAAGAAATTGAAGATGCAGGGGAAAAGACTTTGATCATGATACACCATGACACAGAAACCATCAAAAGGATTTTCGAACAATTTGAAGGACACTTGTCTCATCATTGGTGGGATGTGCTTTTTGGATGGTCACCAACAGCAACCAATATACTTAATGCCTTGATGCCCCCTATCATTGTGTTGCTCATTTTAGTTGGTATATGTTTGGTCCTGTCTATTGTAACATTTATTTGGAATTGGAGGATGCTACAACAAGTGGCAGCCTTAATATCTCTATCAAAGGTGTATGGCTTGGTCTTGAGAGATACGAGCCATGCGGCTTGGATAGATGAGGAATAATCCATATACTGAGTAAAGGAATTTACACATTTCAAAGAAGAAGTGGGTTTAAGTGAGACATGAATTTCAAAAGTCAGAAAGTTTCAAAATTTAGAAAAGTAAAGGTTTTAGCTAGAGATAAGCTTTG
>VXBN01007774.1:0-33540 GCA_013397395.1 Sinosuthora webbiana
CTGGGAGCACTTGTGGTTGTTTTTATCTGATCCCATACTGTCCCTTTGCCAGCAGGGACACCTTCTACTATGCCAGGTGTCTCCAAACCCCATCCAACCTGGCCTGGAACAAATCCAGGAATGGGGCAGCCACAGCCTCTCTGGGCAACCTGTGCCAGGGCCTCCCCACCCTCACAGGGAAGGATTTCTTCCCATCATCCAATATGAATTCACCCACTCTCAGTGGGAAGCCATTCCCCCTTGTCCTGTCACTCCATGCCCAAAGTCCCTCTCCACCTCTCCTGGGGCCCTATCTGCCCCACATGGATCATGAAGTGTTTGCCCTTGAAAGGATTGGCCTGGGGAGGGGATGTGGGATTCCATAGCTGGGGACACAAATGCGGTGTCAGCAGGGAAGAGAGGTAACAGTTCTGGTCCCATGGCCACCATACGTGCCACTTTCCAACAGGATCATCCCAGATCCCTGAGGAATGTCAGCTGGGATAGGAATCACCTCACTTCAGGTTTCTAGGAATTCCTTGGAATTCATTGTAGGCTGCTGTCTGACTCCCAAGGGAGTGTAGAAGGTGACTCAGATGAAACCTCTAACTTTCTAAGGGTTGTAGCCAAGAAGGCAGCATTGATTTGGCTCCTCTTAGAAGAAATGCCATTGCTGGAATCCTAAATCATCCCTCTGCTGTGTGCCTGTGCTCCACCTCACACACAGAATTTATGATTCCGTGAATCGTTTTGGAAACTGCGTGGTGAAGGTGAGGTACCACTGAAATTGTTGTATAGAAGTGGCAAAGTTGGATATGAAGCAGAAATCAAAGTTTAGCAGAACATTTGTAGTGCAGGGACCTAAGGATCCATCTCAGGAAAGAGAGCGGGGCAAGTTCAGGAGACAAGATTTTGGGATTGCAGTTGCTTTAAAAACAAAAGAGGCAGTTGACACAGAGACAAACTGCTTTTCCCATAGGATTCCTTGCTGAGGCTCTCTCCTGTTCCTCATTTCCTGGGGAAAGCCAAGAGCAGATTAGAAGCAGAACCCTGATCCCATCAGAGGATGTGAAATAGTTCCCTGTTTGTGAGAGCCCTGGAGAACAGGAGCCAGCAGGGAGAACAGGGCTTGTGGCAGGACCTGGGACAGACCCCACTGCGGACGCTGCTGGGGCTCAGCCCGTGGGCTTTGCTCCCCTTTCCCAAGTGACCATTCCAGGGAACCTCTTGAAGATCCTGACCCAGGGACAGCAGCTGGTGTGTGTGAGGTGATGTGAGTCCACTGTGGGGAAGTTCTCCAGGCTGTGAGGGGAAACAAGGTCAGACTCTTCTCCTTCAACTTAATCAGTGCCCCTCATTGGGGTAGAACCTGGTCATGACTTTTCTTTCAGTTCAGAGACATCCATAGGGTATTAAAAGCTATAAATCCTGTGAGAAGTCAGAAATGAGCCATTTGATCACATTGTTCACCAGGGACAGGCTCTGTAGCAAAGCCCAAATGTTGTTTTTTCAACAAACTCTGGGTTTGGAGTTACCACATTGGAAACAAACAAAAGACAAACGCAAATTTAGTTTTTGGGGTAGTTACAAAAGGACAAATATGAGTACAAGATGGATTTTGGCTGAGGCAACTGCGTACAGTCGCTGTTCAGATCCTTTTAAGGGTGACCTGGTTGAGGATGGAGGTGCTCCAGGGCTTCCTTGCACTTGGATGCTGGGGAAGCAGAGGATGGCCCCATTCTGCAGAACAGCAGCATAACCCCCTCATTCCTGTGAAATTCAATGCTCCAAGCATCTGGTGATGTGAATTTCCATATTCCATGTTCTTTTTGGCCATAGGCACAGGGGTTCAGTGGAGCTCATGATTGATGCTGCACTTTACTCAGAACAATTTAATTCTGGAATGAAAGAACATGACAAATTCCCACTGAAAGAATAAAGGAATGTCGCTGTTCCTCCCCAGCTCTGCAGCCCTACCTGGTGTCTCTTCTCATCACCTGGGAATGCAGGGCTGGCTCTGCCAGACAGAAGGGGAAGGAAGCTCCCTGTGATCCCAACCCCTCTCCTGCCATCAAGAGGCACCAGCCCCGCAGGAATTTGGGAAATCACCACCAGCCCGTGCTGGGTGTGTCCTCAGGGCTTAAGGTGTCACATCCTTTGTGGGCAAAACATCCCTCAAACACCATGAAACTCATCTGAATAGCCAAAGGACATGGAGTTCATTCCCTGGGGCCGAGGCAATGAGGGTCATTCCATGGGGAATAGAGCTGGGGAAGAGAACTGACAGCTTCCCCTCTGCAGGGCTGCAGCCAGGCATGAGGGCTGAGGCTGAAGCACAGCCAGTGGTTCCAGCAGCCATCCCCAAGTCCTTTCTCCTGGTGCTGCTGTGACAGCGTTGCACCTGCTGGAGGTAGGAGTCCAGGGATGGACTGGTGGGAGATGTCTCCTGTCCAGGGTAAGGGCTGGAGGGGTGGGAGCCTGTCCTGGGCACTGCAGGGGTGCGGGTTCTTCCTGGGGCTGGTGTGGGGCTGTGTGGACAGATGGGAAATTGCTGGGAATACCAATGTCCCTTATTTCCCTCTGGTTCCCTGTCTCTCCCTAGGAGGTGGTGGGAAAGGGAGAAGGCAGCTGCTGGGAGCAGGATCTTTCACCATGGAGGAGATCAGCACAACAAACTTCACCATGAATGATACACTTTATGGATCTCTGGACTGGGAGAAATTTATCCCATTGATGCTCAAGCATTCCCTACAGCCTGATTGCCTTTGGAGGAGTGTGCCTGGGGATTTCCCTCTGTGGGCTGGCAGGGAATGGGATGGTCATGTGGTTCCTGGGCTTCCACACAAAGCAGAGCCCTTTCACCGTCTACACCCTAAATCTGGCTGTTGCTGACTTCTCCCTGCTCCTCCTGCTTCTCCTGCTTCTGTTGGCTTTTCTGACCTTAGAAGCATTTTGCATGTCTTTGTGGCCTTTTATTCATCACTCTGAGGATTTTGTGTTTGTCCTTGGGTTCCTGTGCCACCTGTTTGACCTGAGCAGCCTGGGGCTGCTGGCAGCCCTCAGCGTGGAGCGCTGCGTCTCCGTCCTCTGCCCCGTCTGGTACCTCTGCCACCGCCCCCGGCACCTCTCAGGCCTTGTCAGCGGGGCCCTCTGGGCCCTCGCAGGGCTTTTGGTGTCCTCCCTCTACGTCACCTACACCTCTACTGAGGACTCTGAGACCTTCCTGGCAGGTGTAGCCCTCGCCATTTTGGTGGTTTTTTCCCTGATGATGTTGGTTTCCAACGTGTTCGTGTTCCTCAAGCTGCGCTGTGGCTCCTGGAGGCGGCAGCCGGGGAAGCTCTTTGTGGCCATCCTGCTCAACGTGCTGCTGTTCTTTGCCTTTGGCATCCCTTTTGGCATGAAGTTTTTCATCAATCTCCCTGATTCTGGATATTTACTCCCAGAAGACCCCTTTTTGTTTCTGGCATTGCTGAACTGCACCCTCAACCCGGTGATTTACGTGCTGGTGGGGAGCTGCCAGCGGCGCCGCTTCCAGCGCTCCGTCAGAGTGGCTCTGTGGAGGGTGTTTGAGGAGAAAGCTGGGAGTGACGAGGGGAGCCACGGCCCTGGGGACACTGTGGTGGAGGTGACAGCTCTGTGAGGCACTTCTGGACATGTGGCACCTGGAGATGTGGCACCTCAGAGAACGACAGGAGTATGGAGACAAGGGCACTCCAAGCAGGGTAGCCATGCTCAGTCCAGTTCCCCAGGGGCATTCCTCATGGAATGACCGTTATTGCCCCATCCATAGGGAATAAACTCTGTTGATGAAGTCAAGATTGCAAAAATGGGCAGAGCAAGGGGTGCTGAGTTGGTGATGGTGGGATTTGGGCTGTAGGGGGTAAGAGATGAGTGAAAATTACAATTTGGGGAAAAGAGAGAGAAAAAAAGGAGAGAGAGAGAGAAAGGGTTAAAGGGAGAAAGGGGTGAGACACTGAGAGAATATAAACAAAGAAAGAAAAAAAAAAGACGAATACAAGAAAAAAAAAAGGGAAGTTAAATAAGAGAATGAATGGGGGAGAAACAGAGAAAGAAAGAATGAAAGAAAATAAGAAAGTAAGGGAGAAAGTTAAAAATAAACACTGAGAATGACAAAGGATTTGCTTGGACAGGACAGATGAAGAAGGATATCTCTAAATATCCATAAATAGTTGTGTCAGTCACACAGGGGCTGGTCCTGCTCCCTCTGGAATCATTGGAGGAAATGTTATTCACCTAAGCACAGCAGTGTTATACCAAAAACCACCTGGAATTAGCTGTTAGAAAATAAACTTGGCTTTTTTGTCCTTTTCAGTAGACACTGACTGGAAGGTTCTTCCTGTGCCTTACATAAAAAAGTTATTTATCTGAGTTTATAGTCTGTATGTTTTTATCCCCTGAAAAATCATATAACAACAAAACCAACAACAACAACAACTTTCAATACAATTTTTATCCCTTTGGGAAAAAAAATAAACAACAACATAAAAGAGACTTCTGGTCTTTTTAACAATACAAAAATGTTTTGTTTGTCCCAATGATAAAATCATTTGAGATATCCAAAAGAAATCATTTTGAACATGAATTTGTGAGGTTTTTCAAAGAAAATTACCAACATTGACTTCTTGTAAAAATTTTGGTTAAAAGAATAAACTTTAGGGAGTCTGATAATGCAAATAATCCCATTTTGCCCCTCAAAGGATTTGGTTTAGAGAATAATGTGATGCAAATCATGGTATTTATTTACCTTGTTCTGTTTCCTGTATTTTCCCACTATCCTTTGATTCATTTCTATTGGCAAAGGAGATAGATGTAAAAGCCATGGATTCTGATCTGTCCTTTTAAAGGAAGAAATAACAACCCAATGCATGATGTAGATAAATGCAGAGACTCTGCCAAGGTCTGGAGGAAATTAAAATAACATGCAACAATATAATAATATAAAATAATAACCTCTGGTCATGTGTTTCTTTGAAATACAAGACAAGGGAGGAATGAAACTCAGTGAATAAATTTTTAAAGCAAGTTGGAAGGAGCTGGAGCCCTTTTCTGCTCTGTGGGGTGGAAATATCCCTGAGTGGACTTGGTGGATGTGAATCTTTTCAGTCCTTGAAATGCTCACATTAGGAAGCCCAGAATGGCTCTGTGAGCCACAAAAGGCTGTGTGTGTGCTCAGACATGAGAATTCTAAATTAAGAGGGAGCGATGGATTCTCCTTCCAGGAAATTTTACATCTGCTTCCAACAGGAGGATTGTTGGTACCAATCTCATTTTCAGACATCTGAGTTAAAACTAACACTTAGAATTTATGAGTTTATGAATGACAAGGATTTGTCTGGAGCAGGATTTCTTGGATGAAATTCAGACACCAAGACATTTCAACATTATCAAATGAATATGAATTAATAGTCACTGGAAAGAAACAGGAACTTTTAATGTGTCCTAAATACAGGTCAGGTAAATCCTGTGGTCCAGGTGCTTATGTGCCACAGATGGGGACTTAAAACAAGGACCTAAAGTATCTACAAAGAGGGTACTGAAGGTCAGGTGAGATGAACCTTCCCCAGTACCTCGGAGTTCTTTAGTTCTGCCAAAACAGGGAGGGTTTTAGGAAGACATGGTTATCGTGTCCCGGGTTTCCCGTTCATCTCTGTCATCTGCTGAGTCTTGGAAGGCCCTCTGGAATGCCTGCCTGAGGGTGAGCCTGAATTTCCGATCCCTGTAGCTTCCCACCAGGAAGTAAATGATGGGGTTGAGGGTGCTGTTGACGCAGGACAGCACAAAGCCAATCTCCGGGGAATACAGGAACTTGTGGCCCAGGAAGTCAAGGAGGATGAGGACGCTGAGGGGCATGGCAAAAATGAGGAAGAGGAGGATGGTGAGCATGATGATGGTGAAGAGCCGGCCCGTTTGGAAGGTTTGGGAGCTGCACTTGACCCGCAAGAAGAGGGTGAGGCTGAAGAGCAGCATGAGGGGTGCACAGAAGAGGAAATCTAAGGCTCCGATGGCAATGAGCAGGCGCTGGCAGACCCTGGTAGAGGGGCGAACGGTGCACGAAACATATCCCAGAGTGTTCAGGAGCAGGGACAGGGCCCAGAGCAGGCCGGACACCACGGCAGACAGGTGCTTCGGGCGGTGTGTCCGGCACCAGAGGGGGGACAGCACGGACAGGCAGCGCTCAATGCTGATGGCAGTCAGCAGGTACAGCCCCGTGCTGTACATGAAGAGATCCAGGAAGAGGAATATCCCAAACTGCACCCCCACGTTGAACTGCATCAGGTACTGCATGGTCTCCACGGCGATGCACAGCAGGTACCCAAAGTCGGCGGCTGCCAGGTTCAGGATGTAGACGGTGAAGTGGTTCCTGCGGAGGCGAAATCCCAGGTACCACAGGACCAGGCCGTTCCCCACCATCCCACAGGCAGCACTCAGCAGGCAGAAGCTCTCCATGAACTTGAGGACAGTGTAGGATGGCTCTGGTTGTCCCACAACCCCGCTCTGGTTGGTCCCAGGAGCCTGGATGGCTGTGGTTGGGGGGACTGGTGTGGTTAAGGGTGTCATAGTGGGTGATTCAGACCTGGGAGCAGAGAGGGGAGAGGTGGTAACTCCAGGGTGACTTTTCTAGAGGGGTTCCTTGGTTTGTTCCCAGGCTTTGTAGCTAGAACTCGATATAATGGAACCTCAAACTAATTTGGTTTGGAAAGGACCAAGAGCTTGGCATAACAGGACAAAGGGTAAAGGCTTCACACTGCCAGAGGGTGGGTTTAGATGGGATATTGGGAATAAATTCTTCCCTGAGAGGGTGGTGAGGCTCTGGCACAGGTTGCACAGAGAAACCATGCGTGCCCCATCCTTGGAGGTATCCAAAACCAGACTGGAGCAAACTAGGATAATGGAAGGTGTCCCTGCCCATTGCAGGGGGTTGAAACTGGATGATCTTTAAGGTCCCTTCCCACCCAAACCACTCTGGAATTCTGTGATTCCATGAGAACAACTGATAGTTTTTTTATGTTGATGAGTTATTTCTGTTTTAATAAAGTGCCATTTGATGTGGTTCTCCTGTGTCACCTGTACAGTAAAAAATAAATATCTTGATCTGGCAGAGCCCTCAGCTTCTCCCTCAGAAGCTGCAAGAACCACATGTAAGAAACCACAGATTATCTCGTCCTCACAGGACATGGGAGTTGTGCCTCTGATAACTTTTCCACACCATTCCATGAGTTAGGTCACTATTTCCTTCCCCATTGTACTGAGATCTGATTGAGAATCCTGGGGGTGAAAAAAAACTTGGTTTAACACCTTTTTTTTGGTCTGATGAGAACAAATACAGTGGCTCTTCTGCTGTCTCCCAACCAGCTGTTAAGTTGGACATGGAAGGCAGAGAAGTTATAAAGAGGACAGGAACAAAGAATGGGGTTTTCTGGGAAGATCTGAATCACTGAACCATGTAGGTGACATGAATCCTCTGTTGTCTCTTTGTGGTGCAGCAGCACACATGGAGACAGACTTCCAAAAGCACCCAGAACGTGACAGACTTAATCACTGCTGTTCCATCCCAGCACCCCAGGCATGCTGACCCCATAGACAGTGGGAAAAGAAGTGTGAGGTGCTGGGAATTTCAAGGCCAGGTTGGACAGGGCTTGGAGCAACCTGGGCTAGTGGAAGGTGTCCCTGCCCATGGCAGGGGGGGGACTGGATGGGCTTTAAGGCCCCTCCCTTTCCACCCAAATGATTTGAGGATTCTAGGATTTCCTGTAGGGTTGATTGAAACCAGGGAACTTCTGGCACTGCAGAGCTGGATGATCCCATCCTCAGCTCTTAACCTTGAGCACTTCTAACATGAAGACTCTGGAGAGCAGCCCTGTGGCTGTTCCTCCCTCACAACCTGCTCCAGGGGCAGCTACAAATGATCACATTTTTGCAGAGATTAGCAGAAACAGTCTCGAGTTCTGTGCAGCTTTTCTGCTGCGAGAACAGAGGAAGACCCAGTGGTTAAGTGGTTTCCTGGCTTCTGTGCAACCAAATTTCCACTTGATTTGAACACATTGAGGGTGTGAACATTTGAGTGTCACCTAAGCTCTGTCTCTGCCCACTGCAGCCTCCACAGGTGCATCTCTCTCCACTGGGGATTCAGGGAATGACAGGTGATTATTTCCCAATGTTAAATGGCTTTGTGTCATGGATCATGTCACAGAATCATGGAATGATTTGGGTTGGGAGAGATCTTAAAGCTCATCTTGTTCCAACCTCCTGCCACATCCAGAGACACCTTCCACAGGCCAGGCTGCCCCAAAACCCTGCCAACCTGGCCTTGGACACTTGCAGGGATAAGGCAGCCACAGCTCCTCTGGACAACCCATGCCTCACCACCCTCACAGAGAAGAATTTCCTCCCAGAATCTAATTCAAATTCACCATCTTCCAGTTTAAAACAATTCCCTCATGTCCTGTCACTCCAGGCCCTTCTCCAAAGTCCCTCTTCAGCTGTCTTGGAGCATCGTTAGGCACTGGAAGGTACTGTATGTGCATAAAGACTGCCAGGAACAGAAATGGCTGCAATGGGTAAATGACAAAACACCAGTAATTTTGCCTTCTGCTGTAATAGAGGTGATGAAATCCTTCTTTTACTTCTACAGACCGTGGAGAAGAACACTGCAAAAGTCACTCATTCTCATTTATTTATCACATTCCCTTGGAAGGACTGAATTCGCGTCTCCAAGACACATTGAAGACATGATTCTACTTCCTTATGTAACTAAGAAATGAAACTCTCCTCAAACAGCAGCAGCCTGAGTCCAGGTGATCTTTTTCTCCCTTGAGATTAAACATCCTCCCTGTGGTTTGCATGCAAATCCTGCCTGCAGTTCCTGAGGCAGAACATCCCTGACCCCACAAAGATGTCTCAGACTATGGTCAGAAAGTTATGCTGTTGTAACGCCAGGTCTCTGAGTAATGACTTTTTACATTACAGAGGTGCATTTAGAGCAGTTCAAGAGTGCTTGTACAGGGAAAAGAGTCCCTGGAATGAAGCTTTCCTTATATTGAAAATGATTCTCATCAATTTCTGATCTACAGCAAATTTCTGTCCAGCAAAGCGAGTAAATATTTGATCTTTTTTCCTCCCCTCTTTTTGTTTCTCCTCCCTTCCCCAAAGCCTGACAGAAACCATCAGAGTGCAATGGCAAAGACCCACTTCAGAATTTCTCACCTTTTTTGCATTCCTGGGAATTTCAGCGCCTGTGCCCAGCAATGTTGTCCCCTGGACTGTGTGACATAGGGTGCAGCTCGAGCCCTTGTGTCATCCTGCTGTGCTGGACTAGGCAGCCACTGTTTAAAAAGCCATGGCGTTTTCAGCGTGACCCTCCAGGCAGCCAATCACTCATGGGGGAAATACCTCCTCTGTGTGGGTATGATCACTCAGATTTGAACCACTTCCCCCTCCCCTCTTTGCAGTGTCACAGAAACATTACTACTTGTCCCTTCCTCAGCTGTTCTTGCAAGAGCTGTCCATAGAAACCTTGCACTAGTGTTGTGTCCTACTTGGGGCCCTGAGATGCTCTGATTTCACAGCCCCTGAAGATGTGAGGTTTTAGTGCTGCTTAGGTAGAGAAATTTTAAGTCTTTTCCTGTAACATCTTTGCCGGAGATTTCACAACCTCCCTCCGCAGTTCTTATTCCCTCCTGCCCAGCTGTCACACACCCATCACCACAGTGGGTCCTCTTCTGACCCACAGCCTCTCCCAGCACCCTTCAGCACCTTATGGAGTCCCTACTGCTTCATCCAACCTTGCACCCACACTTCCCACCTCAGCAGTTCCAGATGTCCAAACCCTGCTCGTGCTGCCCTCAACATGGAGCTCAGGGGTCAGGAGCACCTTTCAGTGCACCTTCACATCCAACAGGCTTTCAGCACAGTCCTTCAGCACAGTCCTTCAACACCTCAGGCACTTCCAATTTCACAAAATTTCTCCAGCCCCATGCCTTTCACTTGCCCCTGAAGTGAAGTTTCACAACTTCCCCCTGAACACAGCTTCAGGGTCTTTCTCACCTTGTGTCTCCTAAACAGACAGAACCCACCACCCACCCACTCACAACATCCCAGTCCTGTCCATGCACACTCCATGTCCATGAGCCATCCAGATACACCTGCCAAAGGGCATGGAAACTGAGAAAACACCTTTCCTGACATCCTTACAGGGAACTATTTTGGGGAGGTGCCAGCTTCCCCTCTTAGTCCCTTGGGCCAGGGATATAAGGGACAGGAGTGTAATGCCACCCAGATTGCTGCTATGTGTGTCAGTAGGCACAGGAATGGGCAGATCCAGCCCAAATTTGCTTAGCAGGTCAGAAACGCATTTGTACATCTTCAGCTTCTGTTGTCATCTGTTCTTCCTCTTCCTTTCACAAATATTGTAAGACAGTTTTTACTTTCTTACCCAATCCTATTTCCTACAGTGGTTACTGGAAACCCTCATTAGCCTGGCCAGGACTCCAGGCTATGGTGTAAAATGATATTTAAATTAAAAGACTATTTTTATCCACAGCATTATTTAATCTCCTAATTAATTTGAGTTTCCATTTTCTCTGCATGGATTGCTGGCATTCCACATTGGGAGACATTTAAAATCCTTTGTCGTTGTTGAGCCATTCTGAATTTCAGTAAATGTCAGCAAAACAAAGGGATGGGCAGTGGATGAAACTATTTATTGATGCACCTAAATCACAAGTTGAAAATACACAGTACATTTCAGAGCAATGATGAGTTGGAGTTGAAGTAATACACAAATTCATTGAAGTCTGGTTTGGAAGGGACTTTAGGGCTCATTCAGTTCTACTTCCAGCCATAGGCAGGGACACCTTCCACTATCCCAGATTGTTCCAACCTGTCCTGGAACACTTCCAGGGATAGGGCAGGCACAGTTTGTCTGGGTAACCCATGCCAGGGTATCACCACCTTCCCAGGGAAGAATTTTTTCCAATATCCCATCTAAACCCACCTTCTGTCTTTTAAAGCCATTTCCCCTAACTGATTAGGTGAATAGATCTGTTTCTTTCCAGAGGAAAGACTGGAGTGGCAAAGGCTCAACTCAGCTGACTTCTGCAGATGTACAAAAGCTGACTTCCCTCCCTCCGTTTTCCCAATTTGTAAAATAAGGATTTTTCTTGTTGTTGTTGTTGTTGTTGTTTTACTTACTCTTTACTTCACTGACCTTTGCTGAAGCATGCAAGTTCTTGAAAAAGGCCTTATTCTCTGGGCTACCAGCAATGAAATTTCAGGGAAAATAAGGAGTTGAAGGGTCATCAAGAAATGACCCAAGTCATCTTCTGTCTCTCTTCTACTTACTTCTAGAATCCTCCCAGATTTTTTTTTTTTTTTTTCATGAGGGCTTCTGAAGTTTTTTTGGGGATACACAATGATTTAAAAATCCTCACAATTTCATTATTACTCACAGTGCTATAAAACCTAAGCTGTGGATCTTAGCAGCCTTTACATTTGGGAAATGCACAAAGCATGGATTAACAGCACAGTCTGGGAATGTTAACTCGACCAGATCACATCACATGCTTGCCCAATTTAATATTCAGCTACCAAAGGGCATGAAAACAGAGGAAACACTTTTCTCCTTTCCTGACATCCTTAAAGGAAACTTTTCTGGGGAGGTGCCAGCCTCCCCTCTTAGTCCCTTGGGCCAGGGAAATAAATCTACTAGTAGCCTACTGGCTGTTATTTCCAAGAATCATGAAATTGTTAAGGTTGGAGAAGCCCTCCAAGGTCATTGAGTCCAACCATTCCCCAGCAGTGCCACCAGTAATGCATGTCCCCCGGTGCTGCATCCACATGTTTTAAATCCCTCCAGATTGATGGTGACTCCACCACTGCTCCCAGTAAACTGTGCCAGGGCTGGATCACCCTGTGAGTGAAGAAATTTTTCCTAAAATCCAACCTAAACTTCCCCTGGCAGGATGGGATTAATTTCTTCTCCTTATCACCACGGAGCATTCAAACCTCCCTCCTCCAGCCCCAAGAGCCCTTGAGCTGGGAGATTTCCTGGGAGAGGGTGGAGAAGGTCTGCATAGACAGGGAATTAAGCCCTGGAGGAGGAAGACTTCCTTGGGGAGCTTTGAAGAAAATTACTTAAACAGGTTTTTTTTTCTCTCTGCTTGCTGGGCTGTGTGTGCACCCTTCAGTGCCCATACTCCCTCCAAGCAGCTCTAACATGGGCAAGAAAAGCCAGGATACAGGAAAGCAAGGAATTAAATGAGGTGGGATTAAAAAGGCACCTCCTAAGCAAGTGTTGAAAGCTTTCCAGAAGCTGTTCTATGTTCTTTAAAGCCTCTACCAGGAAAGGGAGATGTTGGGGACATAAAATCTTACAGCTCTTACACAAAAATTAGATCTCCAAACACAGAGGGGGTAAGTTTTTCAGGATCTTTTCCCTTTACTCTTTTCTTTCCTTTCCTCTTTCCCCCTCCCTGCCCAGAGCCCACCTTCTTGACAAATGTGAAAATACAAAAAGAAATTTCCCCTGAAGTTGTCAACCATCTCTGGCTCTCTTTGGCTGTTACCATGTGCAGAACTGGTTTTGCAGTCCCAAATCAGGTTATCATATTCTTTTTCAATTAACCACCTGAGATTTTAGGGGAAAACCCTTGCAATAAGGGGATGGTGCAATTCCTTCTCCTTTTTTTTTTTTTTTTTTAATTATAACAGTCCACACTGTATTTATTTCATATCGCAATGGATTTCACTATATCATGTACCTCTAGTCAGTGACTGAAAAGATGATTTTAGGGATAAGACCCGCCTTTTATCCCTTTTCTTGAGTATGTTTTACCTCCTGCCAGTAAAACTGCAAGCACAGGAAAAGACCCAAACTTTCCCAACTTCCTCTTTAGCCTTAATTTTTTGAGTTTGAAAGCAATTTTGGTTTTTCTACATTTCAGCATTTCCCGTGTGTGCTCAATCAGCTTTTTGCCTCTACAGGAGTTTCTGATTTTGCTGCATTTTAAATGCATCAGATGGATCCAGTCCCAAAGGAATGCAATGGGTGACATCCCTGCCCATGGTAGTGGGGTTGGAACTAGATGGTCTCTAAGGTCCCTTCCAACCCACACCGTTCCAGGAGTCTATGATTCTATGGCTGTGTCTCATACAAGTCAAATTAAATATGGAGAGGGGGAAGAACAACAGAGAACCAAACAAAAACCAAAACAAATTTTTAAGAACAAGAAAACAGATGAATCATTTTGTCATTATCTTTCCACATTTCCAGGCTCTGCAGTGCACATTGCCCAGTAGATTGGCAAGGAAAACTCTAGCAGCATGAAGGAATTCATCCTCCTGGGCCTCTCAGAGAACCAAGGAGTGCAGAAAATACGTTTTGTGGTGCTCCTGCTTTTGTACACACTCACAGTGGCAGGAAATCTCCTCATAGTTCTCACTGTGATGAGCAGCCGGCACCTGAACTCCCCCATGTACTTCTTTCTCTGCCGCCTCTCCTTTGTAGATACTTGTTTCCCTTCCGTCAAAGCCATGCTCAGCCCCTTCATCTACACCCTCCAGAATGGAGAGGTGAGGGGAGCCATGAGGAAACTGTGCAGGAGGAAAGTGGGAAGTGGAAATGGGAAGGGGTAGGGCTGTGGTCATGTTCCCAAAGGATCAGAGAAAACCAAGAATGTTTTGCCATCATTTCTTCAGTGACAATACCCCAAAATGTGTCTTTAAAAGAACAGCTGGCTTTTGGCTTCTGCTGTAATTAGGAAGGCACTAAAAGTTCTTTTTATGCTGGGAAAGACATGGGGAACTCTGGCATTCCCTTCCTATTCCTTGTCAAGGAGCACAGGCCCAGACCATGGCCTCCTGAGCAACTGCAACACCAGTGCTTAAATACTGTTAAAAATACTGAAAATGTTGTCCAGCTAGAGCATCCTGTAAGGAAAAAAAAAAAAAAACCACCAAAAAACAACCAAACAAAAAACCCTGATATTAAGAGCTAGTTGGGTGGTTTGCTGATGAAGGAACAGGAGGGGAAAGTTCTCCCCTTCCTCTCCAACAAATCCAACTTCAACAAATTCTTTCTGCTCTGCTCCAGGCTAGGCTGGATGGGGTTGGGAGCAACCTGGTCTAGTAAAAGGTGTCCCTGCCCATGGCAGGGGGTTGGAATGAGATGGTCTTTAAGGTACCTTCCAGTCCAAACAGCTATTCTGCAATTCCATAACTATCCTATAATTCTATCTACTTCACCTTTCCTCTGCCCAAGACAGCACTAAATAAAATAAATGTATTTTTTAATTCTTTGGAGGTGAACACCAACGGGTTTTTTTTAGAGGTCCCACTTCTGGGTGCTGCTGAGCAAATACTCACCCATAGCTTATGGAAGGTGTCACTGGAAATAGTGTCAGGCTCCTCTACACTTTGCCAAGAATTCTTCCAAGAATTTCATACTTGAGCTCAAAAGTTGCTTCTGTGCTTTCCTGTGTCAGTAAAAATACCTGGTGAGTGAGGAAAGCTCACCACAAACCTTTGTGCATTTTTTGAAGTGATTTCCTGAGTTACTTCTTGTTTTGAAGTTTTAAGTCAGGTGTCTAAGGGATAACATCAGTGATATTTTTGCTTTGTGCTGTCAACGTGTAAACTAGTAAGAAATAAGATTGTAGATGAGAAATACTGGCTTAGGACAGAAAGCAAAATTTGTATCAATTTATATGAATTTATATAAATGTCCTATGTAAGAGACATATTTACTCTGACGTCTCTCTCCAGAGACTACACTAATTACTACCCAAAGAACAATTTTAGCTCCTTTCCCACTGATGATTTCTGACAAAACTCCCTTTGCCTCTGGGATCTCATTACTCCTGATAGTCTTGTGCTTCCGTTGTATGATTTACTTGAACTATTTCTACTACAGAAGTAATTGTACTTGAAGATGCTCCTGGAGGTTGATTTTTTTTTTCAGAATGGGAAATACAGAAGGTTGGGCTGTTCTTTTCAGGGCTCAGAGTTGGCAGACACACAGAGCTGCTTTCATAACTTCTGAGCAGCACCTTGCAGAGAGTTTCTGATGGAACTGAGAGGTTCTGATGGAACCCCCGGAAGTGGTTTGGGCAGGTCATCAGAGGAAGGACAGCAACTGAGCTCTGTGGAAGTGTTCTAGGATTGTTCCTTTGTTTTGATCAGGCCCCACTGAATCCTCCCTTTGCAAAGCAGCATTGCTGGTGAGTGACTTTTGTGAGGACTATTTTATGATTTAGAAAAAGAGCCATTAAAAAATCAGTTACACATTTAGAATCCCAGAATGGTTTGGTTGGAAGGCACCTTAAAGCTCATCTTGTTCTGACCCCCTGCCATGGGCAGGTCCATTGACCAGGTTGCTCCAAGCCCTGTCCAGCTTGGTCTTGAGGACCTTCCAGAATATCGCACACTACTGATCCGTGTGTTCTGCATGGGAATGCTGTAAGGGTGGATTTGTGGGTGTTTGTCAGTAAGGGAGGGCCACCAACATCTCATTCACCACCCCAGTGTCACTGCAGGTGTATTTATGGGGCGTTCCACACCACAATCAGGACCTGGGTATTATTTCTACCACCCTTTTCAGCTAAATAATCAGAGCTTATTATTACACATGTCAGTGACATATTGTGGCTTGGATTTCACTGTTAACTCCTTCAGGAAAGTGTTGGCTTTAAACTGAAATTGTCCCAAAGAGACACCATAAGAAATACAGTGGATATTCAACATACCAGAGGACAATGTGTGTGTCCTGTTAATGTCCCCTGTCTAATGATTTGGCCTTTTAGATCTTTTAAGGCAGGTTTATTTATTGCTGTTAGCGTCATAGACATCTGGTTTCTTACTTGCAACCTCCTGCTTGCTGAGTTATAAACTCCTAGCCAGAAAGGAGCAGAGAAGGAATTTCCTGGAGGGATTTTAAATGGACAAGTGCATTCCTCTGCTGGTTCCACTTTAACCTCCACAGGACAGTGAGTGTATTTGTCTACTGAAGAGCTTTAAAAATTCCTTTAAAAAATAGAGGTGGAGAAACCATGCAGGGTTTTGCAGCTTCTACTGTGTTAGAAACCCAAATTTCTCCAGTGAGGAGCCTCCCAGACCTGGTTTCTGTCCATGTATTCCCAGTTTCAGAGTGGATAAGCTAACTGGAGAGCCCTTTCCTCAATTTAGAAGAGTGTCATTAGGATCAGAACATAGAACAGCTCACACTTGAGAATGGCAGCACTTGCTTCAGTTATGGCACTTCAGATTTCCAGCAGGTAAATGCTTCTAGCACAGCATTTTTCCAGCATTCATGGCTCTTGTTATCTGAGAGCAGGATGTGCTGGAATCACCATTCCTGAAGGGATTTAAAAGCAGTATGGATGTAGCACTTGGGGACATGGTTTAGTGGAGGGCTTGGCAGTGCTGGGGGGATGATTGGACTCAATGGCTTTTCCAGCTTCAATAATTACATGATTCTGTGATTTCTCCCTGGCAGAATGGCAGCACACCAACTGCAGTGCAGGAAAATAGTGGTCAGAGTGAGTTCAGGAGAGAAGGTAAATGGGGAGGGGCCAGACCCTGAATAGGGACAGAAGAGGGGGTGAGTGCAAACTCTGCTTTCTGTCATTTATGACATGACACTGTGCTTTCTGCAGCAGCAAATGCATCCTGCTCACACCATCCATGAGCCTTGGAGCTGTAGCACATTCCCTTCTCTTCCTGGCCACCCCCCCAACCTGTGCCATGGGAGCCTGAGCTGCAGCAATGGCACAGGACAACTTCTCCCGGGTGACTGAATTCATCCTCCTGGGGCTCTCCGACACCCAGGAGCTGCAACTACTCTTCTTCACCTTCTTCCTCCTGGCCTATGCCATGGTCCTGATGGGAAACCTCCTCATCATCGTGACAGTCAGGACTGACCCCAAGCTCTCCTCGCCCATGTACTTCCTCCTCTGCAATCTGTCCTTCATCGATATCTGCTACACCTCTGTCACCATCCCCAGGGTGGTGGTGGCCCTGCTCTCAGGGCACAAGGCCATTGCCTTTGAGGGCTGCATGGCCCAGCTGTTTTTCCTGCACTTTGTGGGTTCCTCGGAGATGTTCCTCCTGACGGTGATGGCGTTCGACCGCTACATGGCCATCTGCAGGCCCCTGCACTACACGGCCATCATGGCCCGCGGGGCCTGCTGGGCCCTGGTCGCTGCCTGCTGGCTCGGGGGCTTTATCCACTCCATTGTCCAGACTGTGCTCATTCTCCAGCTGCCCTTCTGTGGCCCCAACATGATCCACAGCTACTTCTGTGACGTGCCGCCTGTCGTCCGCCTGGCCTGCATCGACACCACCCTCACTGAGTGGCTCATGGCCTCCAATAGTGGCCTCATATCCCTGGCCTGCTTCCTGGTGCTGGTGGCCTCCTACACGCTCATCCTGGCCAAGCTCCGGGCCCACCTCTCCCAGGGGCACTGGAAGGCGCTGTCCACCTGCACCTCACACGTGATGGCCGTCACCCTGCTCTTCATGCCCTGCATCTTCACCTACCTGCGGCCCGCTGGTACCTTGCCCACCAGCAAGTACGTCTGCGTCATCTACACGATCTTCTCACCCGTGATGAACCCCCTCATCTACACCCTGAGGAGCAGTGAGATGAAGGAATCCATGTGGAGACTGTGGAAGTGCTGCAGAGCCCTCTGAGACAAGCTGGGTTTGCAGAACCCTGGAGTTACACCCAGAGTTACACCCAGAGTTAAACACTGGAGTTACACTTGGAGTCACATTCCTACTCTACTCCTACACAATAATGACTTAGTGGCAAAAGCCTACAGACTTCAAATTGTGTACAAGTACATTTATATACCCATATAACTCTTAATATTAAAAATAATAAAAATCCATGCTGAAAACCCCAACCTTCCTAAACACTTTCACTTGTGTGGGATCATAATTTTCAAATAAATAAATGAATCCAGGATGAGGCTTGTCTCCCTCTCTGACATGCTTTTCCTGTGTTGTGACAGCAGATGGCAGAGGCACATGCACTGCATCCCCAAATTCACCCACCAACACTGGAAGATAGACACGGCACAGATTCTGCTTGTAGGGTTTTCTTTAGACATATAAGAATATTTTTAGTCATAATTCTCTCACAGAAGTGAATTACTAGAATCATACAAGGCACAATATATAAGGAACGAGAAGGAGTGTAAATGGACTTTGGACGAAGGCTTGGAGGCAGGACAAGAGGGAATGGCTTCACACTGACACAGGGTGGGTTTAGATGGGATATTGGGAAGAAATTCTTCCCTGTGGTGGTCTGGCACGGGTTTCCCAGAGAAGCCATGGCTGCCCTGTCCCTGGAAGTGTTCCAGGCCAGCTTGGATGGGGCTTGGAGCAATGTGGGATATCAGGGATAGTGGAAGGTGTCCCTGCCCATGGCAGGGGGCGTTGGAATGGGATTGTCTGTAAGGTCCCTTCCAACCCAAACTGCCTCTATGAGGGCAGCAGTTACATCACCAAATCCATCAGGGATAGAAATTCAGTCATTGCCATGAGGGGAGCACCATCAGTTTCTTTATGCTAGAATGATTTAGGACTGGATTCAACCCACCTAAATAAAATCATGGAATCACTGAAGTTGGAAAAGCCCTCTAAGATCACCAAGTCAAACCATTCCCCAGGGCTGCTAAGGCCACCACTAACCCATGTCCCCAGGTGCCACATCCACACAGCTTTTAAATCCCTTCAGGGTTAGTAACTCTACTACTGCCCTGAGCAGCCTGTTCCAGGGCTGGAAAACCCTTTCCATGAAGGAATTTTTCCTAATATCCAACCTAAATTGCTGCACAGGAAGGTAAAGGATTTCCACTTTGACTGTCTCTCTGTGTTGTTTTAAATTAGTCCTCACTCCCATACCTGTAGGAAGAGGAGGATTAGAAGCATCAGTGAGTCATTGATCCTCCTGTTTAAGAAAGATTTCCAAACATGTCCCATCCTTCTGCAAATAAGATTTCCTTTTAGTAGTGAATTTCTACTCAGGATCATCATAGAATGGCTTGGGTTGGAAGGGAGCATTTTTTTTAGTATTAGAGAAAAATGTTGAAAAATTAAAATGAAAATGTTCTTTAGTTCAATTACGGTAAATTTTAATTGAGAAAAAAATGCATCACTGTGGTAATTTTTTAACATTCCAATAAAGCTTTTATAAATATTTTATTTATAAATTAATGCAAGGCAAATTGGAGCTGTGGTCTAGTTATTTTGCTGTCAATTTGTTCACCAGGAATAAACTGAGGGCATCACCAGTGAACTGATTTGAAATAATTGCTCCAGTTTTGATAAAATAAATTAAAATTCCATATTTCTGGGAGCTGGGATTTCAATACAATGGGGCTTGGATCAACCTGATCCAGTGGAATACGTCCCTGCCCGTTGCAGGGGATTAGAATGGGATGTGCTTTAAAGTCCCTTCCAACCCAAACCATTCTATGAAGACAAACAATTTAATATAATGATTTTTTTTTTCCCCTGGAAACATCTTGGGATGACTTTAACAAGGCCTCAAAAGATGCTGTTAAAATGTTGGTGCCTGACAAATTGCAAAGGTGCAGCTTTGGCAGCTGAGTTTGTCCCTCTGTATAAATTGGCTCCACTGCGCACCATTAAAATCCCGAGTTTTTCTCTCCTGGAAATTATCATCTCTATGAGCTCACCCTCAGATTTATTGCCCTCACCAAGAGGACAGTGAAAAATGGCCTCAAAGGAAAAAAAAAATCCTTTGAGAACTTGCAGGATCTCTACAATACTTTTGTTAAATCCCAAGAAGCCTGAAGAGACCCCAGGCTAATCAATTTTATTTAAAGACTATGAGACTGAAACACAAATGGACATCAGAGAAAAGGGAGCATTTTCAGCAGACTCTAATTGGTCTGGGTTCATCATAAGCATTCCTAGATGGAAATCTCAAACAATAACAAAGCTGAGTAGTCCCAGAAGTGGACAAAATCAAATCACTTTGGTTGCATTTCAGTGGGGATGGCATGGGGGGGTGGGCAAGAGGGATCTAATCCATCAATAAGTGGTACATCTGGATTCTGAAAATAAAGATATTTTTGTTCTTGTTTGTTTTGGGGTGGTTTTTTAAAATGAATTTTATAATAAAATATATTGCAATATGATTTTTATTTACTTACCCAGAGGCAGAACACTTATCTCAAAAACTATCCTGTGTTTCTGCTTCTAATAACCCAGCTAAGATTATCCCTGTAAATAAGCAACTTAGATGTAGAGTTGAGAGCCTAGGTGACTGGCACCTTGATGAGGCCAATGCATCCCACCCCAAAAGAAACATTTAAGATTTACGAGGGGAACAAAATCACAGAATGGTTTGGCCTTGGAAGGGAGAGGTGAGGGATGGATCTCTTTGCTGTACCTCTTTCTGGCATCTGGGTTAATTACAAAATTCTTTATTGCAAAACTTCATGGGAAGTGTAATGCCTGATGGTCCTTGGGCTACACACAGGGAAAGGGTCTGGACCACAGGGATTTATTCCAGCCACAGCTCTACACTCCCATGTCAGGATAGGCCTCTGCTTTGTGGCCCTTGGAGAATTCCAGTTTATAGAGTCCTGGAATGGTTTGGGTTGAAATAGACCTTAAAGTTCATGTTGTTCCACCCCCTGTCGGGGGTAGGGACACCTTCCACTATCCCAGGTTCCTCCAAACCCTGTCCAACCTGGCCCCAGACACTTCCAGGGATGGGGCATCCACAGCTTCTCTGGGCAACCTGTGCCAGGGCTGTACCACCCTCACAGGGAAAAAATTTCTTCCTAACATTCAATCTAAATCGCTCATCTTTTAGTTTAAAACTCTTCCCTCTTGTCCTATCACTGTTTGCCCATGTAAGATGCAGAATCTTTAATTTTCCAGGAGTTTGCAAACAGGCTGGAAGAATGATGGACAGCCAGAGTCCTTCATGTGAACAGTGCAGAATTTATGGTCAGGTATTGCTGGAATACAAACAGGCCTGTTCCCAGTCCTGGACATCACGTGGGAAGTGGCACTCCTATAAATCACGCATGGATGCTTAATGGAACCAGAGGAGAATGTTTTCTAGCTCTCCAAAGTTATTTAGTGCTGGTAATTTAGGTTCCTTGGACTACCACCCCCTTTTGGCAATGTCCTGAAAAACCCCTCATATGTGCAATTAAGGGAACATCCAAAAAAAGTGTCAGACACACTTGTCCCCAGACACTCCCTCATATTTATAAAACCACATTAAAGAAGAGAGGTGCCTACTCCTGCAGCCAAGCCAGCCCTTGTGTCAGTGCTGGCAGGTGCCTGTGTGAATATTCCAATGCTGCTCTATCGGGATTCATCTCTTCCTTACGAGTGAAATCATTCTTATGTCACTTGTAGAAAGAAGAAAAAGGATCGTTTTGTTTCCTGGAGATACAGACAATTATAAACCATCTGTAATTAATTCTGTGCAGCAGTGAGTATTTCTGTGTTGTTTCTGTGCTATTTCACCTGAATGACCTCCCCATTTTATGAAAAAGGGATGTCCCTTTTATTTCTGTTGAGTTAACTATTAGGTAGTGTAAACCCTGACTTTGCTCCCTCTCAAGCTTCTGGAAGAAGATGAGACCACAGAGGAGCCTGGCCAGATGAAATATTTCATCAATCTATTTAACCCTGCATCTCTTACAAATGAGAAGGTAGTACAATATTCCCACCATTTCAAAATCAATCCCAAAGTCTCCCAAAAAGGAGGCATTTGGACTGAACTTTTCTTTTTCTCCCTATAGGGCTGGTATGTAAATCCTTACTGTAAATACTGGGCTACATTCCTTGGAGCAACGCAGGGTAAATAGGAAGATCCTTTAATGCCACATTTAGACTTCTTTGAACTGGGAAAGGGGTTGGGGGGAAAGTCTAGATAGATGCTAGAGTTACTAATGGTATTATGGTAAAATTTATAGAAAACTGGGGGGGGGGGGGGGGGTGTCTTTAGTGGGATTGTAAATTTTTTATAACTTTATAACTATAACGAATTGTAACTTTTTAAAAATGATAGAATCATAGGATGGTTTGGGTTGCAAAGCACCTTAAAGTTCAGCTGATTCCAAACCCCTGCCATGGGCAGGGACACATTTCAGTAGACCAGGCTGCTGCAAACCCTGTCCAAAAGCTGAAAAAAAGACCCAAAATGCATCTATCTGCTTATTATGAGGGATTTAATTCTTCTCTGACAGCATTACTCCCTTAAAAAGTAAGTTTCAGCTTTGGTTGCTAATCTAGACCTTTCTCATGATATTATTAATACTAAATAATTTATGTTGAAAGGAATTTTAGGGATCTATACCATACTCCCCTTGCTCAGAGAACCTTGAAAGCCCCACTGTGTTGACTGGGGCTGTGTCCAAGCTGGACACCACAGGAAAAGTAACCTCAACTTTCAGCTTTTCAGTCTGAGGTGGCAACTTGCAAAAACTAACATTTTGGATTCATCACTGTGAAATTTAATACCTACATTTTGCCTTTTACATTAGGAATATGTAGGTTTGGAAATGGTTTTGAACTTCAAAACAGACAAAAAACCCCCTCACAATCTTTAAAATGGGGATGAAATTGTGATTAAGTTACACTTTCTTTATTCCAGGGAAACCTCTGCCTCATTCCCTCAATGAAAGAGAAGATGCAGAGGGTCAACCTCTCAACAGTATCTGAATTTTTTTTCGTGCGCCTCTCTGATGCTCCAGAAATCCGTTTGCTTCTCTTTGTGCTTTTTCTGCTCATTTATTTGGCCACCATGGCCGGCAACATCATGCTTCTCGTTGCCATTAGCACTGACTCCCACTTGCACAGCCCCATGTACTTTCTCCTCGGCAACTTATCCCTGCTGGATCTCTTATGTCCCACCATCACTGTGCCCAAGATGCTGGGGGCCTTGCTGCTAGAGCACAAGAAGACTTCTTTCTCTGGCTGCCTGTTCCAGCACTTTTCCCTCATTGCTGTGGTGGGCACAGAGATTTTTCTCCTTGCTGTGATGGCCTACAACCGCTACGTGCCACCCCGTGAGGTACCCGAGCATGATGAGCACGAAGCTGTGTGCTCAGCTGGCCGTGGGCACCTGGGCAACAGGGCTTCTAACTCCCTGCTGCACACCTCTCCGGTTTTCACACTCTCTTTTTGTGGACCTAATAAAATCCAGCAGTATTACTGTGACATTCCTCCCGTGCTGGCCCTCTCCTGCTCATCCACCCACAGCAGGGAGTTGGTGATCCTGGTGGTGGCCGGGGTGGTGGGCGGCAGCGCCTGCGTGCTCACTGTGGTCTCTTACATCTATATCCTCCTGGAAATCCTGGCCAGGAACTCCCCTGGGATCTGGCACAAGGCTTTCTCCACCTGTGGTTCTCACCTGACCGTGGTTTGCCTTTTCTATGGGACCACTATCTGCACCTACTTCCACCCTTCCTTCACCTATTCCCCACATTGGGACAGGGTCATGTCCATGCTCTATGGAATGCTCACCCCTCTCCTAAATCCCATCATCTACAGTCTCAGGAACAAAGAGGTAAAATGTGCTCTAAAAAGAGTGATCACCCAGGTGAGAAGGGCTTTAACAAGACAAGAAAACCTTGATCAGCCTCCACCATCAGCTGGGTAGAAAATACAGTTTGTGACTGATCTTCTCTAAATTTCAGACATCTAAAAATTAGATGCTGGAATCCAAATTCATTTCTCTGGGCTCAAAACTCCTCCTCTGGGCTCAAAACTCCTTCATTTGGCTCCCTCTGCAGTTAGAAGGGAGAACTCTGCATTTCCAGAATTGCATGGCACAGCTTTAGGTCATTTTCACAGGAGGAGAAGCATCCAGCTGGGAATGTTGTTACCACTGAGCACTGTGGAAGTTGAGGTGAGAGTAGGCAGGTGTTGGATGCATATTTTAGGGCAGGAATTCTGAGAATTCGTACTCGGGCACACTTAGATACATCGTATGAAAGCAGTTTATAGCCCTGTCAAAATTAGACTCCAAATACATTAAACTGTGTTTTATGGCTCAGCCCTGAAATCACTCTTCTCTCTCTCTGTCCTTGTTGGGTGTCTGTTGTTTGCTGGAATCTCCAGAGTTCCATCTCTGGAGTCATGTCTGCCACTACATTTTTCCTTTTTCCCATTTTTTTCTCCTTGCTGCGTCAAATCCTAATGGAAAGAGAGGTGGTGCTGCTTCCTGCAGCTCACCCGTCTCTTCACCACCTCTCTTCTTTGTAGAGAAATATTAAGTCATTCCATAAAAATCCTGAGATTATTGTCACTTGATTGACCTCAAAAGTTTCTGATGAGATAGGTTTAATAATACCTCTTTTATTTAGCTACAAGTGGCTCTGAATTTTTAAATACTTTCATTTTGTGATGAGACTATGTATTAATTGTAGCCTTAAGGTGTCTGAAATGCAAGAAAAGTCATCAGTGTGAACGAGATTATGACTGTGAACAGGATAGTTATGAAAGAATTCATCTGCAAAAAAGCCCCACACTTTTTCCAGCTCCTCTAGGGCTCTGAATGGCAGCGCAATGAGGGCACAGGAATTGGATTTATCTTTATGCACACCTTTACTCCTGATTAGAACCCCTGGAACCCAGAATCTGTGCCAGGCTGTTGATGGCCCCCCTTGGGATGTCCCAGGAACTTTCAAAAGGTTCTGAGGGTCTTCTGCCAACCACAAGTTGTTGTCCAGGGGTAGCTGCTGGTGCAGTCGGTGAAGGATAATGATGAAGGCTCAATTATCCTTCAAACTCCTGTCACAACTTCTGCACCAACCAAGTGGGGGACTGGAGAGGTGTTAGCCAAGCCATGAATTCTCCAACCAAGGTGTGGAGAAGTTGTGACAAACTGAACTGCTTTGGAAGTTTTCATTTTCTTTAAAAAGGAGGAAAGTTTCCTTCTCCTCAGTGCCTGTGAAGTTGTCCCTGGGGACTTATTAGAAGCATGAGGGAGGTCCACCAGGAGTTTCCTAAGAAGGTTTTGAAGTCATTAGAGGATTCTTCAGGATACCCAAAAGGGCTCGTTAAGATGATGGGCCATGGGTAACTTCTCCCTGCAGGGATGAACACTCCTCTTTCCAAAGGTCACGGAATCTAAATGTAGCTGGGTGGACAGATACCTAAGGATGGACATCAACCTGTGTGCAATTCCAAACCCTGGATGCCTTTTAAAAGACAAATCTGAATTCCAAGGTACCAAACTAGAGCCTGGTTTCCAACATGTATCCAGATGGGAGATTTTGATGCCTCTCCTGGCTTGTGAAGGTGGAAAAGTTGGATAATCAAGTCTAATTCTGCTACAGCTTCCTCCCTCTCCATCCACACCAGAACCATGTGTTCCCAAAAAGATCCACTGTAAGGAGCTGTTTGCTGCCAGTGGACCAAACAAGGCTCACAGCAAAAGCTGGTATAGAGTCATTGGGTAACTTAGCAAGGAATATGTTCCTTCTTTTCTCCTTTCCCAGAGAAGCTGTGGCTGCCTCATCCCTGGAAGTGTTCCAGGCCAGGCTGGATGTACCTTGGGGCAACCTGGTCTGGTGGGAAGTGTCCATTAGAGGTTCACTCTTTATCATCAGCTGTATCATCCCTTCACAAATCGAGGTGCTAATCCCTAAATATTCCTCAAAACCATTACCTTCTCTTTCATTTTCCTCCTGCCCAGTAACCTCTAACACTGGAAGGAGACAGCTGTGATTTTCTCTGACAGCACTGGAAAAATTTAGCAGGGAAGGATCGTAATACACTCACCCAGTTTCTCGCCCCTCCTTCCCTGAGTGTCTATTTCTGGCTGCTCTTGGAAATCAATACCCCTGCACTGACTCATCACCACAGAGCTCCTCTCATATTCCTAGAAGTGGAGCTGCCCTGTTGGAACGGGGGTGGGAGTACAGGCAGCACCATATAAATCGAGGAAAAGTACTCTATCGATGAAATTCCCACATGAATGATCCTCTGAGCATTTACACTTTGCTTTTGCCACTGAAAACCAGATTTCACCTATTATTTGGCTAATCTCATGTAACTAGTGAGAGACCATTTTCTATTTCTATTTTTTCTATTTCTAAACGTAAAGGATTCCTGAGATTCTTGATGCACCTAAAAAACCACAAAAAACCCAAAAACACCAACACCAAAACACACATACACACACACAAAGAAAAAGCCCACCAAAAAAAAAAAAAAAAAAACAAAAAACCCCAAACAAACAAAAAAACAAACAAACAAAAAAACCCACCCAAAAAACACACTAAGCAAAATCCAACTATATTATTTATGTGTGGTACGTGTGGATTGTATTACTTGCAATGAAACCAGGGCAGATTTCCCCCCCCCCCTTTTTTTTTTTTACTTTTTGGTATGGTGCTACCAGATATGAAAACATGCAACATAAAAGAGGATGTGATGATTAGGGGATGATTTATTTTTCTCCTCTAAAAATAGCATCCACTTGTGAAATTCAGGTTGGGCTACAGTTCTGGTTTTAAAATTCCCAGGACTTTGGGAATCAAAAAACAGTTGCATTTGGCATGTCAGCGCCATTTTCTTCTCCCTTTCCTCCCACTTTTTTAATTCTAATACAAAAAATGGATTTGTAGAATCAAGGCTCCTTGTGAAGAGATTTTGTTCTCTCTTTGGCTACTCTAAATACTTGGCTTTAAATGGCATTAGATGAAGGAGGGAAGGATTAGATGGGATATTGGGAAGAAATTTATCCCTTTGAGGGTGGTAAAAATCTGGTTTTTTATTACTCCCATTTTAGACAGCTTTGTGTTATCTCATTCAAGGGTAACCACCTAAAATTTTGGAATTTATATCACTCATCCAGGCTTCCTTTCTGTGCCCTGCCTAGAATTTATACTGGCATCAGCAGAAATGTGTATTAACTTTAATACACATTTAATATACACATAATACAAAGTTAGGGTTAAATTATATGCTTTTTCTTGGAAGGTTAAAATAATACCCAGAACTCCTGTTTTAGCAGACTGAGTCCAATTCAAATTCAAGTTTCAGGTAAAACAGAAGTGTGAGGGGAATTGCTTGGAAAATCTAAAGATATTTGGGGTTGAATATTTAAAATCAACCCTCATGGCTTGCTTTCCATCAATTACTTAAGAATTAACCAGCCTTAGGAAAGTAAACACACAAAACATTTGTGAGAAATAACAGAATCAGATGTGACACTTAATTTTAAACTTGGAAAACTAAAAGCTGTTGTATAGGGAAAATAGCTCCTTTGTTTGCCAGCTCTGCCATACCCTCTCTGGAGAAATGAATGTCATTTATATATATTTTATCATATTTTTATGGCCTGTTCTGTTGTCACCAAACATCTTCCAGGCCTGTTCTCATTCTGTTTTCTCGATGATTTTCACCACTTTCATCTATTTTTTTATTTTCTCTTTTTGCCTCTAGACCATAAGCCCTTGTTTCCCTTCTCACAATATAATTAGGTTTTCATTTCTACTAAATTGTGTAACAAAATGCTTGCTGCTGGTTATGGGAATGTCCAACCTGAAGAAGGGAAAGCTCCAGGGAAATGTTAGTGATGAAACTCCAGTGATGAAAAGGGCTCACGGAGAGCTGGAGAAGGACTTTGGACAAGGGCCTGGAGTGACAGGACGAGTGGGAATGGCTTCAAACTGACAGAAGGCGGGTTTAGATGGAATACTGGCAAAAGAAATCTTCCCTGTGAGGGTGGTGTGGCACAGGTATGGATTTCCATGGGAAGCTATAGCTGCTCCATCCCTGAAAGGGTCCAAGGCCAATTTGGAAAAGACTTAGAGCATTTTGGGGTAGTGGAAAGCGTCTCTGCCCATGGAATGCGATGGTTTTTAAGGACCCTTGCAAGCCAAACCAGTCTGTGAATCTGTGATAACCAGGACTTTTATAAACACTGGAAATGGTGACGTCTCAGAGAAAACAAATATTGTGTGTACCCCTGTTCCTTATAAAATTTAAAATGCAATCTGACTCTTCTGTTGCAACATCTTATGTTTGGCAGAGGTTCCACTGGGATTATCTCAATGAGAGCTCCTCCTGACACAGCCCTGGGCACCGCCCGCCCTCATTCCCCACACTGAGGAGGTTTGTCAGCGAACGACTCCCCCGTGGCCATGACACCTCCCGCTGACGTCATCCCCACGCGACACCGATGCCCGATACCCGCGGGGCTGCCCCCCGGCAGCGCTGCGGGATGGCGGAAACCACCGTGCAGCTTCCCCGAGTGTCCGTGAGGAGACAACAGCGGTGGAGCCGCCCCGGCCGAACCGCGGAGAAGCCGCTGGTAAGCACGGCTCCGCCTCGCGCCGCGCGGACTACAACTCCCGCCGTGCCCCGGGCAGCGGCGCACGGAGCGCGCTGATTGGCCTGCGGGGAGCAGCACAGCGCGGGCGCCCCCATGTGGCGGCTCGGCCAGGCCGGGACCCCCCGGGACAAACCCGGACAACCCGGGATACACCAGAACAACCCGGCTGCCCCCCGATCCCGTGCCACGGGCCTCGCCCGGGCTACCTGGAGGGAGCCGTGCTGAGTCTGGTGGCTGGGAAGGGGGCCAGGTGCTGCAGTGGTTCCCTTCCCTTCCCTTCCCTCTCTTTTCTCCTCATTCCTTTCTCCCTTCCTTTCCCTTTCCTTTTCTTCCCAGTTCTGATGTCCCCTGCCTGGAAAAGGCAAATTGCTCCAGATGCCTTTCCTTTCTCCCTCCACCCCTCTTCCAGCTCTCTGCCTGTCTCCCGACACCCTAGGTCCGTGATTTTCCCTCATATCCCTATTCTTCTTGGTCGCTTCCTTCTCCTCTCCTATTCCTTTCCTTTCCCTTCCCAGATCACAGTGAGCGGGAGGAGCTCTGGGACACAGCAGGGAGGTTCCTTCCTTTCCAGGCAGCTTCTGGCAGGCAGGTGAGGTGGAAGTGTAACTTGGAAGGGTGCTGGGAGTTGTGAGCAGCCTCTCAATGCCCTCTTTGTTGACTGTAATCTTCCTGCTGGAACACGATGAAAATGTTAACAAGATTCCTGGGGTCTTCATGGAGAGGGCTGTAAGGGACAGCATCCCTCACAGAGCAACTGATCTGAAATTACAGCTAATTAACCTTTCGTTTATTCCCCGATTTATGGTATAACACAAGTTTTTGTGGGTGAAATAAGGATGCTTTTTAAAAGAATCATAATGTTCTTAGTTTGGTTTTTGTAGATATCAGGCAAAGCACGTTGTCTGAAAATGGAATGGAGGAGGATGAATAAAAGCCATGTGATGGCTGGGAAGAGATCCCACTCACTTCCCAATTCCTCGCCCTCAAGGTTTGGCTGCTTTTGGAGGTGCTGTTGCTCAATCCTGATCCTTCCACCTGACAGGAAAGCAGGAACTGCCTGAAACAGAGATCTGTCTCGTTTTGGCAGAGGGTGATATGGGGAAAGGAGTAGAACTGGCTTCTCCCAATTACTTCTGGAAAAAGCTGTTTCTGAAGGACCTGGAACAAGAAGAGAAAGTTTCCAGCTGATGTAAAGTAATGGTGGTGTCACTTTCCTTTCCTATTCCTCAGCTTCTCTATGCACTGGTGCTTCTCACACTGGATTGTGGCTGTAAAAACACAGATTCTCAGTCCCCTTCCTCCTTCTTTTCCAATCTCTGCAGTTTCCTGCTGTGTTCCCATCCTTGTCACTGTAGGCCTGTGAAGTGTCTGTGTTGACAGTTTAGATTGAAATAAGTTTAAGAAGTGCCCCTTTCTCTGGATTTAGCGGCTTTCCTGGCCTCTGGAATACAGCAAGAAGGGATTGAACCCTTCCCACCTGAGGAGTTTTGTGGTGACAAAATTTGTCACCACAGCAAGGCTGCTGATTTTCTGCTGGAGAAGGGTTTCCAGCAGAAAACTCTGGAAGTGGATATTTTCTCCCGTCCAAGGCTGAAAACCTCCCTGTTCCTCTTGAAATGTTTGTATTTATGCGGAGGGAAGTAAGGCCTGGTGACTTCAGAGCAGATCAGAGTAAACACAGGCAGGGAATAAAGTAGGAATTGCCTTTTCCTGGCAGAGTCCACTGCTAGTTAAACCAGGCTGAGGCAGGGATACACGCACTCAGGAATTCCAATAAAATCCTGGTAGCCTTTTTTGTGTGGTCATGCTGACCCTGTTGGTCATGGATTAGGTAACAATGCTGCAATTCTGGCTTCTTTTTCCTTCTTAGTCAGAGACCGTTTTCCTTGGTGTCCTCAGAGATACCCTCGTGGTTTTGCATCCCTCTGCTCCCTCCCAGGCTGTTGTTGGGTGTCAGCCCATTGCTCAACCTGCACCTCCTGACTGGAGAAATGCTTTGTCAGAGAACTCTTCCCCTCTGGGCCTGACTGAACATCCTCCCTGCTCCTCCGGGTCTTGGTATCCCGGTGAAATTCTCCGTGATCACACTTTGCTGAGCTCCTCCATGTGTCTTGTAACTCTGGAGCTTTCACACCCATCCAGTGGCCAGTGCAGCCCTAGAAACTGGTCAAAAAGGCTGTTTTCTGCTAAGTTCACAGCCTACAGACACTCTAAGGGGTTAGCAGGGTGGCTGGGGACAAGGAAAAGAGACAAATGAGGTGTGGGGTTGTTTGTGTGAGGAATGAAGCCTTTTTGGCTGTTTAATCTTCTTTCCTGTGAGCCTGCTGTGGGTTGTGTCCCTTCTCAGAGGCTTTTGGAAGGAACCGAGAGCACCAGACACCAGGCAAGGAAGGGACTGGCCTTTGCCAAGTATGTGTGGAGCGGAAATATCTTTTTATTTATTTATTTATTTATTACTTGTCAGACTGGAAAGTTCCTGATTTGAATTTCAGTCTTGGTCATCGCTGCCTATTTAGACAGGTTTGTGGCCATGCATGACTGAGCAAGCTACTCATAGAGCAACTGGGTGGAAGATTCCTTGGGCCAGGCAGAGCATTCCTCTGGCTGTTGTCTGAGGGGAGTCTGATGGCTTTGCCTCCACAGCTTTTAGTGGGAGCATCTTCCCAGGACACTGACCATGAGCCCAGAATGCCAAGGTGGTCTGCCTGGGGTTAAGGGTTCTGCCCAGTCCAGCAGAGCACCTGAAACAGCCACGTGTGCTTGCTGAGGGGTTCCTGTGGCTGCCCTGCCCTGTTATCTCCCTGTCCCACCAAGTGGGTGGCCTCTCTGTCACTGCTTTATTGCCTGCTGGGATGCTGATATCTGTGGGCATGGCCCAACATCTGCTGAGCTGAACACAACGACTTCGGCATGGTACTGAAGTCCAACCCGATTCAAAGTGTCACGGCCATTTCTTGCCCCGACAGAGATGATTGTCCTCTGCTTTATTTCTCTCTCTGTGCAATTTCCTTGCTTTTTCCCCCCACCAGTTTGTTCAGTGCGCAGGGAAAGCACCACCAGATTGCTTCCCCACCTTAAGGAAGGAGCTGTGTCCAGCTCATCCAGAGGGGACTTTGCAGGACAACACTCCACACTTCAACACTGCCTGGCTGCTCCACAATCAGCACACAGAGGGTTAGGCCCAACTTGAGGCCCTTGAGCTGCTTTTCAGTATTTTTACTTTGATGCCAAGGGCCTGAACGTGGTTTAGGAGGAAGTTACACCCAGCAGGAAAGGTGGATGTGGGTGTGGAACCTGTGGAGTTGTGGCTGCACCTCCACATGAGCCACAGGAGTGTTTTCAGTGTCCCCTCATGGCACAGCACAGCACAGCAGGAAGCAGCTTTTCCCAGGGAAAACTCTCCCTGTGCCTCACCTCTGCTGAGAACATCCTTCCACATCGATTTAACCCCTTCACTTCTTCTGAATAAACCATGGAATGAGTTCCTGGAGAGACCTGCTCAGCAGTTTGGGGGTGCCCCCCCACCCATCCTGCCCAACAGACATCAGCCATGGGCCACTGCTTGTTCTTGTGGTGTTTTATCAGGCTGCTGCATGTCCTTTAACTGCCAGCTCCGTGTAAAAGCTTGTTTCTTCTCCTCATGCTTGAAAGCATTTGCTGCTCGTCCCTTTTTGGGTGGCTGAGTATAAAAGCAGCCTCCTCTGAGAGATTTAGTGTCTGCTCAAACTCAATTCTGCATTAAATCCAAGGAACACCTTTGTGCATCCTCACAAAATTATCTGATGGCCTCAAGGGGGACAAACCTGTTTGTCTCTTTGATTCCCAAACAAAACTTCTTAAAAAACAAAAAAAAATCACCCCTGTATTTAGAATCAAAGCTGCCTGATGATCCACAAGGGCTTGTACACTCACCAGTGTTTTCCAGGGGAATTCATGCTCCGAATGAGGTGATTTTTGTGGTGTATTGAGAAATTTCCCCATACTTGTTGACTTTAGATTGGTGGTCTATTTGCAATTTTTGTACAGTATTTGAAGAAAAAGTTCAATACAACAGAAATGGGATAGGAATGATCCCCACCCCCTTGTTTTTAACACTGAATCTGAGAGAGGGGAAGAAAAGGTGGATGGCACCTCGGGAAGATCATGACAGTAGAGCAAATGTTGTGGATTGTGGCCTATGGTGGAATGTCAACATCAAACTTATTGTGGCTTGTGCAGCTTGGCAAATCCCTGTTGTGAAAGCTCCTGTACGTGCACCTGGGGCACAGGCTGCCTTTGGAGTCAGGGATGGAGCTTTTCCCTCACAGACAGTGGAATCTGTCTGGAAATCAGTTTAAAGAGGGATGACACATCCAAATAAATTTACCAGATCCTGCTTCTGGCTATGCTGACAGAATTAGTGTATTATTAACACTGTTCTTCCTCACTCTCTTGGCTCTAAGTGCATTTTTACAAGATATGTAAAAGATAAAAAAATAAAGGGTATTCTGGGAAAATTAGAGAGTTGCAAATCTCCTACAGCCTTTTGTTTAGACTGTGTGTAAAAATATTCCATAGAGAAAAATTCCTGTGTCACAACTTAGAAGAAGTTTATCTGTCTAAAGAGGGTTTTATACTCCTTGTCTACAAAATCTTGTAGTACAAAGCTGCAGATTATTCTGTGTTTGGGACTTTTTTCCTGTATAAAAACAGCTTCGTGTTCAGTCTCCAAAGCAAATTTCCCGGCAGAACTTCAGACATCCTTTGTCTCCCTTTGGAGAGTGTTTCCAGGAACCAGCAGCTCTGTGTACCCCAGTCATTTGCATTCTATGCTGTAAGTACCCAGTGAGAAATTGTTGCCTAAATCCTGGGTTTCCCACTTAGAAAAATTCGGGCACCTCAAAGAAACGAACTGGAAAGTTTGCACCGAGTGTTTTGCCCAAGGAGCGACAAGAAGGAGTTTTCAGTTAAACTCCCAGAGCAAGTGGAGCCCAGATGTTTTTAGTAAACAGCTTTCAAAACTCACAGTTGAGACCAGTGTCAAATTTCCAGACACATGATCAACCTTGGAGCCAAGTTTAGAGTTGCCTTTGTGTTTACATAAAGCCTGGAAGCTGAATGACACTGAAGTTGGTGGATGGAGTGGAAGTTCTCCATAACAAATATTTGACTGGATGCAATTTCTCTATTTACAGGACTTTGAGCTTTGCGGGGGGGGG